>JAVKLA010000005.1:5960825-5976947 GCA_034782735.1 Sagittarius serpentarius | reverse complement strand
CATCACTTGTCTTGTGTATTCCAGTCCTTTTATTATTATTGTCACTTTATTGTTGTTATTAGTGTCATTGTTAGTTTATTCCTTTTTGTTCTGTTAAACTGTTCTTATTTCAACCCACGAGCTTTACTTTATCTTCCGATTCTCTCCTTCATCCCACTGGGTGGGGGGGAAGCAAGCGAGCGGCTGTGTGGTGCTGAGCTGCTGGCTGGGGTTAAACCACGACAGACCCTTAAGTGCAGGACAGTGTTTCCACCTACTGTCTACTTACAACTTTTGGTTTCCATAGCCCACCATCAAATGCTCAGTCATGGGTATAACTTGTAACAGAATACAGGATGTAGAGACTTCCCCCCAAAAAGTTACCCAGCCTTTAGACTTACAACACACTCTTGTACTCACCCTTCTTGCTTAAAGTTCTTAATTTTAAAATTTCACATTGCAGTTCTAAAGATTACTAGTTACATTTTTCAATTAGAGCAAGGTTAAAAGCATTGGGTACGTGTGCTCCTAAACCCTCCAATAACCTCATGGTTTCTTATGACAGGCAAGAAGATAAAAACTGAATACTGTGTTTCTGACACCATGTTTCTTTGTTTTTCTTTCCCCCAAATTTCCCATTCCTTCACAAATAGCATCCAAACATATCTTTTTTTCTCTTATTTGTTCTCTCTAAATATTTGTCTCCCTTACATGGGTTACTTGAAGCATAATTATCCAGGGAAGAGTTTGCATGGGAAAACCTTGTGCCAGCTAAGCAAGAAAATGAAGGCAGAAAGAGGATGAATACAGAAAAGTTGGTATTGGCCTGGTTCAAGGGATGGAATAGGTCTTCCTGAAAGGTTTCTGCTGGAGAACGTCTCTGTCTTTTCCCGCTATCATAAGATGGTGCCTGAGACACTCATGCCCTGCCGCAGTTGTATTGTGTATACCAGTGATACCCAGCACCTTTGCTATTGGGCTGGATGTTTTGAACAGGAAATTCTCCATCGGACATGAAAAGTGAACTAACAGAAACAAGAGTGAAATGCAACCCTGTGTGAAGGACCCATGTTCCATTTTAAAGTATGTGCTTATTTTTTCAGATAATAAATCACAGGTTCCTAAAATAAAAGTTCTCGTTTTGAGAACACTATTTTGATTTATTTGTTTTCTCTGGGCTTAAAATCAGAATCAGTTACAAAAATAAATTATATCACCTAAAGCTTTTTCAAACATGTTGTTGACTCTATACCTGCCAGAGGAGAAAAAGAAAAGGACAAATTAAAAATATAAAGGCAGTAAAAATGAGGCTCAGCATAGGCAAAGAAATTCAGAAGTCATAAAATTAAAAAGGGCTAAAGTGATCATCAACTCTGACTGCTTATAACACAGATGCATGCAGTTTTAAGAACTGTTCTTCATCAAAATGTAGCGTAACTTGTGGATAAATGTATCTAGTATTGCTGGCCATGGAGAATTTCTAGCAATTGACATTAAATTATTGTAAGTGTTAATCATCTTTACTATTAAAAAACATTTCTCATTTTCATCTTGACACTTCAACATTTACCAGTGGACCCTGTAGTATCTGATGTTATGGGGAAGCTCTTAACAGAGCATTACTTGTGCTTACTTGTCCTTGTAGATTGAGATCAAGTCATCCTTTGAAAATCTTATTTATAACATAAAGGTGTTGATCAGCTGGAATCTTTCATACTAAGGCTTGCAGAGAAAAGCAGATAGGGCAAGTAAGGAAGTATTTTCTACTCTCAGGCGCAGAGCAGTGCTTGAAATAGTCAAGGACAAGATTTTTCAAAGTGGTTTTCAGGACTTACTTGGCAATTCAGCTGTAGATGGGTGGCTCACTTTTG
Organism: Sagittarius serpentarius; assembly: GCA_034782735.1. Classification (NCBI taxonomy): domain Eukaryota; kingdom Metazoa; phylum Chordata; class Aves; order Accipitriformes; family Sagittariidae; genus Sagittarius; species Sagittarius serpentarius. The sequence goes on along the minus strand of JAVKLA010000005.1, from coordinate 5,975,097 downwards.
GACCTCTTTGAAAATCCCAGAGTTAATTATCAGTATTTGTACAACTCTTTGAACCTTCAAAATGTTCTAAAAAAAGGTAAGCGTGATGATAGTTTGTATTAAACACAGCTTGCAAATTATATAAATCACACTTTAAATCCCTGACTAGATTGATCATGTTCTGGGAGTTTTCCCTCTAGGACATGTATATTCAGATTCAGGTACAACTCTATACTGCATAACATAAGCTTATTAAGCAGATCATTGAAAACTACAAAGCAAGAGACTCTGAGACTGACCCTGAGGTAAGCATCTAAGAGTTTCACCTTACTTGCAGCATCGTGTTTAAAACAGACACCACATCTGATGTCTTTAAGTGCTTCTGGTAAAGCTAAATGATTGTACTTAAAGGTAATTTATGTACTAATAATTCATGATCTACCTAATAGAAGACTGAGGAGGAAAGGGCAGTCCCACATTGCTTCTCTTCCTGAAGTCGAAAATACCACAGGTAGCCATTAGCTGGCAACCAGCTCTCTCAAGGTCTACAAGCTTCCAAACCGAAAGAGTCTAACAAGTAATTGGCAGAGCTAAAACTCACGTGGTTGGGACGAAAGAGAAAAGGATTTGCATAAATAGATTGTTTCAAGTTATTGTTATCTTATAGCTTAGTTTTAAAGAACTGTTAGTTAGTCTAGAATGTCACACAAGTGAGTAATTTTCCATTCCTTCTTTGAGATCCTGGTTGCTGGAAGGGGTATTTATTTGGCAGTGTTTTGGAGATGTTCTAGGTCCTTGGGATGCCTAAACAGCATTAGCTTTTTGACTTTATCAGTGCTGCAACAGATGTGCCGAAGTCCTGAAAGGAAGTTGACATTAGTCATTTCTGTAGAGTGCCATAAAAACAATTACAGATGAACCAGAGTACAGATATGGAAGTATATCTTTATAAGCAGTGCTACAAAAACCACTAAAAGGCTTTAAAGGTTCCCATTATGCTAGATAAATACTAGCTATAGAAGGAAAACCACCATGTTCCCAAAGCTTAGAATTCAAGCAGATCGTGTAGCCAAAGTGTGAAGAATAGAGGCACAGAAAGAGGGTTACAAAGGACGTAACGGGCAGAAGCAATCCCTCCTCACACCCCATACTAGGCCTCAACCACTATTACTGCTCTGGCATTATCTTTACTTTGAAATAAAATATGAAACAAAATTCACACTGAAAAAGAAGAAGTGAGAAGGAGAAAGCAATCTTTCTCTTCAGAGGTGTTTTCTTTGATAATAAACTTACTCTGTTTAAACACTTTTTCTGTTTTCTTCATAACCCAGACCAAGCTGGTTGAGAAAACCAACCTATTTCAGACATAAAGCAATAACAGGCCTTAGATTATCACTTAATTTAAAAGTTTCTTAATCTGATGTTTAATAAATAATGTCTGTTTCCTATGTAAAACCAACATTCAGTTAATATCTTTTAGCACTTTTTAAGGTATTTTATTTCCAAAACCTATAAAGCTCTTGTGCTGGATTCCAACCTGAGGGCTTTCTAACACAGCAATCACTCTTTATTTTACATATGCTTCCCTAGATATTCTCATGATACAATTTCCATACTGCCTGCAGGTATATTCTAGAAGCTACGCTGCAGATTTGTATGTCTAGGAGCTACAAGGCTTATGGGGATGGTGGCTCATTCTTGCATATGTATGTACGCTGTGCACGTAGCGAAAGAGCCATTTGGTCTTCCGTGACTTGTCATTTATAGCAGTACTGGCTCCCAGGTATAAAAGACTCAGTATTACAAAGGTTTGCACTAGGATGCTACTTAATGCAAGTACTTGCACTTTAGTACCTGGTACTAAATATAGGGAAGACTAGTGGTTAAGTCAGGCCTTTCTCCACAGAGAGATTACTGCTAAAAATGTTTTAAGATGCCATGGTCAAGTATTTCCTAGAAAGTTATTATTTTTGTTGACTGCATAATAGTAGTTCTTTGTGGCCCGACTTACGCATGTTCAAATCTCCCCTGCGTTGCACGTATGTGGTATGAGACAGCCCCTGCCCTGCTTTTCCTGCAGAAATTTCCATTGAAATATAGAGGACAGTGAAGCCAGCAAACTACATTTCACAAGTGTATTACCTGCATTATTTTTTTCTTTTTGTCTTTTAGTTACTTAAATGATAACAATTATTAAAATGATGACAATTAGTTAAAGGATTATACTTGTCCTATTGCTTTTTGGTCCTCAGTTTAGGTGATACTGTAATGACAGGTAGAGTTTGTCCTTCCTCTTACTGAAATTTAGAGAAAAGCTTCACTTGCTACCTTGAAGAAAAATTACCCATGTCTTGGTCATTAATGGACTGAAGTAATTCTCAGGGGTACTGTGCCCAAATCACCAGTTCATATCCATATCTTTCTCAGTTAGATTTGTCAGTCCAGCTTTCACCAGACATCTATCTAGGCTGTACACATAGTATTCCTTCAGAACGTTGTATCACAGCAAAGACACACCAGTTAAGTGTAGAATGGAATAGTTTCAGCATAATTAGATAAATACTTTCAACCAGCTTAAGTTAAACCAAAAAAAAAAAAAAAAAAAGTGCACTTACATTAGAGTAAGTCTCACTTGTTTGTGTTTACAAATAAGCTACAACTCCTCTCTTAACCCTTAGTTGCTCTCACCTTTAATAGGAAATTTTTGGAGTTTTGAAACACCTACACAGTGGCAAATCTCTTGCAGGCTCTAACTCCATTCCACTCAGCAATAAAGACAAGGTGGGAAATCCTAGCTCCGTAGAAGTCAAGGAAGAGGATGTGGGAATTTCAGCACTCTGCAGTTCAGAGTCATTTTGTTGACTTCAGTGTACTAATATTTCACACAGTAATGTTTGCAAATAAAAGTAAGGTTTTTGAGTGATGTCAGTAAATGAGGCAACTAAAAAGTTTTAAATCACTCTGCTAAAAATTCTTGGTATTCAAAAGAAGTGCTTGCTTTAAAAATACTTTGTCTGAGCCTAGTTAGCAGGTGAGGTAAGGGTAAAGAACAAAGTTACAGAGACAGAAGAACATATTCACAGTGATAATACATTTCTAAGTATAGATACCTTTGACTAGGCTGCTGGTTCAATGGTGTACAACACAGTGGTGTTAGTTTATTTTTTTTTTTCCCCAAAGGACATTTACAATCCATATATAGAAACAAAACAGTACTTGAATGCCAACTGAGGAACTTGTGCATTTCTGGGTCAGCTTGGTCACTACCTGCGTTCTGCTCAGCTACCTTCTACGGATTGCTTGTCTTGCTTAAGTGGAGCTTGTAAAAGAAATGGAACAGGAATGTTCATAACAAGCAAATGTCTGAGTTATTTCCACACTTTCACTTTGTAAATGTTTTATGGTCAGATATTTCTGGTTTCAAAATCTTAGATATTTTCAGTATCTTGGACACTTCTTGATAATAGAATTCACCATATAAAGAGCCTGCTCTTTTTCCCATAGAAAAGGATATAAATTTTAACTTCCCACGTCCGCTGTGGAAGGTATTTTTCCAAGAGGCTGAGTTCTCATGTTGTTCTACAAGGCCAAATTACACTTTACTCTCTGATATGTTGCACTGGCCAAGACCGCTCTGCTTGCTTTATTGATCTTTTCTTTATAACTATCAGCACCAAGTGGCTTTTACATATATGACTTCTTGTAACAACGGTGAGCAGGTGTTTCTTCAACTTGAAGAGAATATAAATCTAACTAGATTCTTAACCTCAACTATAGTGCTGTGCTGTTGTAATACTGTATTAGATGTTCAGTTTAGCAATTCACAGAGGGTTAAAAAAATGTAGAAGCTATATATGGAGTTTCTTGGGGGAAAAAAAGGTGGCTTTTTTTCTTGAACATTAACAAATAAAGTCATATCCTTGACATAGGTACAGCAGTGGCTATTTGGCACTGTTGGACAAAAATAGTGTTGTCAATCAACAAATATTTATAAGTAGGAAAAGGATGCGTGGAAGTCATGGATAGGGGTTTCTTTTCTTATTTTTCTCACCTTGGCTCCCATTGTGTTGGAGCAGCAACAATCAGCCTGAGTAGAGCCTATCTGGTTTTCTGTTCCAGTTACAGGACTAGGGATGTTAATTTATTACCTTGGAAGTCAGTTCTCAACCATTTCCAGATTTCTCCTGGAGGAACTGGCAGGCAATATTGGGCACTGGTGGAGCAAAACAGTGGAGGTGAGAGCAATGAAATAATGTCATTTGTGATCTGTCTCATGAATTTAAGAGATAGAAAAGGCTCAGGCAGCCAGGCATCTTCCTGCCACATCATGCATTTTCTTCATGCTTAAGAGGCATTGCTAGTAGTCAGGTAGCCACCAGAAAATCAGGTCAGCAGATAGTAATGATTATTGTCAATTCATTATGAATTTGACCCATTTAAGGACAGTTACAGAAGCTAGGATACAATCAAACTCTGGAGTCATCTAGTCCCTCTTACAATTCTGATGTTCTCTGAAAAATAAAATAGAATATGAAATAAAGGAGCAAATTGTGAAACTTACAATGGACAGCAGGCTAAGAGAATAAATTTCTTTTACAATGTCATGAGAAGTACAGCATGGTACAATAATGATGCAAGTACTGTGTAATAACACAGATGCAAGGAGCATCATTTTGAGTTATGGCTGTACTTTATTTTGAAATGAGGATAACACTGTCCAGCCATGGCTAATCAGGATTCAAACCAGCCATCCACAGAAGACAGCTTCTACCATAACCAATTATTAATTCCCTTAGCCATCTAATCTTACTCTAGAAGATTTATCTAAAAAGAAAACAATCTCGCTTAAGGCAACTTTGTGTGTTTTAAGTAAAACAGAGGTATTACTAAACCATGTTCTTTTTTAATAATACAAAGTGCTTTTCATTCAAGCCAGAGTTTTGACAGAAAGACAAAGTATTTTGAAATAAGAATGTTTCATTTGTGAATATCTAATGGATATTTGGTATAGATAGAACCTAATTTGTAGTGGCCTTTAGGTTTTATAAAGTTTCCCTGATTATTTCTTATGAAACTAACTTCACTGATACGGAGATTTCACACTGAGATGTAAAAAGAAGAGCCACTGATTAAGGGCATACTGCAAACAATACTTTTGACTTATAGCTATTTTATTGCTCACCTGTGGTTATGGAGATTTTTCTGCTTTTCTTTTGAAGTATTTTGCAAAAGGCCTCACTATATTGCTCATTGAGTTAATGGGCTTGCTTACTCATCATAGTTTGGAGAACAACAAAAGAAACCGCATGTGTCCAAATTTATACTGCAAATGGAACAAATGTCTTCTGTAGGTATAAAAGGAAGATTTCTTTTAAAGAATAAAGCCCTTTGAAACCAATTAATAGTTGACCTACATAGTAATGCACATATCTCCATGTTTCCTCCTTCTTTTCATGGAAGTGATTTTTCAGTAACAGAAAAAGAGTAAATAAGCATGTGTGATCATCCGCTTCTACAGCAAAGATTTTGAGGTCAAATATGCAAGCATTTTTTGCACCATTTCCATAAAATTAAACCCATTTTATCTCTATAACCTGCTACAAAGGTAACTGAAGAAAATAGGCTGCAACAAATCTTTCCCTACCTAACAGCTTCCTTGGTATCTTTGTGCAATGTACAATGGCCAGCGAGAACTTGAAAACACACAAACAGAGCCTTTCATTCTAAAGATCAAAATCCCCCAAACATTTGTGTAGCTGGAAGCATTTTTGGTCTGTGATTCTTCAACACACAGCTAGGGGAGTTATATGCAGGCTCATGGGGAGCAGCATTGCACTTGCACAACATTTTGTTTGTTGCAACATCCTTATATCATTACCATCCCTGCTTATAACTCCTGACGTGCTCTCCTTACTGCTCTTGGTTACAACTTCTGATGAGAGAAAAGAAACTTAGAAACATGAATTATGGATTTAATAAAACCTAGTATGTGTACTGGGACAGAAGCAGTGTGCTAAAGGGATAGCAACTGTGCTAGCTAGTCTAATGGCTGCAGAAACAAGGAAACCAAAGCAAGAAGGGCCTAACACTTTATTGTACATGTACCATGACAGGACAGTAAATGGCAAGATTTTGGCAAAGAGGTGTGCTCTGTATGGCCGCTTAAAATAAGGTTACTCTCAGCCTATCCCAGAATGTGAGGTTTTGTGTTGATCTCACCTTGTAATCAACTGAAACTCCTGAGCTGGTCTTGACAGAATGCACTCACGCTATATGAAGCCTAACATGAATCCCTTCCCGAAGTTTATTTTTATTAGAAACATAGCTGTGTGCAAAAACATTGAAACCAGGCTCAAACACTGAGATGAGAAGGTAAGTAGGCTGATCAAGAAAAATATCTATACTGTAACACTGAGACTAAAATTCCCAAACAGAAGCCACAAAAATTAAAGACCGAACCAGAGTTAATGTCACTCCTCCAAATACTACAGAGAAGGAGAAAGGCAACAGAATAATAGTGGCATATTCCTGTGTCGGTCAGGAATATCTTTAGGCTGCAACATGAAAAGAAAGGTGCTAACCATCAGAGTCATGAAGTTCTGACTTCCAATATGAAAAGAGGAGGACAATATTTTAATTACTTTCAAAGCAGAGGTTATTACATTTATCGATGAGATTATGTAATATACCTGGCAGAACCAGCAGGTAACTGGGCTTAGTGATCTTGTCCTACATCCCAGTGGAAAAAAAACACTGCTTCTGTTTTTCACCAATAGTCCTTTGATCCAAAATTTATCTCCCTCTGCCTGTTCTACCCTGAGTGGGTCTGACCAAATGCTTTTGGTCCTAAATCTCATCAACCATTTCACAGTAACTTTGTGTTGCTTTCAAGCACCTGTTAAATGAGTGACTCAAAAATAAACCTGTTACACAGTCCAGCGATGTACAGATGAATGTGACTAAGAAGACACCTCCATTCATAAGCAAAAGGAAATGTATGTGTTGGCACTGCAGTCAGAACAACTGAACAACTATTTTCAGCATTATATGTAAAATTATGAAAACTGATACGGTCCTTGTACAAGATAATCCCTAAGAATTTAAATGGAACTGTACAAATGCATACTCTCTGTTCTTCCCATTTGTAGAGAGGTGACTACCCACAGTAAAAACTACTGCTTTCTTCTTGGCTTTCTTCTTGTCTTGCTGATAACATTCTTTGTTCAGTAAATGGAGCCATATTTAACAATTAAACTGCACACTTCCCTCTATTTCAAAGGGATGCAGCACTGCCAGCTTTGTATTTGCATTACATAGTCTTCAAATACAATTTTTGGATCACTGCACCTTGAGCTTATTTTCGCTTTGAACCATTGTCTCCTCATTTACCCTTCCTAATATTATCTGTAAATTATTCTTTTGACATTTTGTGTTATTTGAAACCATTACTCACTGTCAATGATCTCTACCTTACTCTAATGCTTTCTCAGAAATTTCCTGCTCTGTCTCTATATAACTCTCTCCTACCCTGAGTTATTATTAAAATTAAATAATAGTATTTTCCATTTGTATATCAAGTTCTGTGATGCCTATATATGGCTACATCTGTATCAGCTGCAGAGGTAAAATGTAATAATTATTATACAGACTGTAACAATGCTGTGTAACAGTTCGGGGCAGCTGTTTTCAACCTGCAGACTCTGTGAGATGCTTCTGAGACACTCAAAAAGTTAACTAGAGAAAAACTATTGCATTTTCTAAGTTAATATTCACTATACAGAAGTGTACGTCAACACTGGTGTTTTCTCAGAGGTCCATAAAGGAATCCAGCACCACTGGTTTAACATAAAAAATAAAAAGAAAAGACTCATCAAGTAGTAACTGAAGGAAGATGCTTGTGTAGGTCAGTGGAAATTGTGTAAAATTTCAGTGAATACAAAACCTGGTCTGCAAGCAACCAGGAAGGGATCTCTGAAGTCTGAACTGTTCTAAAAATTGCATTTACAATTCTTCCAGAAGACAGTGCCACCAGTAGAGCCAGGCTCCATAATACCCTTCTTTGCCGGCTGTAATTCCTGTACAGTGAGACAAAGTAATTTTGAGTTTTCTCTCTAGAATTTCTTCCAAAAGTAAGGAGTAGCTGGAAGGTTTTTTGCAAGATAACAGACAGAAGTTTTTATATTCTCATCCTCTGCAATAGCTGGGTTAAAACTATAGTTTATTCCATACAAACCATTGAAACATAGGTGTAAATTGTCTACTAATGTAACTCCAAGTTCCTAGCTCTGATTAATATTTTAAACTAATATGATAAACTATATTACATACTCTCCACTCTCCCATTCTGAGATATAGTTAATTGGAAAGTAGGGAAGCGGTAGGATAGATGTGGAAACTATTCATCCAGGGGAGTCCAGGGCTTTACCCGCACAACTGGCGTTACATGTGTCAGACTCACCACTCCAGAGGGAAAGAAGAAGAGATGGTGTTTATTTGATTTGGGAAACGTGACCTACTTTATAGAGTTTCTCGTGTTCCTTTCTGTTTCCAAACACGGGAAGACATGAAAATACGTCTTTCCAGTAACAACTGACAATGAAACTGTATAGTATTTACATACAAGCTTTTCGTACTCTTGCGACTGCTTTCTTGGCCTTCTTTAAAATCGCTCAGCAGAAATAGCTGCCGCTGAATGCGGCACATTTTGATAAAACCTAGGAAGCCCTACAAGTGCAGCTAAGATATTTCAGTGCATGTTTCCTTAAAAATGTGTGGGGCTTTAAAATCTCAGAAGGAAATATCAGCACCATGTGTTGTGGCTGTTGCTATGGTAACTATACTTTTTGCTTTTATTCAATAACAGTGTGAACTAGCTCTTAAGCCTGTGCAGCAACATGACCTGCTGAAGACTAAATTACTAGGGTTCTACATACTTATACACACTTTCTTTTTTGTTACATTTGGTCCCTCAAGAATAAACGGATTTTAACATAAAAGAAAAGATTTTGACCAGCTGAGTCTTTTCCACTACTTGCTGTGCCTCTCACTTTGTGGTTCACAAAAATATGAGGTAGGCAGTTCTGCAAAAGTAGAGGGGTCTTCATCGATCTAAAATTTTCATCATTTTTTTGAAATAACAGTAGGGAAAGCCTGATTTTCCAGCATAGCAAAATTCACTTGCATTCAAATATATTTTTCTCAAAGACTAAAAAAAATCCAGACGGAAGCACTGAAAGATGCGTAAAGACTTCTTTTAAATGTTGTCTAGCAAACTAAATATTCTTATTAATATATTCTTTGTCTCACAGTAGCACATATAATCTCCATTTGAGATTGGCTCCGTTGAACACTCTGCACACACACAGAAGAAGCAGAGCTTGTAGGAATAACCTGAATTGCGTAACTTCAAAACTTTTTTCTTATTTGCTTATCTTTCAGAAGCTACAGGAAGGGAGGAGAACAGCAGTCGCAGCAACTGAGGTACAGGTGTTTGCATGTACTGGAGGGGATGAACAGATCAAGTGAAAGACCACAGCATGGCACAAGAGCATGGACTTGGATGCTCTTGTTTGGGTCCTGTCCTGGTTTCGGCTGGGATAGAGTTAATTGTCTTCCTAGCAGCTGGTACAGCGCTGTGTTTTCAGTTCAGTATGTGTTGCTGGCTGGGGTTAAACCACGACAGGTCCTTTCTCCAGAACTCCTTATCACCTTGTAAAACAATCTCTTTGTGGGATACGTGAGATATGCTAAAGCAAAGAGGCCTGGTATCGCAACTCACACTAGAGAGAGGAAACGTGAAGAAAAGAGTTTGGGAATACTACAGAAATACATCTGCACTGCAATGAATGGATACACTCTGGTATTTGCCACCTTCTAGTAGCTCCCTTACAATCCCATTATCACTGCTCATGATGGCAATTGTCACATTTCTAAAGACTTGAGGATGAGTATTGCATGCCAACTGCATGTGGAAATGTGATGGCAACAGCCAAAGAGCTTATTTAAGCAAGTTTGTTATTTGGAATGCAAAAGAAACCTTGCTCCTTGCTTAGGTGTTAGCAGACTAACAAGAGCCTTGGATGTGTATGTGTATACAGATGTGTTTGGTTTCTGTCTTATATCCCTGTAGAAACTATTGTTATTTTTCCAGGACAGAACTGGAATTATTTTGTTGTTTGTTTGACTGCTTTTTACAAAATGTTGGAATCACAACAATCCCTGTAGGTGCTCTCTCTCACCAGCACAGACATTTTTTATGGCAACCTGTTCTTCCCTGCCTAGAAATCTCATTTTCCAAGAAATTAAAATCTGCCGCCAAAACCTTTATGTGCTCTAACCACCAGAAGTGGGAATCAAGTGACGTAACTTTATCTGTTTACAATATGGACTTCTCCATATGAATTGTGGCTTCCATCGTAATCAATGGAGAAGCAGCAGGCACTATCAAGACACAATTTATCTGACTTATTTCAGGCACTGATTTCAAGATTATATAACACACACATTAGAGCCCTTCCATTAGAGTCTCCATAAGGAGCGGATGACTGGATGTTTACAGCATACAGCAGTACAGCAATTTAGATAAATGCCACCCATGTGTAGCAGGATTCTGAAAAGAGGATGAGTTCCAGAGTCATGTATCTTTAGTCAGGAGTCCAAGGAAGTGACAGACTGCGGCCCAGGAATGTGAAAATGAAATGCAGTCTTACAAAACAAGGCAAGCTAGACTCTGAGCCTTTATCACATACCAAATTCACAGCATTTGTCTAACTTGTTCTGAGTTTTCCACATTGAGTCATCATTTAATGATAATATTCAGCAAAAACATGTTGACATTTTCTAACTGCACAATCCTTTGAGAATGATCCTTGGAATTTAAACTGTAAGAATAACACCATATTACAATAGAATAACTTCTTTTTTTTCAGGGTGGGGAGTGGCATTTTGTTTCTGTTTTTAGTTTATCCTGAGGAAAGTATTCTACTGAGTGGTAGAAAATGTAGTCCTCAGTCATGAATTCTCAGGAACAATTGAAGGAAACTCCTTATAAAACTTAAAACCCTAAAATTCTCTCATATTCTATGTAGAAGGATGAGCAGTTTGGATTTTATCAGCAACGACTTGCCAGGGCTTCCAAGAACTTTGTTTCCATTTCTCTAACACTTTTTTGAGAAGACAAATGAGTACAGATGGGTAATCAAATCTCTGTGTGTGGGAGGAATTGAGCAAGCAGCAGCTTCTGATGCTGACATGGTTAGTGAGACACTTCTCAGTCCCAAATGCCTGTAATATGCAGTCTCAGCCCAGAGCTGACAAAGAAACCCCACTCAGAAGCCGTTTTGATTTCCTGCCTGCAAACCATTTCTAGAGCTTTACCTGCTCTCACACTTCTGAAACGTGCAACGTGTATCTGTTGTGCTGATCCAGTCAAGCCAGGACTACAGCCAGTTTTCCCATATAGACTATGTTTGTAACATATTCTTGAATTATTGAACTATTTCTGAGAATACCATGAAGAGCTCAGTTGATCATAAGGGTTCCAAAATCCAAATCCTCAATATTTTAGAGCCTGGCTCCCACAGACATCAGTGTTGTAGGTGTCTAGTAGATGTCGAAATATTTCCAAGGATCTTGCTCCAATCGGCTTCAATCGACATTGGATCAATCATATATGTTTGGATAAAAATATTAAACCTTGGGACATCTTTGGTAAAAAATACAGTATCAAAATATCACAGGTGATGCTGAAAGTGAAATTAAATCCTGTGCATTTTCCCATAGCTATACTGACCTTGAAAGGCTAGCAACAGTACAATTACCCTTTCCTTAACAAAATAAACTGAATTTGGACAGACAAAGGGTGTGCCAAATAAAGCTGTCACTATACGGTGAGCTTTCTGACCATGAGTATTTCGTGCCAGATGCAATAAAAAGCTGACACACTGGTCTACAGTCATGAATTTCAAAGTATCCAGCATGGAAACAAAACTCTGGCTGAGACATCTGACGTCCCATGCAGATGCTGTTGAAGAACCTAAAGTTTGCTTATGTTGCAACATCTAAATTCCTAAAAGCATGTAAAGTTAAGGCTTCTTCAGGCTTAGATAGAAAATGAAGGGGAGATTTTTTGGGCTTCACCATTCTTGTGCCTAAAACCTATTTTGTATCTGGCTGTGCATTCAGGCCCTGAGCCGACAAAGTGATGGTGAAGCTCCTCTGAGGTTCAAAGACACACACACATGCCTGAATGATTTTGTGGAGCAATGACATAACACCTTAACAAAGCAGGAAGATGATGATGCTTCTTGGCACCTGCTGAACTTGGACCCAATGGTAGTCTGTACATAGCAAGCCTAAAACATTTTAGTGGGTTTACACCGGTACAGCATCAATGGTCTTTTCCAAGTTGAATCACAGGAAAGAAAAGGGGAGGTCAAGAGGACAGCACTGTGACAGTACTTTAACAGCTTTCTTGACCCTTTGTGATTTCTATTTTGTGTATAACATTCTGGATTAATGTATATTGAATTGCTTTTTTGCTGCAGAGCCTTTTAAAGAAGAGGATTATATTTCATAGCAACATTGCTTAAACATTCTGTGCAGATGTATTGGGTTCTATGGGAGAAATGTTATTTCTATTTTCATACACTATTTTTACAGTGTAATAGTGGAGTAATGAACTTTGCAGAACATTTAAATGTTACCTCCTTGGCTTAAGAAGACTGATATCTGAATGCCCAGAAATTTCTCTTGATTGGAGCAGTGTCTTATAGAATGGCCAAATGTCTTTTGATTGAATCTAACGTAAGTACTGAGAGTTATTCAGAAATAAAAGACAATATCTTAGGAAACTAACAGCATAATGGATTTAATAATATGTTATAATACTGTTGTAGTTCTTCACCAATAAATAAATGACAAGACACTGGGAGTGGAACAACCAGATTTACTGAGGATTGGGCTGGCTCTTTCCATGCATTCAGTCTGAATTTGGCTATCATCTTCAAAACAAAAAGGCAGATTTTTGCAAATACTACTCCTGATGTGAGTTCCTTGGTGTATCTTCACCTTCATTGCCCCAGAACATGGAAAAGTTCTGTTTCCATGGTCAGCATTTTATTATGGGTATCATATTCCATAATTTAAACAGGTACCAAATTGTATTTTAGAGTTCAAGGAACGGCCTACAGACGGAATGGCCCAAAGGCTTGGCAATTACCCTGTTGATGATAACACCTAGGAAATGCTTCTCACAGTGAGAAATGTCTTATTTATAACAGAATTTTGAAATGCTTACAGAAATGGGACTAATTTCTATTAGCAAGCATTATGCATCATGGTTTTGAAGAAACGAGGAATTTTTGACCCAAGGTCTTTGCCTTCCATAATGCTACATCTACATTTGTAGGTGTGTTTGTAGATGTAGATGTAACATTCTGTGCTGCTAATTCCATTTCTCCTGCTTTTTTCCCCAAGTAATTTAACTGAGTTTATTTCAAGTAATTTAGTAATTAATTTCTTAGTGCTTGATACTAGGTATTTGTCTGTCCTCATCTGCAAACTTTTCAAAGCAGCTTTATCCATGGTAGACCCTGACCTTGAAAATAACAAAATATCAATTTCTATGAGCATTTTTAGGACTTCAAGGACTTTTCCTGTCCAAAGTTGGGCTAAATTGTGATGATGATGATGACGATGATGATGATGTGATCTGAAATTACTTTCAAGAAGCTTCACAGTGGATCAGCTCAATTATTTCTTTTTAATAGTTTCAGTATACTCAACATTTACTTTTATTTCAGCCGTTACTATTTTTTTATTGCAAGTTAGCACAATTTAGCACAGCCACTGGGGGTCATAATTTCAACTTTCTTTTCCTGAAAACACCTGTTGTGGTTTAACCCCAGCCAGCATCTCAGCACCACGCAGCTGCTCGCTTACTTCCCCTCCACCCGGTGGGATGGGGGAGAGAATCAGAAAAAAGAAGAAAAGCTTGTGGGTGGAGATACAGACAGTTTAACAGGACAGAAAGGACGAAAATAAAAATAATAATAACAAAATTACAATAATAATAATAATAATAAAAGAATTGGCATATACAAAACAAGTGATGCAAAATGCAATTGCTCACCACTTGCCAGCTGATGCCCAGTTAGTTCCCGAGCAGCAATCTGCCCCCCCCCAAGCCAAGTCCCCCCAGTTTATATACTGGACGGGACGTCCCATGGTATGGAATACCCCTTTGGCCAGTTGGGGTCAGCTGTCCCGGCTGTGTCCCCTCCCAACTTTCTTG
>JAVKLA010000005.1:5937318-5960787 GCA_034782735.1 Sagittarius serpentarius | reverse complement strand
GCAGGAGAAGCTGAAAAGTCCTTGAATTAGTCTAAACACGACTGAGCAACAACTGAAACCATCAGGGTGTTATCAACGTTCTTCTCCTACTGAATCCAAAACATAACACTGTACCAGCTGCTAGGAAGATAATTAACTCTATCCCAGCCAAACCCAGGACAACACCCAGATAATATATTTAGCAAATGTCAAAAGTTTTCAAACATATTTGAGTAAAGGATTTCATGAAAAATGAACCTTTCCTGTAGACAGTTTTGTGTTTGACAAACTGGAGTTTTCTAATGAGGGCAGCTGAAAAATCTAGCTGTTACTAAAAGAAAATATACAGAAAATGTGTACTGAAGGAAGAGCAGACTTTCAATTTAGAGAAAAGCACAGAATCATCTTGGTTACACTTACAGTTCCCAATTAGCAAATCACAGTTATTCAAAGACTATTCGAACATAGATGTATGTACAAGGCACTATTACTGTCTTACTCACACTAATTGATGTTACTATATTTCCCTCTCTTTAATCAATTGCATTGTGTTCTGCATTAAGGAAAATACATTTTTCCTTACTGTCTTCTGATAATTCCTTAATTTAATGCCCCCATTGCTTCTGTTCCCTGTGATTTGAATTCAGACACGGTGTCATGAACAGCAGGGTCCTGTAGCTAGTTTGTGCAGCATTCATCTAGGAACTTGCAAAGTAAATATTATTCAGGTGTAAAATAGGGAGGGGGCACAATCAAGAAGCAAGCTGTAACATGTAGAGTTGTGTCCCAGTGGCTTCCCTACCTTGATGTGACTGCTTCTAGGATGATTGGTTAAAGGCAGAATGTTTTACTTAAACCATTTCCCCTCCTCAGAACACCATTATAATTTCCACTCTCTATATTTTCACGTGCCACTTTCACTATGGCAGAACCTGAACACCTTCCCATAGTGCATGAAAGAATAGGAGCAACATCTGTTGTAGGTGGTTTGTTCTTCGTCTCATCTTCTCCCTGGGGAGAGAGCTGTGTATATAGTGGATAGGGATATAAATAATAGATTATTCCTCTCTACAGTCAGACTAGGCAAAAAAAAAAAAAAAAAAAGGCTTTATCCAGACTGAAATTTGCTTTGCTGTTTTTCCCAAGTAAAACATTAAAAGAAAAGTCAGTGACATATGAAACTTTCTATTCAGCTTCAGAGGAAATATTTTGGTTTTGTGGAACAGACAAAAGAAATGAGAAATGAAAGATTAGATTCATAAAACTTTGCTGGAGAAGAAGCTGGCAAAGGGAAGACCTCTTCATGCCTAGCAACTCAACGATTATAATACTCAGCCCAGAACATGACACACTTAAGTCGCTGCACATCTGGGTTCCAGATGATGCTCGTGGATTAATTTGCTGTTCAGGGCAAAATAGAGCTGTCTTAATGGGAGGAAGTGCAAGGTCCCAGCCTGACCAGGTCTTCTCCTTGTTGTTTAAGGCAATTTCCTAGGACAGGATATCCCCTTTTCTTGTGGTTTTACAAGGAATGACTGTTTCGCTTTCCATCCAAAATATATGGCAACTTTGAGTAATGAATTAATAATTTCAAGATGACTAGAATCACAGTTATTCCATGTGATATTATATGCAGTTCCAGAAGAAGGTTATATTTAGAGGGAATTATTATGTTTTTAGGTAAATCCTGTTTATGTCCTACCTTTTGGCTTATTCTTCAGGAGTTCCTGCATGATTGTAATTTTTTTTAAGCAGTCATTTACTAGTAAATAGTAACTTAAACTATTTTCCAAGCTGTATTATTATATAAGGTTATTATAATTCTCCTGGCTCTAAATCAAAGCATCTCTTCACAGGGTGAATTCCCTGGGAGGGATTTTAATGCCAGAGTAGATCAGCCATGATATAATTAGCACACCTTGGTATTCCCATAAGCTGTACTGTTCTTTACCTCTAGACAAGTGACACCCTGAAGTGTAGGAAATTTGCTTCTTACTGTTAAAAACAAGTAGTTCTGTAAGCAGTGGAGCTACTGAAACCTTCCTTCTGATGGACCACATTGTACCTTTTAGTTATTCCTTCCTTGCCTCCAACAACAACCTCACCTCTGCCCTGTATCCCTTGGATAGCCCCATCACTTTAGCAGCAGACTAACGACGACATGATACTAAGGCTAAGGCTAGTTGGAAGCTCTTTATGTGCTCATTGCCCACAACTGCTGCTGAACAGAATATTTATCAGCTAAGCTCTTTCTTTTTCCGCACTGATCTGAACCTATGTCTTCTACCTGACTGCTGAGATTCACACGAATTTAATTCTCTCTTAAATGACAGCATTTCTGTCAAATTTGATTGAAAGTGACCAGCATACTCAAAGCTTATTGGGGTGAGGGGCACTAACAGACGGGTAAATTCAATTGAATTCATTTTGCTTGCATAGGAAAATAGTCTATAAAGGGAAAGAAATTCAACTAAACCACTTCCAATCTCAACTACATTTAAAAAATAAGTCAGTTACTAGATGTCAGGATGTCAGGTGCATATTTGTGGCACTGGAGGCTATAGTTTCTGGCATTCCATTTTGACCCATTAATGTCATTTGAGCCCTCAAAACATTCTTTATTAAACTCAGCTTTCACTTTAGCCAGTTTAAAATGACAGCTATAGAAGGCCACTGTCTTGATATAGTGAAAAAAAACAACACCACTCTGTGGTTCCCAATATTGAGGTTCAGTTTTCAGATCATCTTGTCACTTCCCCTCTGACCCTGAGCAAGTCATTAGAAGATCTGAAGTAGGTTGACATTCCGTTTAAAAAATAAAAAAAGAAAAGAGAGGAGAAGAAAAAAGAAAAAAAACAGGCAGGTGTATGAATATATCTAGCCATAACTACCTTCCAAAGTATACACAATTCAGACCCTGGCAACAAGATAAGTACAGCATTCCTCTTGAATTGGCAAGGCTATGTTATTGCAGATGCACTTCCTTTCTGAAAAACTCCATTCTCGCCTTTCCAGTGGCACAGTGAATTTAGTGGCACTGTATCACTCTGGGCTGCTCTCTCAGTCATAAGTCTCTCAGATCACACCTAAGTTCTGTTCTCCAGCTTTTATTTCTATATTTTTCTGCAATTTAATTGTAATATGCTTTCTTCCTTGGTTAAGAACAAGGATATGTATTTCTCAAGAAAAAAACTCTCTCAGAACTCTTATGGCTGTGTTACAATCATTAGTAATACATAGACTCTTGCTCCTCTAATCAGGATGTCTGGAAAGAGAAGGGGCAATGCAGGATGTATCTGAAGTATGTAAATCAAAATAATTTTTGCTCTCCCTTTTCCCTCTCTGTCTTCCCTCGAGGTTCACAGCTGCACTACCTCAAAGAATGGGGAGCTGATTTTATTGTTGTTTTTTCTGTTTTTTCTGCATATAATTACTGCATATCTTTCAAGGCAGAGAGACTGTTATCCTAAAACAATAATGATATGGAAAAAATTGGACAAAGCAGAAGTTTCCTTAAAGATTGTTCATGTTTTGTAGTCTGGATTCCCTCAGTAAACACATTTTTATTACAGACTAAGTGCTATGATATAGAAATAACAATTGTATTCACTGTGGAGGACAGGGAGGTTTCTGCTGTTACTGAATCTTATTTTAAAATACAAAACTCCTTAAATCTTTGTAGGTCCAGCATTTGTCAGTCTCAGTTTGGATATGTCCTTGACTGCTCTCTGATCAACACCTTTGAATTGCAGTGCCAAACTAAATATAAATGACAGTTCCAATTCACAAAGAGTCTCAAGTGTACTTTTTTTTTTCCTGCCATTTACATTCTGATTGCAGAAAAACATCATTTCCAGCGTTAACGTCAAATATCCTCAAGCAATATAAATCTTAATTACTGTATGCTGGAAGTAGTACTAACAAACGCATGAGGTACTTTACAAGGAAGTAAGTGTGTCCCTATGTACACGTAAAGAATTTCAGCAATTTCTTTCCTGCGGTTAAGAAGACCTAAATTTGTTTAATGGTGAGTAATCTCTAAGAAGCAATATAATGTAGATAATTATTCAGAACTTCAGATTCTCTTCCTACTTTTCTTTTAACAGTGTTTTTCTGGAAAACATTCACATTAGATCTGACATCTAGGGAACTAATGATCTATGAGTGACATTCATCATTTAAAATTATTCATAGAACAACTTAGACTGAAGTTCCCGTATGCTGGGAAGTCAGGTACAGAGATGCTTCAAAACTGTTCAGCAGAAATCCATCACCAGCTTATTTATGCAGGAGAAAGGTTTAAGGGAAAGAACACTTGAAATGTGTTAATCAGAATTTGTGTTTCTGCAGGCAGAGAAAGCAGATAAAATGGCACTGGAATTGAGAGAATTGCACCTCCTTATGTTAGTGGCAAAAGTGGCTGAAACATCACTTGTACTCAGAATTCCTTGAGTCTATCACCTAAAAGTAAATGATAAAACAAGAGTTTCGAAGTCCCTTCTAATTGCTTTGCATTTCTTATGGTAGGGAGGAAAATAGTTATGTCTTCCTGGAGCTGCAGGCAGTGTAAAAAGAAAGCTCTTCTTTATTCATCTTAGGGAGCCAGGAATCCGGGAGTAGCTGGGAAATGACTTCTCAGACAACATGGGCTCTGCCGGCACGGCTGCTGCCAGATCGCTGCTCTCTGAAAGACACCTGTCTGCAGGAAAAGTGATAACAGGGACTGAAGGATGCTCTCCTGCAGATAGCTTAAAGGTGTGTATGGCCGTGATGCGGAGACAATTACACCAGCGGAGGAGCATTTGAGGTATTCCTCAGGCAAACACAGCCTTAGCTCAGCCCTTTTCACCACTCTGTTGCTACCGCTGCATGTGTCTGACTTTGGCGTTCCTAATGGCCAGCCCTTTTCTCTGAGGTGGGCAGAGAGGATGCTCAGCATCCTGGGGAAGCACCAAGGCACAGAAGTAACAGCAGAAGTTCAAACAGTCAAAACAGTATATATATTTTTAAAGTTTCTCATTTTTATTTTATTATTTTTTGTTTTACACTGAGCTAGAGGAGTAGTGAGCAGTAATATTTTTGTCCTCGGTTAACTTCTTTTGGCCATTAGTGGCTAGTTGCAAGGAATGACAAACCTTCTTTTACTTTAAGTAATCTCTATACAGTGCAATGGACGTTGATTAATCACCGTAAAATATTTTTTCTGATTCTTTTTCAAAACCTTGAAGAGAACAAAAGTTCACGTACAGCAAATATTTATAGTCATTTTAAGCCATTTTAACCTTTTTTGGCAGCAGACAGAACATGCTTCCCTGCTCTACAGCTTTTCAGCACCTCACTTAAAATAACAAATTGTCCCCTTCTGCACAGGGATTGCCTAGCCAGATATAGGGATAAATAACTCCCTAAAACCTTGGGACATATCTCTTGTCTCTTTAGCCTAATCCACTACCAATTCTGTCATTATCATTCGTTGAAGAAAACGTTACAGCTAATGTACTGTAAGACCACGATTTTAATTCAAAATCCCTGTATGGACACTTCTTTACCACAGGCTATATAACTATACCTATAAAGTCTTTATCCACATGTATGAAAAATGAGTTCATTGAAGCTACTTGGGTACTTGCATAAGAATGTCTTTGCAGGATGAAGTACCCAGCAACACGTTAAATTCTCCCAAATTCCCCTCCAGCACTGCAGTGTATCCTTGCCACACGGACAACCGTGGTGGGGCTCCAAGAAGGACAAAAGCAAGCAGTGTAACAGAGACAAAGATTTGTTATCAAGACATCTAGACTGTGCTTATCTAATACAAACTGGATTTATAGTTCTGCAGTGTAAGTAAACGTCATCTGATTGTTTTAGTGAATCAGCATCACTATATAGTTATCAGCAGGCAGTCAAAATCAGAGGTGGCTGATATTTCAGGAAATTTTTCACATTTTGGAAAAAATTAATGGAAAAAATGGGAGAAAGTATCAAAAATGATTCCTCTAGATTTTGACCATCCCTATTTAAAATTTGCAACTTGGGAAGCTAAACTTAGGCTTCTATATTCATAAACTCAAGTAAGCAGAGAGATTTAAGGAAGGTTTTTTTTCTTTTTTTCCTGTTCTCATCTCCCGCCAATCTGAGAGGGAGTAGCCTGCTCAGCATTTGCCAGGGTCAAGTGCTAAGACAAGAAGGTTTCCATTTTGTGAGCAAGTCTAATATGCTGGTAATCGTGCGGTTTGGGTCCACCTACCTTACCCAGAAGAGATACGAGTCTGTGGAAATCTTCCTCTTTAGCATTTCCCGCAGTGGCTCATAGTCTAATCCTTAATGGCTTGTCATTTAATACCTGCTGTGTCAGGGGATTTGATAGCCATTACAGCAGCTATTTCGGTTGGTTGCGTTGTAGCTCAATCTGAGCTTTGCAAAGCTTGGCAGCTCCAGCCCTGCACGAGTATGAACCTCCGCTCTGCCATTGTCAGGCCTGAGGTAACTCAATAACAAAGTGAAACAGTCCGGTGCACCAGGCTGGATAACCATTTGGCTGGGTTTGTATCTAAGCAAGTGAAATCACAGTTTCCTCTGTATCATTTTCACCTGAAGATATAATAAATTGGCTTAGGATTGCTCACCTTGAGAAACCGGCCCAAGCTCTTGCTTTGTGAAGAAGCACAAAACTAAGCAAAACTGCAGCTCGGATTCATTACCAACACTTTGCTCAGCTCTAATATTAAAACATTTTCTTTCTACTTTTATCTTTCAGTTGTCACCTTCCCTAGCAAGGCACCATTTTCTTTCATCAGGGCTTTAGAAATAGCACCAATTTGTTTCCACCTCCTCTCTGTAGAGCTGTGATCTTTAATCCCTGGTATCAATCTCTTTTTCTGTGGTTCCTGCCTCACTCTGTAACCCCTGCAACCTTGGAGCAAATGAGTCTATTTTTGTCTCTGGAGATTTGATGGCAGATAACACAGTTATTAGGGACATCTTTTTCTTGCTCTAATAATGATGATCTGCCTTCAGTAATTTTTCAGTGCCTAAATTGCCAGCATGGCTGGAGGGACGCTCTGACATGTTTTTCCTGGGTGTGCAGATTGCTACTTTCCCTCCGCTTCTGTTTTTTCTTCTTCTCTCTGATATTTACTTATTTCAATTTTTGTTTCATCCAGTCCCCTGGTATGACTTACCCATTCATGTGTAACTTACAGCTGTCAACACTTACACTAGGCTGCTCAAATTTGTTGCTGACCACTGATACAGCTATAATTTCATTTTGGTCAACTACCTTAAGCTCGCTCACATTCCCACAGCCTAGTTCTTATGCCAATGCCCCAGGAAAGAAATCCCCACTGCAGCATTTGTGCAGCTTTCCCAGATTATGGCACAGGGTTATAGAGTGAGGTTGGATATGCTGGGAACAACCTATTATCGTTTGCTCTCTGATGTATCAAGACCATGCTGGATCACAGCTGAGTATGAGCTGAGGAAAGAGAATATAGCTCAGGTGATGACAACCCCCAAATAATATAATGCTAGAGGGTGAAAGCCACATTTGCAAAATCCTACAGGCAATTGGTGCAGTCTAAAGAACATGAGGTATGTGATAAGATATATGGGATGTACCTGATCCATGAGATCCAAGTGGAAAGTTTCATTTAATATCTGAACTGCAACAGCAGGGATTATCTTCAGCTTCTGAGGGATACCACTTGTAGCTTCGGTTCATGCTCTCTTGCACATTGATGACAGTTTATTTATTATGAGAAGATAAAAGAAAAAAAGCAGAGAATAAGAACTCCTGTATGGTGGTGTCACTAATACCAGCCTATCAAGAACCTGCTATGTTTCTAATCAAGTTGGTTGTTGAGATATTTTCTGAAAAATATCTGCTTGGTTTTATTGTTGTAAAAAAATTTTTCCTCTACATTTTCACAATCTTTTGTAAACGTAAAACTTCTTGACTGAAAAGGAAAAACGCTCTTGAAGAACACTTAGTTTCTGAAAAAGATGTCCTCAGCTTTCTGTCCAAACATGGCTAAATAAAATTTGGTTTGTACTTTGAATAAGTAATCTTATTTAATAATATCTCCTTTAATACCTTTTATTGCTAAGTCTGGAAACTTAGCACTCACTGGAACAAGAACTTACCATAGCTTTAAGTTTAGCCGCATTGGTCTCAGATTCTTGCCTGGTACAGGAAGGTTTTCCAAATATTTTGGTCCCAGAGGACACTAAGAATTTCCAAGCTTTCCCTCAGAACCACCCCCACAGCCACACAGAAGTCGGGACAGTGCTGAAGGAATAAACCATGTTGTTTGGTACAGTGCTGTGGGCTCCTGTAGGAGAAACACTGCAAGAACCATTTCCCGGTGCTTTCAGAAAAGGGAGATTACCGGCTGGAATGTTTTGGAAAATAACAACCTGAGTAAATGCATTTTACCTTCCTTAAATTTCTAAAAATTAGAAATATGGAAGGATATATAGGAATCCCTTATTTTCTTCTTGCTAATACATACTTGTTCACCTATGTCCCTTGTTATTCCATGTCATGCATGGTTCGCTCTACTTATAGCTGAGTCAAAACAAAGGACTTTCTGGTGCTGGACAGCTATTTCTTAAACTCATTGCTGGGTGTTATTGCAATTATCCTAACCTTTAATTTAAATTCCCCTCTTTTGATAGAAATTTAGCTTTCAGCTTGTACTGCAAAGTTAGGCGTCCTCCTGGAGGAGCTGGGGACAGACTTCAGGAAGCCTCGAGCAACCCTGATTGTTTCCTGTGTTCCAGTAGGAAGCATCTCATAGATAAGAAAGCTTAAACAAGTCTGTCCAGGATATGACCATAATATTTTCTTAGTAAAGCAAGGTACAGTCAAGAAAAATGTAGTGGTGACTTGATTAAAGGTATTTAAAGAGGAAGTGCACTAAGTATTTGGTCACAGGTGGCTGAGTCTATTCTTTTCCGGCTCGGTCACTTTTATGACTGTTGCTCTGCAAATTGTCAGAATAAAAGAAACTGTGTGACAACTCTTTTTCTTTTTCTTTATCTTTCTCTTTTTCTTTTTCTTTTTTTTTCTTTTTCTTTTTCTTTTTCTTTTTCTCTTTCTCTTTTTCTCTTTTTCTTTCTCTTTTTCTTTTTCTCTTTTTCTTTTTCTTTTTCTTTCTCTTTTTCTTTCTCATTTTCTTTCTCTTTTTCTTTCTCTTTTTCTTTTTCTTTTTCTTTTTCTTTTTCTTTCTCTTTCTCTTTTTCTTTCTCTTTTTCTTTTTCTTTCTCTTTTTCTTTCTCTTTCTCTTTTTCTTTCTCTTTTTCTTTCTCTTTCCCTTTTTCTTTTTCTTTCTCTTTCTCTTTCTCTTTCTCTTTCTCTTTCTCTTTCTCTTTTTCTTTTTCTTTTTCCTTCTCTTTCTCTTTTTCTTTTTCTTTCTCATTTTCTTTCTCTTTTTCTTTTTCTTTTTCTTTCTCTTTCTCTTTTTCTTTTTCTTTTTTTTCTTTTTCTTTTTCTTTTTATCTTTCTCTTTTTCTCTTTTTCTTTCTCTTTTTCTTTTTCTTTTTCTTTCTCGTTTTCTTTTTCTCTTTCTCTTTTTCTCTTTTTCTTTCTCTTTTTCTTTTTCTTTCTCTTTTTCTTTCTCTTTTTCTTTCTCTTTCCCTTTTTCTTTTTCTTTTTCTTTCTCTTTCTCTTTTTCTTTCTCTTTTTCTTTCTCTTTTTCTTTTTCTTTTTCTCTGTCTCTTTCTTTTGCTCTTTCTCTTTCTTTTGAAATATGTGTGTGGGTAAAGGTAACTGAGGGAACTGAGTTTGGTGGGAAAGGCAGTCTTGAATCAGCCAAAAATTATTCATAAGAATAAATAAGACACTAGCAGAGCCCAGAGAAGCATAGTTATGAGAAAAGGCTCGGCCAATGCACTGAGACGAACATCTAAGAACTTCTGCATGGGGCAGTACTTCAGCTCCAGAGACAGAAACAGGTGTCTCAGATTTCATTGTCTTCTTTATTAGAGAGTTCAAGAAGACATAGTCTCTTAGTATTTTAGTGAGGTCACTAGAAATAACTTTAGTCTCTGATGATGTACCTTGTGTTTGTGAACAGCTTTTGTCTTTGTTAATTTTTTTTCCTAATTCCGTGGCTCGGAGAAAACTGAATCAATTTTTTTTTCCTTTTGCTTAAGTCCAGTAGCTCACTCAACAGTGATTCTTCACTCAACATTTGGCTGCGGGTGGAATTTTGATTTCCTAATCAGCCGATGTGAGCTGTGCTTTTCAGACTTCATTTTAGCCATCTCAGGAATTTAGCAGGTTAAGACCATTTCTGTCTCAGTGGGATGCATAGCTCCTGGTTCACATTTTATAACACCACAGTTGGATTATTGCTGCTTTATGTTTGCAGCCTTCCTTGACCATTCATTGCATAAGTCCCTGATTTGCACAAAATTCAACATCCAGAATGGTCACTTGCATGCATTGGCTTATCACACTGCAATTGAGGGTGCTACACTGGCTTCTTGTCAAGTGCATAATTGCTTTTACAGTACTTGCATACTATTCACATTTTGTTTTCATCTCCACTTACCTCCCTGAACAGCTGATCCATCACTGTCCTTGTAACTGAGACCTGTAGTTGCCCTTTGTTAAAGATTTGAATTTTTTTTATAAGTTGCTTCCCACCAGAACTATGATAAATTTAATTTCTTCGAGTTTTGGGTGGGTTTTTTTGGATGCCTCATCTTGACTTCTCTAGCAGAAGTTCTGTTTAATTGTAATGTAGTTTAAGTGTATTATGCCATGTGTTGCTTCTGCATGAAGTGTGCTATATAAATGCAAATCAGCTAATTAATTCATAACAACAAGTATTATAGCAACACATTGATTGTCATGCTCTGCAGTTTCCAGTTGAACATTGTGTATGTGTTTTGCTGGTAGAGGAACTGCAGCATGAGGGTTAATAATTTTAAATCTAAGTAGCCTTGGCTGTTTATTCAGACCCATGACTGTCTATCTGAAGCCTGTACAGATTAAGGGACCAAAGTTTCTACTCTCAGCCCTAGCTGATGACCTTCTCTGAATGTGGGAGAAATCACTTCTTTGGATGCTTTCAGACATCACCTGCTTGTGAAATGGGGATAATGATTCCTTTTCCCCTCTGAAAGGTACACAGAGAGCTATGGATAAATTGAGTTATATAACTGGAAAGTACTGAACATGATATAAATTCTCAAAAAATCATGCTGAGTTCAGCTTTAGCATTCTTTGCACCAGAATGTTACAGAAACTGGTAAAATTACACTAAAATTACTCCTCTATTTCTCAACTGTTTCTAAATCCAGCCTACCTACAAGATCTAAAATTCTCTGAAGTTTCAGCAAGCTACATGTAAGCCAGTATCTGACAGACACAAAACATTCTCCCTTCCAAGACAGGCTTCACGTTAATAGTTAACAGCATGGAGTACCAATCTTTGACTTTGCTCAGAAATGCAAATTTTTTGTTTAAAAATATTTAATTTTAAGCTTGTCACTATAATGGTGAAAGTGCTGAGAGGAATCTGAGTGCGTTAAATTCCTTTCATATGCTTCCAGTGGACAATGAAATCTGTGGAAACGCTGCTGTGTGTGCATTAAGGGTAAAAGTCTGACTGCTCAGAGAAGCACTTCACAGCAAGAGCTTTGTCACTGTTGGAACAGTTCTTTAAACAGAATTTCACAAATAAAACCAAAATTCAGTTCATCTTTTCAGTGGAGAGCGTTGGCTAGTTGCTGAAAAAGAAATAGAGAGCAACCAAAGACTTTAAAAACTTGAAGATACTCAGATTTTAGAAAGTTTGCAAAGGAAAAATGTGCAGACACTTTACACAAAATACAATACAGCATTCCAAATACTATTCTTTTAGAAAGTGAGGGTGGAGATATTACCATCGATTTTTATACTCTACATCCGGTTCTCTGTTACAACAGCAGGATGGTTGGTATTCAAGCATTTTGGCTAATGTAGGGACAATTACAGCTTTGTGTAGCAGTTTCTTGATGTTTCTTCTCCCCATTGCAGATCTCTGAGCAAGCATACAGAGGCTGAGACCCAAAACTCCCTTCCTTAAAACAATGCCTGTAACCTGAGCGCAGAAATGTCCTTCGTTTCTGGAGCTGAATCCTTGCAGCTGAATGATGCACGTCAGCCCTTGCGCAGCAGCCAAGTCAGGTTTGCCCTGTATCAGCTTCTCACAAACAGCAGTCAGCAACCACAGTGCACTAAGGTACACGAGGTGCACCTGGATCTAAAGGAAAACATTGGAGAGATAAAAGCAGTATTTTCAACTGGAGTTGTTTTGTCATTTTTCCTCGCTTTCACCAATATAATACATCTTAAACTCGGCTGTGTTCCCTGTAATTCTTTCTAAACAACATCAGAAGAGTCATATAAACCCCAAAAGGTTTATTCTCCAGCAGTCTTCAGAAACTCGTCGGAACAAATCTCTCCACTATCTCCGTACTACCAAAGCTTTCCTCAATTTGTCAAACAGTTATTCGTAACCACTTTCCAATGTAACTTCAAAATAAGTGGATGCTTTATATGATTATGTTTCCGAGGTATAACAGTCGATTAAACACTACTTTATGAACACATATCCCTTCTAATTTTTATGTGCAAATGTGTTTGTGTATGTACATATAAATTCATATTATACAGAGAACATATACAGCTATGTGTATTTTTCTGTGCCTCACTGTTTCCAAACACATATACAAACTGAAGGCAAATGCTTCATGCTTAGACACAGACATTTGATACAGCAAGGAGGCAGAAAAAGAAAAAACCAAATCTTAAATTGCCCAGTTACGGAGAAAATTACCAAGTGAAAGACTCAAAAAGACTTTCAAAAATATAATATTGAAGTAGCTGTGTAATTATGCAAACCATCATATTTCTTTCTGCTGTTTTGTTGCATAGTTAAATTAAATATATGAAGGGTGCAAAAAAAGATTTATATTGTATGAAGGCAGTTAAACACTTCAGATTGCTAAAAACATTATCCTAATTATCCGCATATTATGCTCAGAAGAAAATCATTAGCTTTCTCTTTATGAGAACTGTCAATGCCCAAAATACTTAATTCCAGAAAACTGGATTTAAGGAAAAATGTTCAAAACAACTCATACTTCAGTCATTAATAGTTTTCTTTGGACTTTTGTTTTTAAGTACCTCAAAATTAACTCAGCTAGAGATAGGAGAATCTTCCTCACAACATCTTTGAACCTCTGGAAAAAGACTGACTCCTTTGGCCATTCATTAGTAATGAGACAGAGCGAGTATGGAAAAGCAAAGATATCTCATACGAGAAAAATCCGTGATCCACAGTATAATAGAAATGTGAAGAGAACTGAAACGTCAAAGCATTATTGTAATAAAACTAGATCAAGTAGTTACAGAAAGACAGAAACGGGGGACTTCGAATGGAAACCATCCAAAACTGAGGTCTCTCACTTAAGCTCATGAACAAAATTCCCTCCCTGATTTAACAGAGACAGAGAGACAGATAGTTCCAGTGCATGATTCACCCCACCCTCATGTTGGACAAAAAACCCCATGCAACAGCCTTATGCTTAGGAGAGGACTTCAGCTTGATTTGGAGCAAGAGAACAGCGATCTGTGTCCTGAAACAGAGGAGTCGTCCATTCACAAGTTACAAGAAAATGAGAAAAAAAATAGCTGCAACTAATCATGGAATTTGGTACTAAATATCTAAATGAACAGTCAAAGGATGGTCTTTTTCATCAGTACATCAGATGAATTACGATCCTACAAAACATGTCTTGAACAACTGCAAATAGTGCAAAAATTAAGAAATCACAATCTGTTGGTAGACATAAGAGTTTAAATGAGCCAAAATAATCTTCTCGTTGTTTGTGAATTCTTAATCTTTAAATATAAGAAATCTTGGGTTAAGGCAAGGCTTGACTACAGGCAGGACATAGGCATTATTTTTTGCTTTATCACTAACTCTCAATATGGCTTAAGGTATATTTTTTAATATCACCCTTCCTCGTGTGCAAAAGACGGTGAAAATATTATTTTCCACTTTTCTTCTCTACTTATCTCAGCCACTGAAAATCTTTCTTTTTTTCCTTATCTATGGCAGATAAGAAAAATCTCCTCCTGTATGTTTGTACAGCTTCCAGCACACCTGAATCCCAAGTTCCAGAAGTAACTTCTAAGTATTTCTACAATAAACCTGAATGCAATAAAATAGTTGGTCTTAAAGGATTCAGAGATTAATAAACAACAACAAAAATAGGCCTGGGGCTATGAAGACTTTGGCCTCCTCTACTAAGTGAGATTAAGCTCAGAGATCACCGATCCCTTCTATTAATGACAGTGTTAGTTCTTAAAAAGAAATACTGAGTGAAGACTTCAGGCACGAAATTCAAACCACTTATTTTTCAAGCTGCTGTAATGGAACCTGACCTTTTACAAGGTTAGATGAGGCAGGAGGAGTGTGGAAATATGACAGGGTCATGGTAATGGCCCAAAAGATCATTCAAGTGCAGGATTACACCCCCAGAGCAGGGGAAGAGCTGAGAATTTGGTTTAACAGATGTGATGCTATTAATTGTGGGGCTGGTATCTAGAAAAAACAATGGGCAACTGAAAACATGTAAACTGAATCTAAAAGGTCTGTGAGCTGCCTCTTGAGAAAGCAAACATAGCTAATAAATTGATAGACTGAGGTGTATCCTATCCAGTGGAGGCCTGGGAGGAAGGATCTCTTGATTTCTGATTCCTCCTTGCACCCCTCCTTCTGCAGCCATTGTCATGTCACTTAAGACAGGATTACCAGAAGTCGCCTATGTTTTGGAGTACTTCCATAACGCAACACAAAGCCTGAGACATCTGGGACCTTATTTCATCAGTGCTGAGAACTCAAACCTCCAAAAATTTTGCTTTTAACCTGTCTATCAGGGCCCCATCAAGTCTCCAATTCCACAACAGTTCTAAGGATTAGCTGAAGTTTCAAAGCATTATCCTAATGATAAGTATGCATGATAGAAATGAGAAATATGTTTTCTCCAGATTTCAATTTTAAAAAAAGTCTAAGTAAAAATAATGCTAACATAGTTTGTGGTACAAGGAAATTCGTGATCGCTGGCACGTGGTACTTGATATATTCATTTATGGGGAAAAATTACAAAACAACATATACTGTATGGAATTAAGAAAGGATCCTAAACAGTCTTATCCTTGAATATTTCTAGTCTTCCTAGGTGTATGTCATAGTAAAACATGTGTTATTTACCCAATGGACCAGAGCATTTTCTCTGGTAAAGATGAGCTTGTAATGGAAATGCTGACACAACCTCAACTATAACAGCATGAACGAAGACACCTTAATAACATTTTTATTGCTGTAACATCTTTTAAAAATGAAACACCTGGGACTTGTGCTCAAAAAAAATCAAGAGCAGAACTGTAAGTTCTGCTCTTTTCATATGATGGGAAATTAATCTAACAATCCAAAGTCTGGGATGTTAACTTACCCTACCAACATTTAAAATCATTCAAGGGAAAGGTAATTAATAGGTATATTAATGTGTTTCCCTGGAAATATATTGTTGTATGAGCTAACATTTAGAACTTCTTACCTTTTAAAGAGGTGCTGGATTCCTGATACAGCTTCACAGAAACAGAAGACACTGTACAAACAGAAGAGTTTTTGCACTATAGTACAATCATCCTCTGAAATTACAAAAAAAGAGTGATGAGGATTTTGTGAAACACTAAGGATAATCTTCAGAGACATATGGTATGTGAGATATACCTTGAGAATGACGCGCTATTAGTAAAACTATGAAAAGTAAGTAACATCTTCATAATGACTGTGCTTCATTGTGTTTGAAGAAGAGAGTTTCTAGGAATTGTTCCAAGCAGTAGTTGGATCTGCTTCCTGGAAAATCTCAACCCGTGACTGTAGAGGGAGAAAATGAAGAAATCGGAACTCAAATGTCAGAAGGTCAAAAATGAGAGACTGGGGGACTATTTCTTGCAGGATTCCTGTACCTTGGGATTTGCACTTCTGAACAAATTACCACAACATTGTTGGGAGGAACAAAGCTAGGACAAGTCACGTGAAGTAATCTTACGCTCAGAAGTTCAACAAGCATCCAAGCTCAAGTGTCCAAGCTCAAGCATAAACTTTGGCAGGGCTCAGTTTAGGTGTTCACTTAGTCTTGGGCTTTAGTGCTATAATTTATTGTAAACCCTGTCTGTTGCTGACATAGTCTAAAAGATGAGGGATGGTAGGAGAAGAGCCAGCCAAGCCATTGACCCTTTGTAAAGATTTCAGATCTATTAACTCAATGCAGAGTTCTTCTGTATCTTGAAGTTTGTAATGAATTTATGAAAAGTTGGTGTTTTGATAGAAAGACAGCTAGTGAAGACAGCTAGCGAAGCCTCACTTGAAAGCCCTTGTTGCTACTAGGGGCTGCTGCACCTCATCTAACTTTAGTTGTGCAACAGTCAGTGTTTAGTTGAAGATACATTCCTGTTCTGGTCAACGGACAGTGATGATTCATGCCATCCTACTGTAATGTTCAAGACAGGATGAATCATACTCTTGAGAGGCCAGTCTCCCTGGACAGTCTTCTGAGGGAACCTACACAACCATCTTAGAGAACATGTCTATGTTTTACATACCTCCAGTTTGCTTAAAATAAACTCCACCCGCTTTACAACTGCAAAACCAACTACATTTTCCAACTAGCAATTTCATATTAATCTCCTGACTGTTTAAAAGTTGAATCCTCAATGATGAGATTAAGTTCTTTATGAGTGGCTCTGGATAATCCACTGGAAAAAAAACAATAGCAAGATACTAATATTTAAAGGTGGTTGGACTCCTTCTTACCATTGATGCTAGTGAGATTTGACTGCCAGGATATTTCATCATATCTCTTTCTTACTCCTCTAGGTGCAAAATTGGGAAAAACTAACTTCCCGATGACATAAGATATTGTGACAATATGGTCAAAGGTTACACAGCCTCAGATAAGATGATTAAAGTAGCTATACAGTTTAAAAAACTGACTGGAAATTATTTAAATTGTTAAGGTAACTTTTACTGTAGCACATAGCAAGAGTGACAAAAATTGAATGATAGATGTGTTATAGCTATTATTATTAACAACAATTGTCACTACAAAAGCATGAATATTGGATTCAAGTGTGAATCCTATCCCTTTTCAGCATCTATCTGGATTCAAATCAAATTATGTCCTGTTTATTTAGACTTGATTCAGGTTTAAAACTTTCTTGAAATTCAGGAATGCTGGGGCAACATCTATCCCAAATGACTGCTTTGTTTTACTCTCATTTATTTGTCCTGTTTTTGGGATAGTATGAAATTGTTGTGAATCTTCATTAAATTCTATCTAAGCAATTGAGTTCTCTTACACTATGGGAGTAGTACAAAAGTACCCTTTATTGGACCATCTGTGCTCTCTCTGAAGCGTATGCCTCAAAAGATAATCCAAAAATGACTGCCTTTCTACAAAGTCATACCCGATGATAAACGGGAGATTAAAGAAAGGAGACTTCACCAACATGCTAAAATTCATTTTTAAATTGGCATATTAATTTAAATAATCATAATCTAAACCAGGCACTTATTTGGGAACCACAAACCTAGTGAATTACATTGCTTGAAGAGCTGCTGCTTTGTTTGTGCAGAATTGGACTTCTGTTCATAGACTCCACACTAAAACATCCAAGTGGATAAATTATAGGAATTTCCAGTGTGCCTTCAGAAAGCCTTTTTTTTTGCTTTCCCCTCTGCATAGCCATGTCTTGTGCCTCATTGAACTTTTATCTTCTAAATAGCATGTCAGAGAACTAATTTAACATCATAGCAATCTGCATTTCCACTCTTATTTACTTATTAATCATGCATCTTTGAGACAGGTTTTATGAAAAAGGAAACCTTTTTCATGTTCTGTCCGAACCATCAATTTTACAGTCTTTTCTTCCTTTAGTGTAACTGCTTTAGCTAACTACAAGAAAGATGATTGTACTATTCATTCAAAGTGGAAGAGTTCCAACGGGAGAAAGTGAGAAAGACTTACCTGAATCTTCTCAATATTCTGATGATTTCATAGATGGTGGAGGAATTTAAGATCAAGCCCCCAGTCTACCTCAAGTGAGGTTTAGTGGTGAGGTGGTATTTGGTTGGTTTTCATTACTGTTCTCAATCAAAAAAAAAAAAAAAAAGCCACAGCTTTCACCTGAAAAAACATAAATGAAAAGGCCTTTGAAAAGGTTTAGTTTCATCCTGACAGAGAGTGCAAATCTTATGAAATATTACAATCTTACAAATGGAGAACCCATCCAATCTAGTTATACTAGGAGCTTTTACCTGTAACATACATATTGTGGAACCAGAATTCCAGAGTATAGAGGTAATCCCTAGCTCTATAAAATTTACAGTCTATATTTATGATTAAATAAAACAGTAACGACGGAAAGGTAGGGTTCTGGGAAAAGAAGAGGAAACAAAGTACTTAGAGTAAATCACAAAGAAAATGGTCAGGATGAGTGGTAGCCATAGCTCACAACTTTTCTACTTGTGTCCAACGATTTTATGAATCACCATCAGTGTCTTATTTCCTTTTATTTAGGAAAGACTATAGAAAAGTTAGCAAAAAAGCAGTCTCTGACGCCACCTACCAGCTACCAGTGTCCTGAATCCCTATCAGTTGGACTTCCAGTTACTATCAGATATCTCCCATCCCCAGATAAAACAAGTACATCCAGTCTCATTCTCCGAGCTAATCTGTGATGTCTGTCATTAATCATCGCCTGTTCCTGTCCTGGCCCAGGAGGGAGCAGACTGATCGTAAATGCTTTGAAATACTTCAGGTCCTCTGTCTCAGACTTATCTCTTGGTCTCTTTGTGGACAACGAAGGATTTGTACAGGCTGTCTGGTTATCTTGACTTTTCCCGTACTAAGTGCTTACGCATTTTTGTGATTTGTTGCTATGGAGAAGATTGTTCAATGAAAAATAAATGCACTGTGACTATACAAGTTTTCTGGCAGAAGGTAAACAAACCCAACAGAAAGATCTTCTGAGATACTCAGAAACAATTTAGTATATATTTTTCACAATACAGAACTTCTTTGCCTCAGCACTACAATTACAGCAGCTGTTAGTGTCACGAACTGAAACGAAAGCACTTTAGTTAAGATTATCTTTTAGTTTTCTTCCAAACATGAAATGGCTGAATTACAAAAATTTCCATTTTTTATTTTTCAGTACATCTATCCTAAACCAAATATCCCCTTCTGCTCCTTCATAAATTGCTCTAGAGGAACCATGGTGTCAGGTACTGTATTGGGAATGAAAAAAACCCACCCATTTGGATGCTTTTAAAACACTTGGGCTAAAAAACAAATTACTGAACAAATAAATGGCTTCTTCAGATACTGTGCTCTTGTTAAAGCAGAAATCTAGGCAACAGCTTAGATTGCTATGCAAAAAGTGTGAAGCTATCTTTAAATATACAGATAGCTTTATTTAAATCACTGGAAATGTACATGCATTGAAGATAACTTCTGCTGGAGCATCGTGCTGAATTGAGGCCCCAAGTAAGTAATGCAATTTTTAATTTAAGTACCAGATAGATATAAAATTTCAGTTAGAAACAAATTATTCAGTAGTTTTTGTTGTTCCAGCCATCAAGGTAGATGTCTACCGCTCCTGCTCAGCACAGCACTGAGCAGTAGATAAAATCTTATTTACATGTGAGCTGAAACCAAGGGCTCCTTCTTGTCTATACCAAAGGCAGTCAAACCTCTCACTGACTGAAGTGAAGAGGAGGTCAGGCACAGACTGGGCATTGTAAAGAACTTTCTTTTTGTTCAATCCCAAATGGAATCCATTTACGAGTCAGATGAAAAATGGATACATGAGCAAGTACATACAACTTAACATCTGTGTGCTCGCTGTGAAATTAAGTAACCCCATTTTTACTGGGAAGCATTTTCAATGTATGAAATGTGCAAAATATATGCAGTGCTTAAGATGCTCCCAAAGTCTAAGACTATCTCACAAAATGTAGAAAAGTTATTTCTTTGTGATGTCCAGCTCTGATATAAGCCTTGAGAGTCTCAATGTTGATCTGGCTAAAAATGCCAGAGTTCAGTTGCATTTTGAAGTTGCGAGCCTGAACAGTTTTGCCAGACATCTCTTGGGAATTAATCTCTCTTTTGTCATTTCCAGAGCTTCCTGTTTGGGGGTTTCTGAACTAGGACTGCAGAGGGAATAGTCATGATTTAAGGATGTCAACACTGCAGGTGTCACATGGAATGCAGAAGCCTAGAGAATTTCAGCAAAGAAATGTGATGGGTGTAAAAGTTAACAAAACATTCTATGGGTTTTAAAAAATAGGGTGGATTCAGTTTTATGTTTCATTATTAAAAAATATTCTTGTCCTAACTGATCTTTCCTTAACTAGTTTTAAAGACAGCTCCTGTGACTGTCATGTTTATACAATGTCCATTTGTTCATCTGTTTTTGCAAACTTTAAATGTTTATATTAATCCTGAGGGTAATCTAGTCAGACTTTTAGGCCCCCATGTTCGGAGAAAAGAACTGTAGAATAAAAGTCCTGCTGCCTTTACAAGGGTAATTAACAGCATCTAAACCTTTCCTAGAGGTAAGAGCCTCCCCTTAAAATATTTGCTTGCCCCTTGTTTCAGCAGCAGCTTGAAAAAAAATCCCTGAAGGTCAACAGAGTGAGAAGCAGGGACAGTATTCTCCCTGTACTCTGCTGAGGACAAAAATCCCAGCTCCTAGCCTTCAGGCTGTCCTGCAGTCTTAGCGAAAATGGGAGAGTCTCATATACATACACATTGGAATAGATACAGTTGTCTCATTTATCTGTTCCAGTTTTATATACTTTATAAATTGTGAAGCTAATATTCCCTAATTTTATATTATTGGACAGCAAAAAACTTTTGTGCATTGGAGATGATATAGTAATGAATGTAATGTCCAGGAAAAGGCAGAATATTGTATTAAGGTACATATCTTCTTTATGTGCCTAAAACTCATGAGATTCTTTTTATTCATATATTGATGAGGCTACGATTTTTCCAGTTAAAGTAATAATGAATTCTTATAAAGGGTTTGATAACAATGGAAATTTTTCGCTGTGATTGGTCTAATAAACCTATGCCAACAGCTCCCTCTATGTACCATAGAAAGGATGCTAGCAAATGCATTGCCTGGAATATGTATTTCTCTGGAAGAGAAAGCCATTATTAAGGAAAAAAGAATCATTTTTGTGTCCTTTAATCTGTCTACGTTGAGGATTAATAAAGTTTCAATAAAAAGCATCAATTGGTGTTACCTGCATAATTACAGTGATGCATTTTTCTGTTTAAAATTTCCTTGATTATTTACTGTATGACTCTGGCTGCTTCATTCAATTTCCTTCTTAATCCCATTTGACATACATAGATTATTGTAATGCAGATAGTTCTTTGAGTACACAAAATGGAACAATGCAACAAAAGGACAGTAACTAATGTTATCTGTGCAAAGCTGGGAAATGGAAGATGAGGGAGCATGGAGGATTATCTCTAACGAGAGCTGTACATCTCCTTGAAAAAGTGATACACTATTAAAAGAAGAGCAGCATTGTTAACTGAGGAGGACACTAGTGAAGAAACCAAGAGGTTTTGTTCCTCCTTCTAACTTGTTTCTTCTCTTCTGTGTGACAGCAGATGGGTGCCCTCATCTTCCTGCCTTTCTCCCTTCCTCCCTTCTCTGTTTAACCAGTGAAACATCAAGGTGGATTTGATCATGGGCTGAAACACGTCCATCACCATGGGCTGTGTCTGCTAAACACATTTTAACTGGTTACTGTGTGTGTCATATGAACTGAGATAATCTCTACACAGGCCTGTAAAAATAATGAAAAATGTGATTTTTCCGACCTATTTCATAGCAGGTTATACAGGGTTACATTAACTTGCATTTTCCATAGGCTGAAGTATGCTTACAGTCCCTGCTACTCAGCCGACACACAGGCAAGCTGTTAAACTGCAGACGTTTGACTGTGATTCTAACCATGGGTGGTGCCTGCACAAATTTGTCTTGATAGATGCTTTTTGCCACCAGCTTCTTAAAACTAACAGCAGAATTAGCAAGTGCTCTTAGACCTGAACTCAGATCAATTCCACTAAGTACTTTTTACTTAATTAACGGAAAGTGATCTGCTTGTGAATCGGGGAGAAAATAAATGAAACTGCACACATAGAAAAGAAGTAACACCTTTTTTTTGTTGTTGTTTTTTTTTTTTAATCCATAGATTCACAGTTAGTTATTGGGCATGTTTGCTTGCCAAAGAATTTATCAAGTACATTAAGGAGTCAGAACATAACATAATCACCATGTGGAAGTTTATTTGGCAGAGTGAGTCAGAAGTACACACCACTATTATTCTGCTGAAGTTTAAAATTAAACCTCATTTTGTGGGGAAGGAAAGGAAAGGAAGGGAAGGGAAAGGAAGAGAAGGGAAGGCAAGGCAAGGCAAATTAGATTCATTCTGGATATTCTGTATTTCTGAAATTATGTTTCAGAAATTTCTTACTGGATTCAACCACGAAAATATGCATGCAACTGTGTTCACATACAAGCACAGAAAACTCTTCAGCATGCGTGTACTCGGACAAGTGGAAAAGGAAATGAGCCAAAGCTCAGGGAGCCCTTCAGAGCTGCTGCTCCCACCTTCGCCGTTTCCTTCTCAATGTGTGCGCTCTTCCTGCGCGGTTTTACTGTTCTCAGGTTCATAAGCAAAGCAGCATCAGAGGTGTCCCCTTTAGGCAATCCCCACCTACCCTACCAAACGGCTGCAGGATACAAAGCTGTTGCTGTCTTTAATAATTATGTCTCTTAGTTTAATAGCACCTAGATCCTCCAGTGGAAAACATCTGGGGTTTTTGCCCTCCTAGTACTGTATTAATATATCCATTGGCCTCAGAAAATTTGCAGTTGAATCAGCAGGATCAAAGGTGAAACAAAGAGTTCAGGTCCCAGTAACTGAGGGGCTTGGGGTCCCGACCACCACAGCGCCGTCCTGTCAGCTGCCCCTTCAACAAGAGACGAGACCATGACGGTTTCCACTGCAGCCAAACTTCTGTCCTCCGAAGCCCTCCATCCCACCCGTCCTGCCCACACCTCTGATTTGGCTCTTTTCTAATCCCTTGCTGGCTCCTGTTCTCTTCAGGCCCGCGCCCCCTGTGTCACTCCCCCAAAATGCCGTCCGCGTGGTTTCTTTCAGACCACTAATGCGAAGCTCTCGGATGGCCCCCTATTTACTTGCTTCGGAGCGGCACTTACAGGTCCCACCGCCTGAAACACTGCAATCAAGCTGACAACACAACCAATCAAGGTCTGACCTGCAGCCGTTTCCTAGGAAACCCAAGCCACAGAAACAGATTGTACACAGGGGAATC
>JAVKLA010000005.1:5923536-5937218 GCA_034782735.1 Sagittarius serpentarius | reverse complement strand
CAGATTGTACACAGGGGAAGCAAACATATATTTCGGGCGAAGGGGGGTGGGGGGTGGGGAAGAGGCATTTCAGATTTTTTCCAGTACTTCTGAGTTATTACAAAGCACTTCTGAAATAATAGTAATGAAAAATACTCTTGTTAAGAAAGATTGAGTGATGATGGTCATGTAAGTACTTAAAGCCAGGCAGAGAGCCTCCAAGAAAGACTGCGAGCCAGGGCTGCTTGAGTGCTTGTTCCTGCTTTGCTACTGAGTCACTTCATAACCCTTGCCAAGTCATCTCAAAAAGATTTCCAAGTCATTAAGTCCATAGTTCCAATGAACAATAAGTTCAGATCAAAACAGGTTGAGTACCTGAAGAAGAAAACTTGGAAGAAAGCAACAAGATTATCATGACCATATTGAAAACCCTGAGAAAATTACCAACAGGCAAGGCCACCTCTCCTACTTGAGGAAACACCACCACCACCACCACATTTTACACCGATGAGTCTGCTTAGTGGGTGTATTTATCATTTGGAAAAGCTTTAAGTATTATTTCTCCTTGGTGGAACAATTTATTATATGCTGTGATTTACATTTTACTTGTAAATCAAGTA
This sequence comes from Sagittarius serpentarius, assembly GCA_034782735.1. Classification (NCBI taxonomy): domain Eukaryota; kingdom Metazoa; phylum Chordata; class Aves; order Accipitriformes; family Sagittariidae; genus Sagittarius; species Sagittarius serpentarius. Next base: position 5,936,619 of record JAVKLA010000005.1, on the reverse strand, counting down.
AATTCACATTTACTTGTGAATCAATGTCCAACTGCTTGAACATGGGGTGCATAAAGGATTAATGATATTTTTTGTAAAATGGTTGATGGGTGTAATAAAAATCGTGTGCTGCAAACAGGGACCTCGCAGATTATCAGAATGGAATGAGGAAAAGGTTCCAGCACATTTTTCACCAAAGTCTAGGCAATGAACATGATGCGAGAGTCTTCTCGACTACCTTTACTGTCCTGGGTAGAGACCCTTACTTCCAGGCTGTGATTAAAGTAGACTCCAAATGGATGATGCTCTAAGAACAGGTCTTTATTCCCACTGATCATGGAGGGAGACCAGAATGACTAGCTCAGGGGTGAACACCTAACTCCAGTTCTCTACATTTAGTTAGATAAATTCTGCCTATCACTGACTGTGGGAAAGTTGAGGCTGGAAGAAGGCTGTCAACATCAAGGAGTAAATAAAAAGTTTTTTCAGGTAAGTCTTTCGGAGAAAGGTGAGGCAGTTTGGTTGGGGGAATGAAAGTCCCCTTCTAGACTGTCGTTCCGCTGCACGAAGAACTACCATGGAGGACATATGAAGCCGAGTTTTTTCTGACTTTTGGTAGTGACTATGAGGAAGGAATGCCAGGAGGACAGGAAAGGGAGCTGAGGACTTCCTGCAGTGGTTTCACACTAAGTCTTTGAAGAACGTAGCTTCACTGTGTACGTGCCTGGCTAACTCATAGAACCCTACCCATAAGCCTGTGTATAGCATAATCAGGTATCTCTATATATCTATATATCTATATCTATACATGTATCAGGTACATCATAATTAATTGAACATGAGCTCCACCTTAGAGTAATCATGTTGTCACAGGCAGTGACTGTGTGGGTCCTAGGCAGAAGCTACTGATTCATCCCTCCCACCGACTGGGAAATGATTGCTTTTCTATCTATCCCAGCTTTGCGGTGACTTCTCATGGTTTGGGACCCTGGGCAACTTTGATTTGTACCCAGAAAAAAATAAAAGAAACTAATATGAAGAAACAGGGTTGTGCACTGGAGGCAAAGCTGAATACAGCAAGTAGTACTCAGACCAGTCAGTATTCGGACGCCACCACAGTTCTGAAAGGGGATGGAAATGGTTGTTTTCCCAACAGAGCAGTACTTTTCTTCCTACCATGAGTGCCCATTGCTCCTTCTTAAGTTCAGTTCTCTGCCAAACACTTTCTGCTTTCAGTCCTCTTCTATCCTGTATTATGGCTGTAGTGCACTATGTGACAATTAAGAAGAACTGTGAAGCAAAGCTTCCAGCGATGATGTGATAGCAGATAGATTAATTAACAGGAAAAGAGGTTTTGGGCCAGAAGAGTGAAAGGAATCTCTGTTAGGCTGCTCACACTTTAATGCGAGTAAGAAGCTAGTTTTAACAAGAATAATTCTGAGTTTCTCATAGGGTTCTTCCTAAACCTCTGAATGTGCCAGTTACATTTTACAGTGGCCATGAGATACATCAAATGGATCTAGGGAAATAAGATCAATCTTGAGCTTTTAGCCATCTACTCACATATATGTTGTGTGTCTTAATCCAAAGCCTTCAAGGCTCCTGTCACCCTTCCTTTAGCCATAGATCATCCTCAGTCTCCAAGCCTGCTTTCCTCCTTTTTTTTAATTTCTTTTCTGAACCACCTTTACTCTTTTTTATTTTTTTTATATGATGCTGTGCCTTTATTTTTATTCCTGGTGTCAGCAGTACACTATTATACATTGCTCTGTCTCAAATGGGAGACTTCATGCTGTGGATCTTATGCAATGAAAACTCATTATTCTCCTTATGCAGAGTATGAAATGACTTAGAATATAATCTCTCTATGCCCATAATTTGAAGTCAAGCATGTTGTTCAGACAGAAGCGAAGGCAATGTGTTTGTGGTCCCTGGTGGTTGAGGAATAAGGAGGAATTCAACTGCATTGTAATTAGTGCAATCAACACAATATGGATTCTTTTTTAAATCAAGAGGCAGACACAAGTTGTTTTTTATGGACTGCAAACACTTAGTTCAAATTCCAGTTGTGTGAAATTTTGTAGTAGCCATTCAAGCACAGCTCTTTATGTGCTGCTCAGCAGCATTTTCTCATTTTGCATATATCATTTTTAGTAAATGCTTTATAACGTCCATTGCCTTTTCCTCATCTAGACAACTATAACAATGTCTCTCTGGCTGTCACTGAACAGTCAATAATTAAAAGTTAGGTGTTAGATGCTTACTGTCAGTTAAGCAGCACCACCAATATGTCTTGCAGGACCCAGGACTGCTAAGATTGCTTCTGACTTGTCTGGCAGGAAAAAATATATAAAGCTACCGCACAAGCTGGAGCAGACTTGTATTTTACTAGGCAATCCTAAGAGAATTCATTGATGGTACTATCTTGGTTGCCATCTTCCTGGCATACGAGGAACATGTATAGGAAAGTGCTCTGAACTTCCAGTGGTTCCTGACTCTTTCAACACCCTGCAAGATCTCTAAGAAGAGGTTTATTTTGGACAATAGTATTATTAGTTTGTGTCTGAAAGGGAAGGGAGAACTAGAGTTCATTTTTGTGGCTGGGAAGTTGAAAGCTGAGGTTCAATTTCCTCTTTCTGCCAAGATTTCTCCCATTAATAGCTCTAAGATGTCTAAACCCAATGATGTTGCCATGTACGATATGATTTAGGTGGATGCATTTTTCACCCAGATGTTGTAGAGTTCAACGCTAACCAGATACCTTAGACCTGGTTATTTTCAAGTTCTCTGGGCTACAGCCCTGTTGTCACTGTACCTAAATGGCATTTGGACACCAGGCCATGCTATTCATCAGTCCCTCAATAGCATTGCAACAAACAGGACAAAAGCAAATCTAGGCTGACAGGACTGGGGGGCTCACACAAAACCAGCAGTGACTATAGCTGCTGCATTTTTAAAGGCAGACAGAAAAAAAACCCAGAGATTGGGCTTTCATTCTCTTTTTTTTTTAATTTTGTATTCTGAGCCTGAAAGCACTCTGTGCCTCTGCTTAGAAAGGAGTGCTAAAAGTGAGGGGCCAAAGAAGATGCAAAAAAGAGCAGGTCTCTGTGTACTGATTAAGATATTTATCTGTGAGGAAAAGTCCTGAATTTTTGTCATGCCTTTTGATAATCAATCTGTAGAGCCACTGGATGAAAATGGAAACGGCATGGGGGCAGGCAGTTCAAACCAGGACTCCTCATTTCTGTGTGGCTATGCCACAAAGTCATGCTGCTCCTTCGCCCCCCTGCCACGTCTTGCTTCCCTCTCCTCAACAGAGTTGCAGACTTAAGAGGAGAAATAAGAAGTGATCTCAGCTAGCTCATTCTTTTGGTGCTCTATCAAATGTAGGAGTGGCTGGGAAATATGAACTGAGTCTTTCTTCTCCAGCTGTGTTGTAAGAAACATCTATTGCAGATTGAATTACAGGTTCATGGAGAGTCCTCTCTGGTGACCTGACTGAGATGGTTCTGCTGCACGTAGAGCTGTAGTTCAGATGCAGCCTATATATGTAATATTTATGGTTATATTAACTGGCTCTACATAGCTCTTTATTTGATATCTTCTGTCTGAGGTATGTGGCTCTTACCCAGCATTAACAAGGCACTCAGGTATACAATTTTGATCTTGGATTCTATTTTTTAATCTGGATCTCTTAAAGTAAGTCAGTAGAGATTGCATACTTTGTTGGACTTACCTTTTCATATGTCAGATGTTGTGAACTGTAAAGCAGGGATAATTACCATTTCCCAAATCTGCAGAAAATTATAAAGATAGTTATATTAAAGAGAGAGAACTGCTCACAGTCTGAGGTGACAAATAGGACTGCATGGAAAGTAATTTTTTTCTGTCCTGTTATAATTCTGGAAAATTCAAAAGTGTGTCTGCTCTGCACTGAAATGAAAACAGGAGGGAGATCTGTCCCACATCAATCAGGTCAGAGCACTCACCCAGCTTTAGGTCTGCTACTATGCCCTTGATCTGAGCCAGTCAGAGATAGATCTTGCACTTTATTCACCCCTACGAGTGCCCTGGTCGTGCATATTAACTACTCCAGAATGAGTTTCTTTCCAGTCTACCATAGGCCTGTGATATATTTTCTGTTGAGATTTCTTTGAACACTTCTGAAAGAAGTTGGGTTGTGCACAGGAGATTTTTAACGAACAGTCACTTCACTGAACAACTGACCAACGAACTCTAGGGGTGGAAGCCTGTCTGAAGCTTTTTGCAATTGTAAAGATATTTCCACTTTGAGAAATATTTCTGTTTCACCTGCAGGGTGTATTTTCTAGAATTCTTTTTATCCTGAAAACCAGAACAAACTTTCTTAAGAGTTCCCACCAGATCTAGCAAGAAAGGCATTTACCAAAATGGAAGACAAACCCTGTCTTTAATTTCGGCTTTCTCATTAGCTCTGTCCTTCTTGGAGAGACACCTTAACTGGACGTACAAAACACAGTTAAGAATTATTGATCTTTGCTGAAATTCAGCCTCCGAGTATGTTTAGAAAGATAAACAGGAATGGATTGGGTCAAATTCACAGAAAAGAGAAGAAACGCTCATTATGCCACCAACTCATTTCGCTCTGCCACCCGTGCTCTGTCCACTGGACACACTATCTTTTCTTAAAAAACATTGAATACAGTGTGAGTTTTTGTTTGTTGGAATGCACTGCTTAGGTTTTTTTCCCAGGATATTTATTATTATTAAGTTCTTACCCATTCTTTGGCTGTTTTGCTGTTTCTCTAGTTGATAACCCTGTTATTCCGCCGTGCTTAATCCTCCCCTGGACTCTGCTTCTTGATTAGATGGGGGTGTTATCACCACTGATTGACTGTCTATGTCTTTTATTCCCTTTCTGTTTGTGTGCGTAGGGGGTTAAATCACTGAAAAGAAGGATTAGATGCAGGTTTACAGCTAGTAACTCGGCACTTAGATGATTGACGTCATGGTAATTAGACATTGGCAAGTTCCATGTAATGCCATTGCATGGTTATCATAACAATTTAAAATCCAAATGGGTTCTTTGCATCCTGTAGTTGTTTCCAACATCTTTATACTTTTTTTCTTTTCTCTTCCCTGAGTTCACTGAGTGCAAAATCCCTTTTCCTTCTTGGAAACACAATTTCTGCTGGTCTCTGTCTACAACTGATTGTGTCGTGGTTGCTACAAAATTCCTCTCCTGGTTTGTTTAATCATAGGTTTATTTATTTTTCTTCCTTTCATCATAAATTCTTATGTATGGTGTCTGACCTGCTTGAAAGAAAATCATCACATTACCTGCAAACTGGCTTGACTACCTTTGACACTAGACAACTATCATATTGATTTTTAGGAATGGTTATTCACACACAAACCTTAACAGCCTGACACCTGCATATCTATCGAACCCTTTTGGTAGCCCCTGTTTCTGTGCATACCCTTGGGTCAATGAATAAACTGCTGCTGTCAATTGTATCCATTTGGCCAGCATCTCTAGGGAATAAAGAGGAATCACAGCTACAGAGCCAAAGGTTAGGAAAATTAATTAAAAAAAATAATGAATCCCTCAGTTCCTAAGCACCAGTCCGGCAAAGATATTTAATTACTTGCTGGTCTTTACTCATATCCTCTTAGTGAGGTATGTGTTTATGAACTTCTGGTAGATTGGAATCAAATACAGTTTGAATTCAGCATCTAAGATTAAAAAAAAAAAAAAAAAAGACTTTCCAGATTAGATTTTTGAAATTATTGTGACAATACTGATGCAGAAAGATTGCAGCCATTTTAAGCATAGCTATGTAATAATTTTGGTTTTCTTTCATAAAGGGACAGTTCCAATTTATATCTAGCAGTGAGTTATGAAGGCTTCTTTACCAGTTAGAATAGCATATCTGTGCACATAAATTTGCCCAAGTACACAGCTACTGGGTACATCTTTCTGGCTACTCCAAAGCATTTTAAAGACAATTGCATTTTTATTGTGAGATTGCCTAGGAGGTACTGCCAAGGTTTGCACCTCCATTTTTTTGTTTATCTCTACTAAATAATGCCTGTATGAAGTTCTAGAAAGGTGAGCCCAGCAAAATTCTGCAACACTTTAAAAAATCTCCCCAGGAGACTTCTGCCCCCTTGTCATCCTCCTCTTTTATGTGTCTGGGTCTTTCCAACATGTTAATGAGTGTCTTTGTCATTCCATAGTTACTTGCAATCTTTATCTCCTGTATATGTCCTTTGCAGAAAATAAGAACAAACAGAAAGAGAACAGATACAAACAAAAACTCTTCAGGCTAATGCCGCCATTTAGTCAAATGTAGCTTACCAGTGAGTGTGGTGTGCAGCTGTTTCATGAAAGGTCTCAATATTTTCACTCAAGATAGAAACATCCGATCTTTTTCTGCTGACATTCCTCAACTTAGTGCAGTGTACACTGTTGATTGACTGTCTTAGGAAAGTGCAAGTGGAGATATCTGCGTGGAGCTGAAGGACGTAAAAGTGAATGTCATAATACATAATTGAAACGTCTTACCATTTATTTAAAGGTATTAATATCTGAGAGATGTTTGTGATCAGCTAGACTGGGGTTAAGTTTTCGGGTTTGTTTTTTTCACCTTAGAATTAAGTTTTCCTTATTAGCTTTCTCATAGACAGTGAATGAGTTATGACATAACTTATCTGCCAATATCCTCTCAATAGCACTGTGGGGGTACAGTGATTTATTGTACTATAGAACCCTTGGGATCCAGGAAACTGAGGGCTTATATCTGCTACTTGCCTAATTGCAAATTATCTCCGTTTCTGCTTCTCAGTTGCTTTTCATCTGTAAAATGAAGAGAAAGATATTGCTTCCTTTGTAAGATGTCTTGAAGTTTCCTGGTGGCCTGCTATTGTTGAGCTTCTTGATATTTCCAAAGGGCCTAGTCCCTTTGTTGAAATGAACCCCTTCAAAATTAATCATCCTTAAAAAATCTGAGTTCATTACCTACTTCGTTTATTATTTCCATGTTTTGGACAGGCCTGTGTTACTTCCTTCAACTCAAGAACATTCCCATGAAGAAACTTTATTAATGCATCTAAGAAATACAGCACTGCTGTTCTCACATTCAACGGCATAAATCTCTTCAGTTTCTCCAAAAGCATCTGTGTCTGCTTCAGCAGATGATTCTGACATTGTTGTGCATCCTGTGATTGTTATTATGGCACGTTTCCAGCTGATCCCTGTCTAGAATATAATATGAATACAGACAGCAGAGTTAGCAAGCTTCCCTTAGCATCACTAGTTTCTTGGAAAATAACTCTTTCGTAACTTGATTTTGACCCAAGGATTTTGTTTGACATTGAAATAAAAGGGTTCACCCTCCTGCTAATAGAATGCATTTCCTGAAAAAATGCTTGAACTACTTTTTGTTCTTTCTCTCTTTTTTCTTCCACTTAGGTCTGGGTAGAGGTTGTCTGACATCCATTACCTGACACAAGATAGGTTTATAGGATGTTAATACCATTTGCATTACTTTTCAGCTTGTCAGAGCTTAAATTCTGAGCAAAGTTCTGTTAGAAGGAGACCAAGAAGAAACAAAAATAATGATGAAAATAAATATTCTCTAAAGCCTCTTGAGATAATCTGTTCTTTCTAAGAGAAAATTTTGGTTTTCTAGATTTCAGATTTTCACCAACAAAACATAAAGGATAACAAACATATCTGAAACTCACGGAGCTTAGGGACTCGAGTGAGTAATATCTACAAAATGAAGATGTTACAGAGGTATATCCTTACTACAAAATCCTAGGGTAACCTCTGTGGATCCCAGTGCCTACTATTGCAATTGTTGCTGGTTGGAATCAGCCCTTGAAGGTTGCTTTGTGACCTCTATGAAATTAATTCAGCAACCACCAGCAATCAACTGCACTGACTGCTCTCTCCATTATATAAAGCCATATTGGTACTGGTTTGGATCACCTTTGACACCTCAGCGACGATATGTGCATGATGAACTCTTGTGTGATTCTTCTCCAAGTTTCTTTCCTGCTATACTAATGTACAGTTATGACCAACCACCAGAAGTAAGTTTTCATTGTTGTTCTTTATGCCCTGTCTGCTCTTGGGATGATGAAGCATTGGATACATAATGTTTTCTGCCGTTCTCTGGCACCGAGACTACCCTCCATACAATGACTCACATTCACACTGTTAAACCCTTTTCCCCCAAAGACAGCACAGTTCCTTTCCAGTTGTCTATTGGAAATAGTGCCTGGTCTGTGCTATACCTCAGACTGTGTTTGGGAAATGCTCGGAAGATACTCGTTTTCTCTCACAGAAACATTGCCAGGGATTGCTCTAACAAACTAGTAGCCTGAGGAACATTTTCTAGTATAATCTAATTGACTAGTGTTGATGGAGCCATCTTGTTCCTGGAGCACCTCTGAATATCAGTGAAATCCCTTTCTGAGCACATCACTGGATAATAATGCACAAAGATGTCTTAAGATTATCCAGAAAATGATTATAGTACTTGCACTAACCTGTTTGTGTAACAAATGAAAATTTGGGGTCTCTCTGATAAAAAACATTGACCTCATTTTGGGGCTAAAATTTAAAGCAGGGTCGGAGGAGAAAATTATTGTACTGGTTTTGGCTGAGAGCGAGTTAATTTTCTTCATGGTAGCTTGTATGGGGCTATGTTTGGGATTCGTCCTGAAAACAGTGTTGATAACACAAGGATGTTTTTGTTACTGCTGAGCAGGGCTTACACAGAGCCAAGGCCTTTTCTGCTCCTCACCCCACCCCACCAGCGAGGAGGCTGGGGGGGCACAAGGAGCTGGGAGGGGACACAGCCGGGACAGCTGACCCCCACTGACCCAAGGGATATCCCAGACCGTATGGCGTCATGCTCAATGTATAGAGCTGGGGGAAGAAGAAGGAAAGGGAGAGAGGGTATTCGAATTTATGTTGTTTGCCTTGCCATGTCACTGTTACGCATGATGGAGCCCGGCTGTCCTGAAAATGGCTGAACACCTGCCTGCCCATGGGAAGTGGCAAATGAATTCCTAGTGTTGCTTTGCTTGTTTGTGCAGCTTTTGCTTTACTTATTAAGCTGTCTTTATCCCAACCCACCAATTTTTCACTTTTACCCTTCTCAGTCTCTTTTGCATCCCACCATGTGAGGGGAGTGAGCGAGAGGCTGGGTGGGCACTAAGGTGCTGGCCATGGGTGGACCACAGCAATGACTGACTGCTCTTAGAGTCTGGGATTTGTGAAATGCTCTCCTAAGACTTCTGGACCAAGTCATGATGTGTGCCTTGGGATTTATACTGGCAAAAGGTAGCGGCAGGGTTACAATGGGAAGAATATCATAAAAGAGCAAGAAATGCTCTAATAGGGATTAGAAAACCCTCATTACGTAAGGTATTAGCCAACCTTACTGAGTGGTGGTAGGGAAGACTTTCTCTCACTGGGGAAGTTATGTTACAAACACTCCCTTGTTAGAGTAAAATTTCTTTATTTTACACACCTATTGCTGTCTACAGTATCAGACAAGATACTGGAGGAAAATGAACACTGTTCTCTTCTAATGACGGGTCGGATGACACATTGGTCTAATATGTATAAAACGCACATCTGAGGAGTTTTAAAAGCCCCAGGTAAGAGCTGGGGGACATTTTTAAATACGACTCTATTTGCCTAAGTCTTCCCAGTTGTAATGTGAGAAAAACATGTCCTAAAGGAGTGCCTCTACTAACAGCAAACTCTTTCCAGGCTGGCAGCAAAAATCCACCTAATCAGAGGAAAAGTACCAGATCAAACAATCAAAAAAAAAAAAAAAAAAGTGAGCCATTTTACTATCTTAGAGATCCAAATTACCTAGTGTGATGGTTATGATCAGTAGTTAAAAGAGAAACAAAACAAGAAATGGCCAAATTAAATGACAAAAAAATAAAAAGGTTAAAAAAAATCATTTATGAAGCAGACAGATAATTTCAAAAAGCTTTCATACCAGGAATAGGGCACCATTACAATGAGAAAACCTTTAATTATGTTGTAAAGGTCTGATATTCCACTGAAATGTCATTTCAAAATAAACTTCTAACAGTTAATTATCAGTGATATTTAACTTGTGGGAAAATTAAATATCACCACATACTCCTGTGATCATTTTATTGCTTTTGTAGACATTTTAATATTTTAATGGTTTCCAAGTAACAATGAAAAAGGCATGCCACTGAGTATGTTTTCTCGGCTTTCTGTGGATAACCATATAACCTTTTCTTTGTCTTCTTCATACAAAACAGACCTCTGAGTCAGTGAAGGACAGGACGGAGATGAAACCTTTTGGGAATAAAGATGGGAATAAATATTGCTATGATTCCCTCAGCCAGCATGATTCCTGGGAAAGGAGTTTTATGAACTGTTATAACTAGAAATATAATGCTGAATGAACAAAAATACTGAAGCCCTGTTAGCATTCAGCTAGCAAATCAGATGAATGTGCAGTGTTCCAGTTAGTGACCTATGTGCTATCCAAAGCTTATAAAACGTGCAGTGTGATCGGACCTAAGAATGTATGCAGTGACCCCTATCATGCACAGACTGGAAGACTGGAAGAGGAAATCTCCTGTGTTCTTGTTGTATGAATCAATACTATACAAGCTAAAGGACTGAGATTGCCAGGAAAAGGTATGAATTTTAACACCAGAAGGGACTATTACATGAATGACTATTCCGATTGAATTGGCTCTAGAAATGGATAGGTCCAACTAGCTGCAACTGGCTGAGTGTTATACATCCTTCTTTAGGGTGAGTCAATGAAGACATGAATTAAAGGCATTAAAGGGGTTTGGCTCAAGAATGCTCATCTGTCCTTCACTGCAACGTTTAATTGCCTGCTTCTAGCAGTTGCTTTCTGTTCCCAACATTACGCCACCAAAAGTTCCAAAATTAAGAATATTATTATCTTAAAATATTTAAATCATAGTGAGATAAACATTACAAAAATGGATAGGAAAAGGATAGAAGAATAATTATAAGATCCATATAGGTCTTACTATTGTGTTTAGCGCTAGCTGAAATGCTCACCAAAACTCTCATCTCCAGGGGCTTTACTTAAAGATAACATAAATTGTGAAATATGATAAAAATCCTGGAAACTGAAGGTATTGAAATTTTTGGTGAAGTCAACAATCTCTTGCATGGAATCACGGAATTAATGGGTTTGCTTGCTCCTGCAAATTAACCTATGTGCTAATTGATCTTCAGAGATACTGTGAGACTGAATCTTTTCATGGTAGCAGGAAATCCATCCAATATTTCTTCAGTGCGTGAAGAAAGCAAAAATGCCTCCAAGCTAGCACTTACAGGACTGTTGTTGACTCTTTTAATGTGCAACAGGCTTCTGCATCATTCATCAAGTTACGTAGTCTTCTAAGGTCATATTGTTCAAATGCTTAAATGTCCCCCACATTCTGTGCCTTAGTTCCTGTTGTGTAAACTGACAAACGTCCCACAGGAGCACTGTTACAATAAAGACAGCAAAAAATATCATACTGTTAGATACAAGGTACACGGTGTTGACTGCTAGATTAAAAGAGTAGCCAGTTCCTTGGAAATAATGCTACCATTGGGATTTGTACATCTGCACCCATAAAATGAAGTTTTGCAGAATACAAGAGAGATTACTTCAGTAAGCGTTTTATTTTCCTTGGTGCTTCCTGGTAGCAAACCTTTTTACGTTCACATGTTCATAGGCCTACGTAAAATCTGGTCCCATCAAAGCAGTTGGAGGCATGTCAGGTAATTTCACTTGTAAGCAGGTACCATCACAGGTAGTGCCACTGGCATTTTAAAGGACTATTTGAGAATCTGGCTATTAAAATGAAGAGCTAACTCTTGAGGAGCCAGGCAAAAGAAATTGCTAGAACACTTTTTCTTTCTCTGGTAAAGAGCTGATAGTAGTGTCCAGAGGTCTGTTAGGACAATCACAGCATCTTCTCTCTCTTTTGCTCAGATACAGGTCTGCTTCCAGTGAGAGATTAAGGATCTGACAGCCTTAGGTGTTTGCTGGTCTGGACAGTTTCCAGTCCCAGCTCTGTCTCCTTTCTCTCCCTAGAGGCAGCCAATAACATCTCTTTTCCTCAAAAATCCTTTTTGTCCTTAATTCTAAATGCCAGGTCTTAGCATTAAGCCAGATATTGAGGGGGTGTAAACTGGAGACAATTGATCTGTGCGGATTTATCTCTGTTGAAGATTCCTTTTACAGTTATTTATCAAACACAGTCACAGTACTTTATGGGGGCGGAGGCACAAACAGCCTACAGCGGAGGTGAAGATGGTATTACTACCTAAACTGTCTCATCTTTGACACTGCACTGTGTTATTACCTCATCAGAAAATTGTATTTTACATCCACTTTTGCAAAGATATATATGACTATGCAAACTACTGGTTACAGAGAATTATACATTTATTTCTGCAACCTCTTTTTTTACCTCTTCTAGTTCTACAAAAGGTTGTAGTCTGTTATCAGTCCAAATTATTACAGATTCACATCTCATGCTTTTAGTTCTTCAGGTCCCCAGATAAAATTCTGTTGCAAATATAATGAGCAGCACAATTAGATAGGAAAGACAGGGGAGAATCAGGCACTTACTAATGCATGGAGATGTTTCTGAGTGTTTTGAACTAACTTGTTCCATCAAGGTCAAATAGCTTAAATTTCCAGAGAATGCGGATTTCCAAAGAAAATTAACAATTGCTTTCAATCCATTTTGAAACACTTTTTTCCCCAAGTCTTAAAACCCACAAGGAAATGTTTCTTGTTAATTTTATATTTTAAAAAGATACATGGAGAACATTTTTCTGGCATTCGTAGGATCCAATTTTTTTTTTTTAAAGTGGAAATAATATTGCTTCTGAGTTGTATGCAATAAATGGTCACACAAACAATAAGATAATTCAAGAATATTGAGTATTATATGTTGGTGTCCTGGTTTCAGCTGGGATAGAGTTAATTGTCTCCCTAGTAGCTGGTACAGCGCTGTGTTTTCAGTGTGGTATGAGAAGAACGTTGATAACACCCTGATGTTTTCAGTTGT
>JAVKLA010000005.1:5882423-5902545 GCA_034782735.1 Sagittarius serpentarius | reverse complement strand
CCCCCTCCCTGGCAGTGTCCAAGGCCAGGCTGGATGGGGCTTTGAGCAGCCTGGGCTAGTGGGAGGTGTCCCTGCCCATGGCAGTGGGGTTGGAACTAGGTGATCTTTAAAGTCCCTTCCAACCCAAACCATTCTATGATTCTATTCTATGATTCTTAACCAAATAAAAATTTTCCCCATTGGTTAGCTGGTATACAGAGAGACAACCCTCACGTGGAAGACCTTATTTTCTCCAAAGGTAACACACAGAGAGGGATACACTATAGAAAAAAAAAACCACTGTTAGTCAGAGTACAGACATTTTTAGTGGAGTCTCTTACAAAAAAAGATGAAGTCAGGTTTTGTTATGCAGTATCATTTACATACACTGTTGCTTCTTCCAGAAAGAGTGAAATTTTCTAGCTCCTGGTTGACAATATAGCATTTCCTTAAAGTTCAGTGGAACTCATAGATTGTACATAGATAATATTCCCAAAACACTGCAAAATTCACATACCGTTAAACTTTAAAGGAGCTTTAATTAGAAATTAACACCAGCAACTATATTCTTTTGGAAAAGTGAAGTATTGAAAACGTATGTTTCTGATACAGTGACAGATTTAGAAACAAAACCTGCAGGAAATACTGGTATTACAAAACTTGATTACTTTCCAAATCTGAATTAATCATTGCATTTGAATGATCTGTAGATTTATTTGAAAAAAAAAAAACAAACTCTAGGAATAATTTCAAAATATTTCCTTTTGTTCTGATTTTTCATGTTGCTTACTGAAGTTATCATTTCAGAATAATAACTGAAAAAGTCAGTTCAAAATCACATAAATCAAAATCTGAACAGATCTCTACTCAGTGTAGTACATTTCTCCAAAATATTTCACTTTCAACAAAGGCAGTTTCTATAAATGTTATTTATAAAAGGAAAAGGTTTTCTCATCGCAGGATAACAGGCTCTGAGAAGCCAGGAAACACTGAGTTCATCCGGCCATCTGCCCTTTAGTAGGATCAGTGTCAAGCCATGCCGGACGGACCAGGGAGGGGTTGTGGAGTTCAAAATTCCCTCAGGCTAAATTAAGGTGAAGTGACACCAAATGATCAGTTGAACATTTTATTCACGGCAGAAACAACCTGAAGTTAAAAACCACAACATGAGGAGGCATGGTTTCCCACAACAAGAACTGGCATGATGACACATGGTCACCACGTATGTCCTGCCAGCCTTGCTTATTTGGGGATCAGTTGAGCGCAGACCGTGAGGAGAGCCCCCCGCTGAGCCAGGGGGTTCAGAGCAGACCCCCTTATGTTCTAGGCCCTCGCTGAGAGGAGTCTGGGGGCAGCTGGGTCCAGTCCTTGTCCCAGACTTGAGCAGCAGTTTTGTGTCTAAAAGGATGAAGTGTAGGGATTATGGAAAGAAAAGGGGGGAGGAGAGGAAGCGGGGAGGGAGAGAGAGCAAAAATACACGAAAAGGTGGGGGGAAGAGAGGGAGAGAGCGAGAGCGATTTCACCAGTTCCAGCATTGCTCCAGCCAGCCAGGAGGCCCCATCCCAAAGGGATGCCCACACCACCCAAGCCTTCACTTTGTGCCCTTTTATAATCTCTTTGCCCCTCCTTCGGGTGGGCACTTGATCTCATTAGGCTAATTAGGTGTCATGGGCGGTTTGTGCTTCCAGAACCTTCGGGAAATGGGTGAGTGGGCTTGGGTGTCGTTTGTGGAGAAACTTCTCCCTCTCTGCAGTCAGGACCATTCTTTGAGGGTGAGCTGCCTGGCTCAGCAGATCAGAGCAGGGAACCCTGTTGCTGCTAATCAGCTCTTCTTCACCTGCCCTGAGTTGTTATGCAGAGTTAGTCATTAAGCAGAACTTGCCCCACCACAGTGTTTGAGACATTAACTCTTTCAATCTCTCACAATCAGATACACCATGGCACTTTAACTCCTGTTTTCCTCTTTGTCGTGGTTTAACCCCAGCCAGAAGCTCACCACTCAGCCCCACGCAGCCGCTCACTCACTTCCCCCCACACCAAGTGGGATGGGGGAGAGAATCGGAAAATAAAGTAAAGCTCGTGGGTTGAGATAAAAACAGTTTAACAGAACAGAAAGGAAGAAACTAACAATTATACTCATAACAACAAGAAAGTGACAATAATAATAAAAGGATTGGAATACACAAAACACGTGAGGCACAATGCAATTGCTCACCACTCGCCCACCGATGCCCGAGCAGAGCTCCTCCCCTGCCCAACTCTCCCCAGTTTATCTACTGGGCATGACATCCCATGGTATGGAATACCCCTTTGGGCAGTTTGGGTCAGCTGTCCCGGCTGTCTCCCCTCCCAGCTTTCCTGTGCCCCTCCAGCCTTCTTGCTGGCTGGGCAGGAGAAGCTGAAAAGTCCTTGACTGAGTCTAAACACGACTGAGCAACAGCTGAAAACATCAGGGTGTTCTCAACGTTCTTCTCCTACTAAATTCAAAACACAGTGCTGTACCAGCTACTAGGGAGACAATTAACTCTATCCCAGATGAAACCAGGACACTTTTAGAAGTGTTTCAGAAGAGGTTAAATAATCTTCATCACCCTGACAGGAAATTTTTCCTATTGTGTGAACTAGATTATTTTTTTTCCTGGTGAAGTCTAACTTTTTATTTGCGTGTTGCATCTATCATGAACATGGAAGACTGGTTTCTGCCCATCCTCTTTCCAAAATTCCTGTCCTTATATTTGAGATCAAATATCTCCATCTCTCATCTTAGTTTGTTCAGCTTAAATAGCTGCAATTTCTTTCACTCACTCTACAGAGGTCATGTTATCTAGACAACACAATAATTCTTATTTCAAAAGTTTGTACCATTTCTAGTATCATGTTTTTAACCCCTTGAACTACACTTCTAAAATACAGATAGATCAGAATCACCATTACCTAATTTATAGGCGTTTATTGTTTTCCTGATTCGTTCTGAACATAGGCATGAAGTTTCTTCTTAGCAAAACCCTTGAATTTCGGTTGCCTGGAATAAAATTCCTTCGCTGTTGTGTCCTCCAGCGTGAGAATAATTATTAGCATCAAACAGCTCTTTTTATGAAATATGTATTTGTATTTGAAATCAAGAATATGAACTTAAAAACAGGGCCTGCTCCTAGTTAAGTCGGGGCTAAAAACTCCATGGGAATTCGGTAGCAGGGGAAACAAGCCCTTGTAGTGTAGCAGGGCAGCAATTTCTATTGACTGCGATGGGCTCCAGGTGAAATCTATATGCAAAGAGTTAAAGAAGAGTTCAGAATATGTTAGGACACCAGTAATGGCATAAACCATTTCATTTCAATAACTGTAATGTTAGAAAAAAAGAGCAGATACTATTTCTTCATAGGAAAATAGCAATTGCTGTCCCACACGAGGTAAGAGTAGGAAGTTTACTTCTTTGCTAAAAGCACATATAAGGTCCGTGCTATATACACTTTGTAGACACACTTTGCCTACAGGTTATTCCAATCTCTCTTGGTTACAATTCATCATTATATGCCTGTCCTCTTCCTGACTCCAATTGTTAGCTCTCCAAGCTTAGTAGTGGGTGCTTTCTCTCTTCAGTCACATTGAATCTTGAAATACCTGCTGTTTTACTCACAGCCCCGTCTGCAAAAGACAAGTAAACACAGATTCCATATTCAGTTATATAATACAGGCAAACGACTTGAAGTATCTGTCTTAAATGATCTCTAAAGTCTTAAAAGGAAAGTAAAAAAATGACTTAGGTCATGGTTATAATGTAGTGATGCAAGACACTGCAGCTTCTGGCAGAGTGTGGGTACTTTTTTTTAATTAGCATTCTGAATTTGCAGTATAGAATGATGCATATTTGAGAAAAAAGATTGCTTATGCTCCTAGTTCCTATAAAGACCCAAATGAAGTCCTGGCCTAGTGAAGGATATGACAACCTTGCCACTGATTTACACAAGAGCTAGATTTCACTCTGGTGTGTGCTACTGTTTGCTGTATTATTGCACCCGCAACCTCAATTTTTGCATTTTCTGGGTATTGATGGTTTTACTGCAGGATACTATACAATAGCAAAGTGAAATATTCAGCAAGATGCATAGGATGAGACAATAAAGGAGAAATAGACTTTTGTTCCTCTGTACAAAGAACTTGTTTTTTACTTACTAGTGCATTTCTTCTAAGTGACAAACAGGAAAGACTGGCAGATTCAAATTAGAGGTTAAGTAAAGGGTAGCTAAGAAGAACAAGAACCAACTACCTTTGCTTAAAAATAGAATTAGAATGAAGCTAGCAACCTGAGGGAATTGACATGAAGCAGATTATAAGGAAATTGGGAAGGTTCTTATATTACAGTTAAAACACAGAAGAAATGAAAAAAAGTGCCTGCTTTACAAGGTTCCAGTTCTGCCTTCAGCCAAGCAGAAAAGCTAGTGGTATCAAATCAATTAAGATTAAAATGAAACTTGAAAGCAGAGATCCTCCATGCCATGATATCCTTCTTGTGTGCGTATCTTATAGTGATGCAAATGTACAAAACTTTATGGGATGTATTACTTCCCGACAAGATGGCCAATTAAAAGGTTAATGTGCGCTAAAATTTTAGAATTAAGGAAAACTAAACAGCCTTTTCATTACAATTAACTTCAAGGGTCTGATTATTATTCAAATTGGACTGTTTGGTTCAACTTCTCTTTTTCATTTGTAAATGAGTTTTGATTGAATACTGTCAGAAGAGGAGAATGTATTTCAAGCACTAATAAGGCAGGTGGAAAAAAGGGTGGATACTGCAACGGGAGAAAGGGGAATTTCACACAGCACCGCATGCAGTCACAAGATGCCAAGGTGTGTTGGATTTGTTCACTTTATGGCTTGCATGTACTCATCAGTTCTGCTTTTAGTAAAGACTGTTCAGATTGCACAGTGAGGACTAGTGTTGATCGTAAATAATCATATTCATTGTGACTCAGCTTAGCAAATTATCTTTTGAAATTGGTAATTTCTAGATACAGTCAAACAACAGAATTCTTTCCTCTGGAAAATTGCCTTTTTGATGAAAATCCTGAAGCTTTTGTTATCTGACAAAAATGGAAAGTTTGAGGAAAGCAGACACTGTAGGCATGTGTTTAATGAAACACAATTTTCTGTCCAAAAAAGTTCACAGAAAATATTTGGCAGACCCTAATAATTTCTTTCTTGCCTTATAGCTCGCTTTTCCTTCCTGTGATACATTACTGAGAAAGTTGTAAACAGATAGAATCTGGACTATTCAGGTTCCTTTAATCTGTCTTGGTCTAGTTCAGGCCAAGGTGTAGTACACAGCTTTCAGTAGTTCACAGCTTCTGGAAATATACAACAGATAGCCAAAAATGATTTTTTTTGTCTTAAAAAAGTATGGGTCCTCCTTTAACACTGATGACTTCTGGGGACAGGGGAGACATAATAGCTCTGAAATGGTTTCCCGTGTTCTGAAATGCTAAATGATGATGTGCGATTCCTCGTTTGGTAAATGTGGGTTTGGTAAAGGTCTCCTGCAGCATTCTGCAAAATTACTTTCTATGGATGGGCAAGTAAAGGGTTTTGAGCTGGCAGTCATCAGTGCACCAGTGACACAAAGCAGTTCGTATTCCTCGTGCGTGGCTGCAATTGATATGTAGAGAAAAATCAGATGGTTGAAAATTTCATTAGAAAAAGCAGTCTGATCTGTGTGCTTGATTCCTGCTATGAAAAGCTTTGCTCCTCATCAGTTTGCAGGTATTTGTTCTTGATCTGCTCAAAGTCTAGAAACTGCTCTTTCTCATTTATACTTACCTATAACCATTTGTTCTTGATCTGGACCCTGTATTTTTATTTATCATGACCTTTGGCAGGGAGGACCTTTCAGTCCTTGAAAATCACTCAAAAATTGCAGAACTCTGTGCCCTGACTGTTAAATAATTTATTTCTTCTCTGCTGACTTTTGGGTTTTTTTCTTCTTTCCTTTATGTGTAGATCAGGGCACTGTTATTGACCAATAGAAAAGAAAAAAAAGAAATAAG
Source organism: Sagittarius serpentarius (assembly GCA_034782735.1). NCBI lineage: Eukaryota > Metazoa > Chordata > Aves > Accipitriformes > Sagittariidae > Sagittarius > Sagittarius serpentarius. The sequence continues at coordinate 5,896,522 of JAVKLA010000005.1, read as the reverse complement.
CGCATTAAGTTTAATGGTACTGCCGTTTTTTCATATAAGCCCTTAGCTACTTTAGCAGGTAGCAAGTATGAGCTCAAAGTTAACCATACTAGCAATAAGCAAGATGATCTGTTGACAGCATATCACTGTGACACACTAGCAACAGTTAGAAACAAGCTGGAAGCTTGGTCAATTGCTACATGTCTTATTTATGCCAATTGCACTGAATTTAATTTTAAAAGAATCCAGAGTATTCATCTCAATGGCCTTCCGCAGCTATAGATCCCATAGATTTCCTGGTGACTTCAGAAAAAAACAACTCCTTGTACTCTAAATTTAATCTAAATATAGAGGCAACATACTTATTTCAGAGCTGGTGTCAGGAAGACCTCGACTGGAAAGACTCAAGATGCAGTTATATGCTTTATCTCTTTTCTCCTAATAAAAAAACATCAAAGATGTTATCCATCGAATAAACCAAATTCCACTCTTTCATGCTAGGATACTACTTGCAGCGGTATCAAAGTGGAGTATATGATTATATCTAACAAGAAGATAAGGAATGTTTTATCCTTGCACACAATGGACCTGTTCTGCCAGCAGAACCAAGAGAGAAGTTGCAGGCAAAGGTGAGCACATTGAAATATATGAAAACCCTTCATATCCATCTTCACTATAATGAAAGTCTATCCAAGTGATTGAGGCTAGTTTCTGACAAGGCATGCTGCATCAACAACTGGTTTTCTCTTAAGAAAGGGACTCAGTTTTACTCTATAATTATATTAATTTAGGGAAGATTATCCAAACTTTTCCTGTAGTTCTTTCTTTATATACCATTCCTCAATATAATTAAACATGTGGCACACCAAAAGTCAGTAATGGCCCATGTATAATAATAAAGTCGAAGTGGCAGTAACTCTATGTGTAAAATGAAGTGTAAATCTGATAATATATTGAGGAGAAAACATCCAGTGTAAGTCTCCCAGCAGTAATTTTTTTCCTTCTATAGCGGAGTCCTACCAAACACTAAATAAATTACTAAAGTATGAAACGCACTATCAGTTTAGTTTCCCTTAGTGCAGGTTTAATTGCTGCCATTCTTGGGAAAAAAAACCCAAAACAACAAAAACCACAACACAACCAACCATCAAAATTACTATTAAAGAAAGAATAGACAGAGTCAGAACTCAGCTCTGAAATATAGATGTTGTTTAAGCCCAAAACCTGACTTGAATTGTACACCTAAAATCAAGGGCTAGCACTTTTCTACACTCCTACTTCATGTATAGAGAGGAATGAATATAGGCTAATATAAATTGTAATTTCATAGGTTGTTTATACTGCATAAATAAGTTACAGAAGCTGTTTGAAAGGCAATTTGAACTAAAAGGTCTCTGTATTGAATCCTAAAGTATTTATATTCAGTTTTTTACATTGTGTTCTGTTTTCAGAATCATTGGTGAATTTGTTAAATCACGGTGTACTTGTTAAAGTTTAAAGAAAATGTAATGTTGCATGAATACTCACTACCCTTAGACTCTGTCCTTGACTCTAAACATTTGTAGCTAAATACAAAACCTGTGACATAGCTATGTTTACTGCACCAAAACAAACTCCAGTGAATCCTTGTTTAAACTCCATCAGCCATGATGACTATACTATATTTGTAATGAAGCAAGGCCACTTAATAACATGGCAAGGACACATTTCATAGTGTGTAACTGTTTTTACCGTATATATGATTTCACATGTCATTAGCCAGACTTTTCAAATGTGTTCCAAGAAGCTTATAGAAAAAACACTAACATGCTGAAACAAGATTATTAGCAAAATCAATATCACTGAATGGACAATTATTTTTTTTCCTACTTGCTCTTGGTAACTACTCTAGCAAGACCAGAATCTTAATATATCGTTCAGGGTGTCTCTAGTGCTGAACTAAAAATCCCAGCCTTCCCCAGAAGTATTGGCTATACTATGTTGGGGTTTAATTGAAGTTTTATTCAAGTTTTTTCTTTTTCAGGTAAGAACTTTTGCACAAAAAGTGTTCTTATTCTTAATAGCCTCAGGACCATCCCCTTTAAGCAAGGAAGGTAATAAAGTAAGCTTGCGCCAGGTTCCTCGTATCCTGCCTTCTTTCCACCCCATGACATGCCTGGCTTCATAGTGAATGCAAATAGACCAGACTTAACAGCTATAATGTCTTGTGAACAACTCACTTCTTTGAGCTATCTCCTTCCCATAGCCTAAATTTTACATTTCTAATCACTCAACAGCATTAATTCAACAACAGATAGACAGTGTCCAGTTCTTCTGCCTTTCCTTCTTCTCTAGCTCACCAGGAAAAACCCTTGACTGGGAGTAGTCTGAATATCCAAAGTGTGAGGGTGACTTAACACTGTTCTCATCTCGTGAGGGTTTTATCCATGAGTGTATGAGCTAATATGAGGATTGGGTTCCCCCAGAAAAAGGAGTGTATTCCAGAATAAGAACATATAGCTGTCTGGGGGTGGATCTGCAACTTCTCATTCTCACAACAGCGAAAATATAGGAAGGAAGTAAAACCAGGTGAACTTTTGGTCTGAATTGCCTGCCCTAAGGGAACCCTTCTAGTTAGTATTTTCATCCGTCTGTCTTTGGGGAAAGCAGAACTGAATTCTGAGAGGTCGTGGAGGTGGGAATTGGTAGGGAGAAGGCAAGTAGGTAAGTAACTGTTTTGGTGACTAGCAATTGGGTTAACATGATTTGGGAGATCTGCAACAAGGAAGGAAAGCAAAGCTGTGTTTATGCCTTTTGGTAAGTATTGTAATAACACTAAAAGCAGTGAAAAAAAGTAAGGAATTTGACTGGAAATGCTCATAGCTAGGTATTTGATTATATGTCTTCCTTATTGGAGATGCCGACTTTAAATTCTTATAATTATCTTTCAGCAAGCATTCAATTTTATGATTGCATATGTGATATGATACAGTGCAAATATATTTTGCTCTTGGATAACTGAAATACTATTATTTAGCCATTGTTTATGATCATTCACTCCTTACAGGTTTAGATATGTTGTTAAGTCACTTAAATAATCTAGTTCTTCCTTTGATTTCAGGAGACCTGGAACGTAAGTGGCTTTTTCCCCTCTCCATTTGGATATCAGTAATTAACTTAAGTAGTACAGGAAAGACGAAAAAAAAAAAGATAGAGAAACTCTGACTGAAAGGCACACTTGTGTGGTTTTATCCTGGTCTTGCAAATAATTATGTTCTTGCTTAACTTCATTCATATGAGCAATCTTATTTTTATGCTCACAGACAGGAAATAAGATTTAAATAATGTGTTATTATTTGCAAATTAAGGATCAGAAGGTGTTGTAAAACGTTTTCTTTGTGTGTGTGTATGTGTGTGTATATGAGAAGGAAAATATCTAGAATAAAAAAATAGGAGAGGGAAGTTTTTCAACTTTTCATGCACTTCATCTGAAGGAGTTGATTCAAAAATTGAAAAGTTTAACAAAAAGCAAATCAGTTGCTTTTGCAGTTTTCCACAAGAAAAATGCCATGGACCTTATTTGAGATAAAACCACTATCTCACAAAACAAAATTTTGACCAGCTTTGCTCTGAGACACAGTGTGAGACTTTTCTCTTTATCAGAATGATTACAAAAAGCAAAAGACACACCGGTTTGAGTTTGGACATTTTGTAAAAAAAGTAGATAGAATCCTAATACAGTTATATAAGATTCAGTTAATTGCAGACATGTATTATTGTTTTAGATTTTAGAGGGTCTATATGGAACCATGCTGCAAAATGGTTTCTTTCTTTAGGAGTGGTCCATCTTACTCAGGGTGGACATCTACTCTGCTCTGATCACTCTCTCCTCTGTTAATATGGAGAGACACAAACCTTGCTAACATGTAATTCAACCTGTTCTGAAAAAAATCTAGAGTAGCTGTTGTGACTTGCTCCCTGAGCTTTTCTTTTTCTTTCTTAATAACTACAGGGAAAGTCCAGAAATGAAATGTGAATGACCATGCTGTACACGTGCTGATTTATTCTTTGGATCTTGAATGGTCAGCTAACAATCAGACCTCATGCTTCTGTAACTGAAGGACACAGGTCTTTTACTGGTCCTGTTTATGAGCTTAAGACTTATAACACCAGAGCATTTGACTTGACACTCCTAAAATGTTCAATTTCTCTTGCCAGTACTAGAAATATGATGAGCTGTGTGATCCTTGCTAAGTGTTTCACTTTGCTTTTTTAACTGCGGTATTAATAGTAGGCATTTTTCACAGGTTCTATCCTTTTGCATGCTACCTGCATCTCTTTGACATGATTAAAAGAATGAGTAAAATCTCTTTGGATTGTAGCTGCCCACAGAAATGTCCACTGTTTGACTCAGTTTCCAAATTGTTTGTGGCGTTTGAAATGTCCTACCATACTCTGCTTTTCCTCCAGATGCTACTGCAGAAGACCGCAATTTCTTGCATAACCTGTTTTATTTGTCATCTCTGTGTCGATATATCAGGTAACCTAAAATGCCTCAAATAGTTTTCATTTTCAGTTTTATACACTGAATCAAGTCAGGTTGAGAGTCATATACTTATATATAGGTGTCTAGATGTAGGGTCCTGACTCTTTTGATTAGATCTTCATTACATAGCTTGAATCTTCTTTATGAGCATGAATGCATGCAAGCTGATTTATCCCTGCAGAACCACAAGTTGCTTTGCAGTATCTGAGTCATCCTCGTGGGACCAGCAAATATAACACAGGACCTACAGGAAAACTGCATCATTCCAGCTTGGAAAATAACGGCTTCTTAAACTGCATAAGAAGCCTCTGTACAGGCACCTGAATTAAACCTCTCCCTGACAGGTAAATTCCTAAATTCCACTCCAAATTTTTTGGTTTGCAATATTTCAAGAAGACAAATAGAAGAAACTTGGGGGGGGGGGGGGAAGGCAAGCTACTGGCTATTATGGAACCTGATATAGTCCTGTCCAGTACGTTCCAGGAGGCTGTACCTTACCATTACCTGGATGTTTAATGTTAAGGAAAGATTCAGTCATCTTGTTGGCAGGAATCAAGGATCTTTTGAAAAATATATGGTCAGCCTTTGGTGCAATTCAGTCACCTAGACATAGGTGTCTAGTTCCACCTAAGGGATCTACAAGCTCCCAAACATCTACTCTACTACTCTGGCAGCTGGATCCCAGGTGGGACCCCCTAGGGCATCTCAGATGGCACTATGTGCCTACACTCAGGAAAAAGTATCACCTCCTCTAAGTCTTCAGGTAAATAAAATTAACATTAAAAGCATTTAGAGCCAGAAGGATTTTTAATTCATTCTGTTTATCACTTATTATTTAAATATAGCTTAACAAGGCAAACAAAGCAGAGTGCCTGTATCCCATTATCTTTTTATATTCTGGAAAAAAATAGACAATGCACAAAAAGTGTCTAAAATTGAGCAGCTTGTGGTTATGTTGCTATAGTTACAGGATGATCAGAGGCTTTGCTAAGCCAGAAAAAGATATGAGCAGTTTCAAATAGTTTTGCACCTAGTCATTGCAGATAGTGCTACATTTCCAAGTACGCAGTTTTGGTCTGCTTCTCATTGGTGAAATGCAAAGAAGCCATTTGTCTCCTGAAATTTCTTACGAATAAAAAAAAAACCTTTGCATTTTACATCTGAGAATTTCCATGTAGGTTTTAAATAAGAAAAACAGCTGCTATTAATAGACATAATCAGATAAATGGTTTTACTTTGTTTTTCTCAGCATAATTCATTTTTTCCATTTTTCATTACAGAATGAAGCACTCAACATTTTTGTGGCTGAAGATTAAAAACTTCTGCTTTCCAGCTAAAACCTGTTATCTGTAAATGTATATCTAAATCTATAATATCTTTCAGTTAAATACTTATGTTTCACAAATATAAATACAGCCATGTGAAATGGTCAGTTTGAAAAAAAAAAGCAACACATTTGTCACTAGAAACAATTCTCATTAAAAATAATAATAAACATTCTACCTTTTAAAAAATTATTTCAATGTAGATTATGGGCAAAAATGCTCACTCAGAGATGCCAATGCTGGAGACTATAACAGAATTTGGAAAGTCCTCATGGGAATTGGTACAGAGAAACAGAGACAAGGAGTTGCATTTACATGAGCTGACAGTCTGTGCCTAGATTTTATCCCCTTGTTTATAAAAATTCTAAATTTTGCTTTTGTATTGTGTTTTGCTGAATGAATGAAAAGCTTTTGTACCTGAATGTGAAGACTACAGAAGACTAAACATTAACAAATGATATTCCTAATTCTCTCAGCAGCTCTTCAGTGAATTCTCATGCAGGCAACGAAGCACCTGCTGCTTCTAAACATGTCCATCTTTCCTTGCCTATTGAAGTGTGTGGTGCAAATCTTTTACTATTTCACTTCAGTTTATTCTTTTGTAAGTGTATACTACCACCATCTAAAAAGACTCCACTGTCAATTAAAATATGTACTCTTTTATAAAAATGTCATTATAGGGAATGGCTACCACCTATTGAAAGCAGTAAGATGGCAAAGGGAGTTAATTCAGGCTTGGAAGAGCTTTGTTTTAAAGTGAAGAAAGAAAGGATATGAGCTGAAATAAGACAAGGAAATTAGCTACAGCTTATCTATCAGGACCTGTCCATTTAAAGCACCCCAAAAGGGGAGTGAAAGATGAACATACTGCAGTCCGCTAGCCCTTTCCACATATCTCTTGTGCATGGGGCTTGTAGGCTTCTGCAGGCTGGTGGACCTGCTTTGAGCTGGGAGTTGGTCCCAACAGCCTCCAGAGATCCCTTCCAGCCAAATTATTCTATGACGTATGCTGCCTTTCAGAGATCCTGACTCCGAAAAACTCTTTTTACCTGCTTTGATACTTAAAGTTTTACTGACCTTTACTATGGAAAAAGAAGAACAATTGAAATCCCTAGATGCTAAATTAGATATGGTGACCAAATAAAGGCTAATGTCTCAGACCATATCCAACAAGTCCAAACTTGCCTTCTAGTCAGACCTACGTCTGTGATGACCTTTGTGGGAAAAACTTAGTCTTCTGTTGACACAGAAAAATGTGCTGCTTCTGAGCACTTTGTCACCTGGCTGCTCCGATGCCGGGACAATGGGGCTAGTAGCCTGGAATTGGAGGGTCAGGAAGCCAAGCAGCTAGCATCACTTTCTATGGACGTGAGCGAGCAGCTGCGTGGTCCTCAGTTGCTGGCTGGGGTTAAATCATGCCAGAGATGCAACAGGACTTGTAAGACATGCATATGATGTAGCAGATGTAACACAGACTTGCGCCCTTCTGCAGAGTTATACGAAGGCCCAGCAGGGAGTTTAAAGTAGACTCCAGATGCTTATGCTTAAGTAGCTGAATTGAGCCAATAATTAATATAGGTGGAGAGGACAGGATTCAGTTGTCTGTATCTAGGTGTCTAGTGTCATATTAGGTAGTCTGTAATCTCCTATGTGTCCACCATCTGCTGGCTCAGAAACTGCGGGTTACTTTTTGGGCACCACATACTACCTGCCAATCATGTATGGACTTGTGAGAAATCCTTGATCATCTGAAACAGAACTAGATACTTTAGAGGGAACTGAATCTGGCCTCAGGTTTTTGTTGACTAAAGAGAGTCAAACTCTCATAAAGAGAATTTAGACACATTAATCACTTGTGAAAACCTGATTTATATACCTACCTGTAGATATCTCATCTGTAGACTGAAACCCACTGTTACAGTTTCAGTGTCAGTAAGAAGTTAATTACTGCATCTTTAACAGTTGATAAAGATCTAAGATGAGATTCATTTCACCTCAGCGTAGATGTCCAAAGTAGATTAGAAGAATCATTCCCTGGAAGTGGTTCAGTTACTGTCATGAGGGTACCTGGTCCCATTTGAGATGTCTCAGGGAAACTCAAGTGGTCTCCTGATGCTGCTCCAGTAGGCCGCTGGTCTCCCATGGGTCAGATGGCATATTTACCATCTATCTATCTATCTATCTATCTATCTATCTATCTATCTATCTATCTATCTATCTAAGATGGTGTAGGGTGCCATCATGGCATTTGGTAAAATTTGTTGCATAAATATAGGTCCCTTCCTGTCCCCAATTATGAGTCCCACAAGAGACAGTATAGATACACAAAAACAGGGCCAAGACATGTTCAATTTTAGCCTACTGCATCCCAGACTGCTAAAGACAGTGATAGAGATCAAGATGAAAAGACCAGCCAATGCGTTTTCAGAGAAAATGCACAATGGTTTGGAGGTGAGATAATCACTTATCCCATACTGTTCTTAGAGTTTCTAAAGACCTTTGAATGAAAAACTGATGCTATTCATTATGCATGCATTGCAGATTTACCATTAGGCCAGTAATTTTTCTAGCATAGAAAAATATCACCAAGGTAATTCATGTTTCAAAGGACATGCAAAAAACCCTGCAAGAATCATCAGTGGGATAATGTGTCTTTGGGGTGAGGGGAGAGAAATACCTTTCATCTTAAGGGTAGAGGTTATTTGTTCCATCTAACTTAGATGTTTCAAGACATTTGTACTGAGCTCTTAGCACAAAGTGAGTAAACTGTGATATTTGCAAAAATGTGATTTTGTCATACAAATGTTTTTCTGCTTGAAAACTAATTTAATTGCTTTTGTGTATGTTTGCTTTTTTATTAATCTGAGAAAAAACTAGAGGAGCTGAAAGAGAACTATATAGGGTTACACACTGCCAATACTAAATCAGTTTGTACAGAACTGCGTTATAGTTACTGTAGTTCTTCTGAAGCTAACTTCTCAATTTAATCAAAGATTATATGAAAACACCACAACAATCATTTGGAAATAAAAGTTGTGTGTGTGTCATCCAAAGTAAAGCCCAAATTGTTCTGTAGGGCTATAATTTCTTAGCAGCAGTTCTCCCATTCTGCAAACATGTTATTTATAAGAGAATTAAACAGCATCATCAGATGACTTAACTGACTCTGAAATTGTAGTATAAGGAAAAAAGTGGGAGTGAAGTGCCAGACTATCAATTGAAACATTACTCTAACAATGTCCGAGGTGATCAGAGAACAAAAAAAGTCCATACTCCTACTCCAAACTACCAATTAGGGAAAAATTGCTCATCCATTATCATGAGCAAATTAGGCTAGAAATCTCCACTGGACATTATTTTGTTTGTTTGCTTGCTTTGGCTGGTGCAAGTTATTAGATTGGCAGAGATATTTCTTCTTTCTTCATTTCTTCCCCTTCTTTTTCTTCTTATGTGCCCTTCATAATACTGGAGTAATAAGTGACAGGATTACAAAGGTGTTTAGGCTCCTAACTTCAATTAGGTTATTACATACCTAAGATATCTGATGTCCTGTAAATTCTATCCCTAAAAGCTCAACTTTTCTGATAGTTCTTTATAGTGTTAATTATTGTGCAGAAGAACAGCCCAAGGCCAAAAATGAGACTCATAAAAAAGGAGAAATGAACATCGTAACTGATGCTCTGAGCAAGACTACACTTTGTAATTAAGAGCAGATAGCAATAGTGGAGACATACAATATTTGCTCTATGAGTGTATTTCGAGTTTATTTCAGATAAATTCTAGAAACGCAAGAACAAGGCTCTGATTCAATAATCCAACCATGGGTACCCTGGGCCATTCAAGACACTTTAAGGTAATTGATCTTCAGCTGCCTCTCCAAGAAGGGTCTCTTACAGGTCTTGTGTTGTATATGCCAGCCTGGGGTACATGGCTCAGGTAACCTAGGGATGCCTTTAGTTAGGAAATTAAATTGAACCTCAAGTGCCTGAGCATAATGCTGCCGTTATTACAAACCTGAGTTTAGGAATATCAGAATAGTTGTGTTGGGTAAGAAAGGCTTGGGTTATCAAAACAGCCATGGCTGGTGGCTGTTAGTGCTAGTAAAGGAGGAATCAGGGCTTCTAGGATCATGTCTGCCAGAAAATGGAGTCATTGCCTTCATTCCTTCCAACATTTTGACAGGAGCAGGCAGCACACCCTGACTGCCTGCTTCACCTCCCACCCAGGCTCTTCTCCTCATTCTCTCCTAATTTTGCCAGAAGATACTCAGCCCTTGCCCCTCCCCATCCCTGTGGTAAACATACAAAATAAAACAAAACTCCACAAAACCCAAATTTTTGCTAAACTGTGAGCTGGCTCTGCTCTGTTATGTAGTATAATGACAAAATAACTGTTGGATTCTCTAACAAAATGTACCCTCACCAGCGTAAAGCTGACAGTCTAAGATACATTTATGGCAACTAATACTATAAAATCTGGACACTTCACATGCTTTATGATATCCCACAGAGGTAAAGAAGGAAGAATTATTTGACAACTGGGAGTAAGAGGCACAGAAAGGCAAAATGACTTATCTAGGATACCATAAAACACCTGTGACAGAGAAGGAAGCTAAACCTGTGTCCCCTAATTTCCAGGCTTATGTTCTAGCCACTATATAATCCTTCCTGCTGCAAGCCTGAAATCTTGCTGTTCTTGTTGATTCTGCATGTTTTTAAAGCAAGATTTTCAGACATGCACAGTTTAGATGTTGGCTGAAGTCTCTCTCTGAGAGACTGAACTGAAAAAAAAAATTACCGAAGAAGCCACTACTACACAAATTAAATTAAGATGATCTTCACTAATTCATCCTGATCTAAGTCAATGCTCAAACTCACATTTTTTGCACTCTGCACACACTCACTACACAAGAAACACAGGACTCTAACAGAGTCAACTGAAATATTTATGTTATTCAGTACATTTTACAAGGCATCAACATTGTCAAGCAGTACTGCTGCAGCTGTCAGTAGTGGACTGGTTTTTATACCAGTTCCTTCTCAAAAGAAAGGACCAGGAGTCTGAGCTGCCTTTGCAGAAACACATAGTATCTTCTAACCTTTACCTGCTAAGCCAGCAATGCAAGAGTCTCCATCTCCCAGCACTCTATGGCTGTCTAGGGTACACTGGGTCATCCCAAACTGCAGTAGATGCCTACTTCTGGATTGCTGAATGAAGCCCTAGGTCCATTCTCAGGGTTGACTGACCAGTAAGAAGATCAACATTTCTGTAGCCAGTAAAGCAGCAGGCCCCAAATAGCATCTTTGAGTGAGAACCCCAGACTGGGATTGTTTGTAAAATAAAATTTCTGATTTGAGAGGAGGCTGAGGTTGCAGCCTCTGTTTTTCTTCTGCTGCATCAGAAATGCAGATCTTTAGTCTTTTTAGAAAGAGAGGGAGAGAGTAGGATTTTAATTAAGGTTTGCAAGACTTGGGTTAAAAATATCAACAAGTTAGTCACGGTGTCTTCACAGCATCACTGAGGTTGAAAGGGCCTCCGGAGACTGCTGAGTCCAACCTCACCTGCTTGAGCATGGTCAGCTATAGCAGGTTGCTCAGGGTCATGTCCAGTCGGGTTTTGAATATCTCCAAGGACAAAAACTCCACAACCTTTCTGAGCAACCCGCTCCAGTATTTGATCAGTAAAAAAAACCTTTTTTGTGTATTTAAGTGATTTTAATGTATTCCAGCTTGTGCCGGTTGCCTCGTGGCCTGTCTCTGGGCACCACTGAGAACAGTCTGGCTCCATCTTCTTTTCTCCCTCCTGTCCCCCAACACCCATTAGGCATTTCCAAAAAACAGTAAGAGCCCCTAGTTTGTGCTGATGCATGGGAGTGTTCCTCCTCATGTGCTGGACTTTGCATTTCGCTTTGATGAATGTCATGAATTTCCTGTTGGCCCATTTTTACAGTCTATCGAGGTCCCTTGAAAAGATAAAATAATCATCTGATCTGTCAACCACTCCTCCCAGTTCCACATCTTCTGCAAGGTGGCTGAGGATGCACTCTTCCCCATCATCCAGGTCATCAATGAAGATGTTAAACAGTATTGGCTCCAATATTGACCTTAGGAGCACACCAGTGCTGACTGGCTCCCATTTAATTTCATTTTTCATATTATTTTTTTAAGTCTAGCCATCTAAAATGTAGCTGTTCTATCAAGCAGGTCGTCCAAGTTTCCTCTAAGGCCATAGGAGAGGAAGAGTCAGAGAAAGATTTGTGTCATCCTAAAAGACAGGTACCTGCCCCATCCAGCTATTTCTTTCCATTGGCTGTAGCTGAAGCCTTGATCATTATAGTTAGACAGTGGGTTAGGTGAATCTCACACTTCTTTAAAGAATTAAATAAATAAAGAATAGATTGAGAAAGGATCCACATCAGAATACCTTAGGGGCGTAAGCACTCATCAACATCTTACTCTGATTTGAAGTGTGCTGTAATCAGAGACCACTCTGACTGGATTTCCACATGGAACTTGAAAAGACTTCCTAACAAGACTTTTTTTGAAATGAACATATTCCTCCAACAATTTGCAAAAAAACCCCAACCTGTTGTCAAAAAGTCACATCTCCTATGAATGTGCAACCCAATGTACTGTGCTAGTCAAGCCAGTATATCCTGCAGAAAATATATAATAACTGCTCTCGGTAACTTGATCCTTGGTTGTGCAGTGGTTGTACCATAAATCAAGAATAAGCATTTCAAATGTGGCTTAATCCTTGTGAGCTATCACTTGGTGGGTGCTAATAAGAATTATGACCAGCAGCTCAAGCAAAGAACTGCCCTTTTTTTTCTAAAACACACTGCTTGACAGTTTACAACAGAAGGGAAAAGTACAGCAAAACCCATGTGTGCCTTGCACTATGCCCAGTTTCATCACTAAATAAATAAACCAAAAATAAACCAAAATTAAAAACAAAGTCCAACCAAAGTGGAATTTGGGAATATCCCAAAGAAATACACTATAGAAAGCTGGATATATTTGAGATAAACAACAGATGGCATTCTCAGGTGGTGGGAAAGATAAAAATGTGAATTTAAAAATGTTAGGAGTTTTGTAGCCACAGAAAAAGTGTAACTGTTGGAATACAGCAACAGATAATCTAAAAGCCTGTTTGCAGCTTTGGGGAGCACAGCTGCTTTACATCTCCTCATACTGTCTCAGTGGAAAACTAAAAGCATCTCCGCATCTTTAAACTAAATGCAAGGCTCTGCTGGTCAGAATAGCCACAAACATCCCCAGCCACACATGGTTAAAGCACTGGTAAGGGCTATATTGTTCCCATGCAAAAAAGTAGAATTACATTGGCTTACCTTCACTTGGAATTATCTTAGTATAAAACAACAGAAGAGCAAAGTTAAGGTGTCCTTTCAAAGACCTACATTGTGCCTGTCTCTGTGAGTGCTTATCTTCCTTGAGAGGAAGGTCTTGGAAGTTTAAAGGTGTGGTATAAAGAAAAAAAAGCCATATGAGTTTCACAGCTGGAACTCAGTTTTGTTTCTAACTTTAACTCTCTTGTGCTACCAAACTGCATTCAATAAGTCTATGATAACCTTATACAGGGTTTAGGAATTTCAGTTTCATTTTTGGAACTGTAAGTATCCTGATACTTTCTGGCTATCTTCTGCTATGAATTACTTCATCGTGGTCAGATGGAGGAGAAAAAAGATTGAATCTGAGAGTTATCTGTGAGCAGGATTACACTGAGGATCAAAATCACCAGAATGTGTGTCTCTTGGGAAGAGCAAAAATCTGAAAATATATCTAATTTTTAATACATAAATAAATCTGTTTTCCACTATCTCTTTGCTTTGAAAAATGTCATAACAAATGAGTAAGGTAATCAATGCTTATAAGTAGTCAAGAAGAGCAGAGCATGATGCTCAGAGATAAAGAAAGCAGAAGAGAAGAACAGAATGACAAAAGAATAGTTTATTCTAATTTCTTGACCAGCTCAGGAAGAAAGAAATGTCTAAGGAGGGGAGAATATGACCAGCTCATCCTCATAATTATAAACAAAAGCCATATGCAGAAAAAAAATAAGATTCTTGATGAAACTTTGTCCCGGTTTCAGCTGCGATGCAGCTAATTGTCATCCCGGTAGCTGGCACAGCGCTGTGTTTTGGGGTTAGTATGAGAAGAATGTCGATGACACCCGGATGGTTTCAGTTGTTGCTCAGTCGTGTTTAGACTCAGTCAAGGACTTTTCAGCTTCTCCTGCCCAGCCAGCAA
>JAVKLA010000005.1:5870694-5882323 GCA_034782735.1 Sagittarius serpentarius | reverse complement strand
CTTATCTCAACCCACGAGCTTTACTTTATTTTCCGATTCTCTCCCCCATCCCACTGGGTGGGGGGGAGTGAGTGAGCAGCTGCGCGGTGCTGAGTTGCTGGCTGGGGTTAAACCACAACAAAGTTCAAGGAACGATCAAAAAGAAAATGAGCCTGGAAGAAAAACTAAGTTTTTTTTGTTGTGTTTTGCCTCATCTAATTTTGTACAGGTCTCTAGCTAACTAAAGTAACCAGCAGGTTTTTGGACCGCTTTGTGAAGACTAAGGGGTGTGGTTGACATTCCCACCTCAGCTGGTGAGCTAGACGACAGAATTGAAGGGCAGAAATGGGCATTTTAAGGCCCAATTCACCTATTAACATTGAAAATATTTTTTATGATGTGATAAAGAATGCTCTAGAAATAATTTTTCCATTGACTGCAAAAAAAATCCAGATATTTAACTCAGATAAGAATGAAGACTTCCATGTTTAGGCAGAAGAATCCCAAAGAAGTTTATGCGGTTGTGATGCTTGGGCAGGGGTGGCCTAAGTGAGGTCTGTGAGGTCTATTCCTGTGAAAGATGAGAAACAGAAGGGCTGTGCCTGTGGAAGGAAAGAGCTACTAATAAAAAAAATCTAAACCTGAAGCCTCCTTTATGCAAGGAAACTGAAGATAAGCTAGTGTAATGAGGGGGAAGTTCAAACAAGGACAAAAGGGGGTATTGCCACAATGTTGAAAGGTTGACACATGGAAATATGTATTTTCATTATTTTTATTATCGTGGTGATCCATATTTCAAAGAACAAAAAAAAATGCCTTTTCTCACAGTGCCAGCATTAAGTAAGGCAAAAATCTGGACAGAACCTTTACTGTCCAAGTATTAAAGAAGCTTGATAACTCTCAAGTGTCTTTGAGGAAAAACAAATATGCAAAAGAAAGTCACAAAGGATTCATTTGTCTATGTGTGCTAATGTTTAACAGATGCTAATACTTACAGGAGTGTTAGGAGAATTAATTAATGAGTGCTGGTAAAAGTAATCCAAGGAAGCAGTTTTTCCATACAATGAACATACTAGGAAAGCTGCACTTTTGCCTTTGTTAACTTTATAGTAGGTAAGTAAAACACTTTCTTGGGCATGAAGACAAGCAAAAGTCTTTTAAATATATTTACAATAAAACCCGAATACAATCTAGTCTTCAGATCACAAGTTAGTTAATTGTGAATTTCAATGTATACGTAATGCATAAAAGATAAAATAGCTGCTAGTTTTTATTTTTTCTGATTTCCAGATATATATGACAAAATAAAGGGATTCTCTGCCACTGACTGCAAATAGCGAAATAAAATTATCCCACATATTTATAAAGTATCTACTGTATAATACCAGCATTGCTTCATGTTTGAAGGCAATGAGAATGTTCTCTTCTGTGTCTGAAGGACCCCCATCTCACTGGAGTCTCCTTGATTGGGGGTCACTTTCTTCTACTATAATATGAATAGTAATTGGCAGTTAGTCTAATTTCACTGCTTCAATTCCGCTTAGAAAATTTTGAAAGATAAGACTCAACACAAAAAATATCAATTACAGGCATACAGTGAGAATTTAAGGTCTACCTTCACATCCTAATTTATGTTGTCTTTGCACATGCTCCTCCCTGTTTGGACCATCCTTGAGCTCAAACCCCGCTGTTGGTAGTAGGAGCAATATTGCCATTTTTACAACTCTCTTGTCACTCTCTCTCTGCTCTAAAGACACTGTGACATAATATTAAGAGGTAGCAAGAGTATTCATTTGGTGTTTTTTTAAACATATAATACCCTTTTCCTGATCTTCTGCTGAAGTACCAGGCCCCAGTGAAAATTAAGTGATCAAGAGGAAGATGAAACATCGATATCGGTGTGTGATGTTTTATCTAGGCAGAGGACTGGACCAGTTTGCAGCAGAGCAAACTGAGGCAGATACCCATGCTTTGGATACAATCCAAATTTGGAATGTCTGATTATGGAGCAATTAGCACTAACTTTATTTGTTGAATAAATGAAAGTTTGCGCTCCAGAGAGCAACTGAGGTAATAGTTTCTGAACATTCTTCACTTCCCTTTTTTATTCCCTTGATAATTCTTTGTGAAGTCTCAGGGGTGAGATACTGATCTAAGGGAACCAATACATTTTGGAATTCAGTCAAAGCATTTGCTAACTGTTACTATTGCAGGGAGATTTCTTTTGAGACGGAACGTGAAGTGATTAGAAATACATAAAATTATTTTTCCCGGAAGTGTTCTATAATAAGAAACAAGTAATACAAAAAATCATAGAAAATTGAACAAAGAAAAGGTCTAGGATATCTCTTGTTAATTCCCAAGTTCTAATGCAAGTTTAGTATGATCTGTCATTTCTCACATTCTGTTTTTCTGACCAAATTTTTAAAGCAACCTGCAACTGAGATTCCATGTCTTTCCAAGTAATCTATTCCAAAGTTTTGTTAGCCTTTCTAATGTTAAGGGTTTTCTTCACATTTAAGCTGAATCCCTCTTCCTTTACTGTAAACTTTATTCTTTTTTTGGTGTCTATAATGGAGTATCCATTAAAAATCAAAACAGAAAGCATTGTATTCTTTTTCCCTTTTCAGCAATCTTTTTACATATCCAAAGACACTGAGCTAAACACATTGCATTTCTTCAGTCTTTCTTCTTATGTTCTGTTTTCTAGACTATTAATTTCGTTTTTTGTCATCTGAATAGCACCAGTAGATTTCTTTCTTGAAGTCTGATGTTCCAGAGTATACACAATATGCCAGCAGAAAACCCACGGGAATATTAATTCCCCTTTATATTACATGTAATTAAAAAAATGGTATTATAACTGGTGATTTAGTTAAGCAAAAATAGAAATGTTAAGGAAAAATGTGAATGTTCCTTTTTAATGAGACTGGAAAAGTCTGTTTCAGTTTTTTGTCTAAGGACCATTTTTTTTTTTTAAGGTGGCTTGTTTGGAAGATTGTGGTGATTTTGACAGCTCATCATTTTCCTGGCAAGAAAAAATTAATTCAGAAAATTTAGACTGGCTCTGAGCAACTTCAGGAACTCAAGGAATAAATTGATTAAATATAAAAAGAGGGGAAAACAAGGAAATAAGTCTCCTGAGAATTACCACAAAGGAAGTTTGACACTAAAGGGGCATTTTGTTGACTCCATGGTATCCATTATGATTTTAATGTTGGTTTTGTGTTTACAAGAACAGAGTTGAGAAGCTGAGTTGCTGGGCAGCAATATAAAACACTGAGGGAAAAGAAAAATTTCTCATTGCAGTTCTCCCATACCTCCACTGAACTTATTCTCATTTTGCATCCCGACTTTCATATGAAAACGTTACATGTTACAGTGATTTACCATTACTTCCTGCCATACTCAGAACTTATTGTTCAAATTCCCAGCTGTCTTACAATGGTGCACTTTTATTTATCTAAAAGCACTATCCAGGGGCCCTAATAACAATTAAGTTGCTTGAACATAAAGAAAAATGTGGTGCTAGCCTAGAAGAGTTTACAATATGCTAGTCAATACTATTTTCAGTTGAGCTGAGGTACTCTAATAGCAATGTTGCATCAGATAAAACATCCCCAAGGACAAAAAAAAAAAAACCAAAACGCATAAAGGGCTTTGGATTTTGAAGAGATGTCCATATAATTGATTTTTCCTTCCATTAGTCAGTCAGCTGAATATTTCCTTTAACCTCTGCTAATGTTGTGTCTTGCATTGTTTGTTCTTTAAGGAGAGTATTTCTGCAGAGAGTTTGCAGGCAATAAATGCAGGAAAGTTAAAGAATATTTGTAAGCCTGCAGACCCTAATAAAATGCTAAGAAACAATGAAAAACAGTGTTAACAGCAGTGACAATGCTGAGTTCCTGCTCCAGTAAAAGGACTATTCCCGAGTTTGCAATGGTCAGTGAAGCAATCAGTAACGTTAGCTATTCTGGTAAAGTACTTCTAAAGAATGAAATCCTGTGCCCAGCGTAAAAATAAAGAACCAAGTAATCAGGAATGTGGAGAAAGTACAAGGATGCAGAACATCACTTCTATATAGGATGCTGCTTGTTTATTATATCCTTTCTCCCTACGTTATTCAGACTAAGCTCTTTAGTGGGTGTGTACTGTGTTTAAATAGCACCTACAGAGGCTTTATCTTTCAGTTAATAGTTGTCACTATAATAAGATGTTTGAAAATAGAATAGGGTACTCAAGTTAGTGGTTGGATAAAGCAAACATAAAAGTAAAAAGTGAAGAAAAAGAAGGGGGTTTTTTTAGAATAAGGAAAAATGCGTTTTGGATCTATGTACAGCATTGTATTTGATGCAAAATGACTTGGGTAGGTGTGTTTGAGTTCTTAGCCCCCTTTCTGCATAACTTTTATTTGATAAAAATGTATTTTTATCCCATATCCATGCATTCTTTCCTTTTTCTGGCTGCTATACCCTGATTCTAACTGCACAGGGAGAGGTTTTCAGTCCTCTTAAAACTCCATTAGTTGAAAAATGTTTAATTTAAATAATGACTAATAATAATCATCTCTGACTTTATTAACTGCCATGCCCATGGTCTAAGAGTCTTGATCTCAGGTTCTTGAGGCCCATGGTCTCGATGGGTTTGAAGACTGATGCAGGAGAGAGTGGTCAGTGGGAATGGCCCCCACACCCTCTGCATACAGAAATGTGAGACATTCTTGTGTGTTTGCTGCCTTGTGCCAGTGGAAGTCTCTTGCCTAATGGCTTCTTCAGTGTACAAAATGATGCAAAATCTGAGCCGTCACTTAACCCTCTTCTGCCACCCCTAACTTCCAAGGACTACTCCTCTGAATAACACAACCATGTCCAAAGCTTGCACTAAACCCTTGTGTGAGTCTGTAGCTAATCCGTGCCTGCAGTGACACAAGAAAGTTGATTCCGGTTCAGTAAAATTAATGCAGTTTAACTTCTTATTGATCTTTTTGATTATTTTTCCTTTTAACTAAAAGAAAAGGGCATGTCAAACAGCCAGCAAATGCTTTGCTTCTGAGGTGCAGAAGAGCTCTCTAGAACATGGGGCAGACTGACAGTTATCATTTCCTTTCCCTGCAGACAGAACTGATGATATTTCCCAGCATTTCTTGGTGCTAGAGCGATAAGAAAAAAATCACAGTAGACTATTGATAGCAACAAAAAGGCGTAAGATTCAAAAGAAGCCTCTATGAGTGATGATAATTTAAGTGGACAACACAGCAAAGTGACAGATTATCTTCAGAGAGCCAGTAACACGCACAGATATGATGAAGGAGTCTGACTCGCTTGAAAGGGTGAATGTGGGATGATCGACAAATGAAGGCAGTGAGATCTAGAATTCATTGTAAACTGCCTTATCTAGATACCACAGCGGAAAATAATAATATTCTTGTTGCTTTGTACGGACTGATCACTAGCAATTGTTAAGGACCACTACTAGACTGATTTCTGGCCTTATCCTCTTTTTCACAGATCAAGTGAGACCTTTCCAGCACATCACCTTTAATCTCAGTTCTGTTCTGAAACGTACTGTATCACCTACCTTTGGAGATTAGTTCTACTAAAAGGGAACTTATTTGTCCATCAGCAGTATCAGCAGTAGCTTTTGGCACCAGGGCACATGAAAATGTAAGTCAGATTTCCTTTCTCCAGTTTTGGATGTATATTCATAATCAAACCAACTTTTACCATTCTGGCGGAATAAAGAAATCTGGAAGTGACTGCAGTTGTTAGTTTTCTCTGTGATCCTCTTCAAATTAACCTCAGAGCCATTTCTGAATTATCTCATGTTTATTGTGCAGAATGGGGAGTATTGCAGAACAGCTACTTTCTCTCCTCATCTGGTAACTAACGTATACCTGTATTTTGACAACTGAGTCCCTGAGGGCCATTTCACAGCAGAAGTGAATATACTTTGCAAATAACTGCTGTTCACGGCCCATATTTTACACACAAGTCATTGGGTTGTACCTTCTCCCTGCTGTTCCTTCCTGGTTTCACCCAGATGTGAGACTCCAAAGTTTAGCCTATAAGACTGAGACTTTTAAACTCGCATATCCCATCTTTCAGGGAGTTTCCTAACCAAAAGGCCCTAGGTGGGTTGTCTGACTTCTGCTGGCTCACAGGTGCAATCAGTGCAGTTCTCACACCAGGTTTTATCTGCAAAATGGCAGAGGTTTGTGCTGAAGGGTTGTCCGAACCCGTGGGAGGAACTATCTCAGCCCGTGCTGGTCAGACTCATGAGTTTCCTGCAACTCCACTGCAAACGCAGAAGTTTGTCAAAGCTCTAGACTGACTGCGTAAGTGTGAGAAATTCATCCTGCCAGGAACATAAATTCAGGGGAAAGTCAGTTTGCATGTGGGTGGTAAATCTGGCCGTGTGGAGGATTACTAGGCATACCGAATGTGTGCTGCAGGACTATACTATGCATGCCCAGTACCATCACATTTGACATATGTAGTAAGTGATAGGCAAGAGTCTAATGCACTGGACTCTCAAAAAAATTCAGTGTCTAGAAGAAGGCTGCTTTTGCAGCCTGTTCATGATTTATCCCAGGAAAGGGTGGTAGGAGGAGATGGCTGTGATCTGGGTTCATTTTTCTGCTGGGCTGCCTGCAGTCTCTACGACAGAGGTTAAATACACATAGCCCGTGATAAAACCTTTCCAGGAGACACTACAGCAGGACTTTGATGGGGTAAAGCAAACTGTAACACACGTAGATGTCAGCAAGGGGCAGTGTTTGCTGCAATCAATAGCTAGCCTTATTTTAATGTAAGATATATCCCTCTTGGGAGACTATATCCTTTCCATGGAGGGAAAATGGACCTGCTGATCTAATAGATCTTCTCAATTTCAAAATATTACGATTCTGTAATAACACTGGCAGCAGTTACTGCCAACATAATAATGCATCTCAGAACAGCATTTATGGTTCAGCACAGAGTAGAAAGGAGGAAAAATACACTGGAAAAGAACAGCCCACTGTATTCAGGTTGCTGTGTTTGTTAAGCTTTGAAATCATAAACCATGATGGATACAAATTAGTTATCTTTGCTTAATATTTATTAATATTTTGTCTGCCTGTGCTTGGAAGAAGTGAGTGGTTAAATAGATTTTGCCTGAAAGGACGCCCAGTTGTTCTGGAGCTTCCTTTAAGTACTACTTTATACTTTGCAAAATCCTGTTTTGGGTAATTTCCTCCCAGCAACACAGCAGTGAATCATAAAAGGATGAAGCAGTGACAGCTGATGCAGTGTTAAGGCTGAACCTTGATTTCCATCTTAAGTTTTGTTTTACATACTTTTCTCCAACAAGAGGCTCTGTTGTTTACTTTTAGGCAATTTGTTTCATGTGTCTCTGCTCCTTTTCCTCTACGTTGGCCAGGCTTGAATTTTCAGCAGCTGATCAGCATGCCTGAATGGACTAGAGTGAGAGATTCTCTGCCATACTGGAAGGACACTATCAAATAGGTTTGTGCTAAGCCTAAGCCTAGTTATCCTTTTCAGTGTTGATCTGAATGACGGAATTGTAAATTCTGGTTTAACTGGTGGGAAGGGAAAATGCAGAGGTTTTGAGCCCTGGGGAAACGAGTGGAAAGTTGCACAAAAACATTGGGGAAATGGTTTGAATTCCAATTCATGGTGTGTTTCAGTTCTAATAAAAACAGGTATAAGGTGCTACACTTCTGAGAAGAAGATCAATTTCATTTAACAAAGCAATAACTTTCTAGCGTGAAAAAACAACATTGAAATTGAAATTTTACTAGGATGAGGGTGAATGGTGCAATCCTGGAACAAAAAAGGGCACATTCCTTTCTGGGCTGTATTGATGGGATTGCTGTATGTAAGCCTCAGGGGACAATTATGCTCATAGGCTCAGCTGGAGCCTGGTTTACAGGGCATTGCATATAAAAGGTCATGAAGATAAGAGAAGGGCAATGAAAGATCTAGAAAGCAACACTACTGCCAAAGCAACACTACTGCCGAGGAGCTAGTTTCCTATATCTAGAAAAGGGAATCTTGACTCAGCTGCCAAAGCATGGCTGCCAAGGAAAACTGGAGATGCCTTGTGTCATTCCTAGCATTTGCAAAGGGCAGGCTGATGTGAGGGAGGTGGAGGCCAGGCAGGATTGCTAAGGCTTTTGAAATTGTGCCAGGTGTCTGTGTTTGGGCAACTGCATCACTGGCCAGAGGGACAGAAAGGAAATACCATAATCTTTTAATAGCTAGAAGATAGCTATTATTATTAGTGAGCTATTAGCAAGCTCACTACCCTGGACTTCAGGAGAGCAGACTCTGGCCTCTTCAGGGATCTGCTTGGTAGAGTAACATGGGATGAAGCCCTAGAGGGAAAAGAGACCCAAGAAAGCTGATTAATATTAAAGGATCACCTCCTCCAGGCTCAGGAGCCATGCATCCCAACAAAGAGGAAGTCAGGCAAAACCACCAGGAGGTCTGCATGGATGAAAAGGGAACTCCTGGACAAACTCAAACACAAAAAGGAAGCCTGCAGAGGGTGGAAGCCAGGACAGGTAGCCCGGGAGAAATACAGAGAAATTGTCTGAGCAGCCAGCGATCAGGTTAGGAAGCCAAAGCCCTGATAGGATTATATCTGGCCAGGGACGTCAAGGGCAACAAGAAAACCTTCTATAGGTACATCGGTGATAAAAAGAAGACTAGGGAAAACGTGAGTCCTCTCCAGAAGGAAACGGGAGACCTGGTTTCCCGGGACATAGAGAAGGCTGCGGTACTCAATGACTTTTTTGCCTCAGTCTTCACCAGCAAGTGCTCCAGCCACACCGCCCAAGTCACAGAAGTCAAAGGCAGGGACTGCGAGAATGAAGAACTACCCACTGTAGGAGAAGATCAGGTTCAAGACCATCTAAGGAACCTGAAGGTGCACAAGTCCATGGGACCTGATGAGATGCATCCGTGGGTCCCAAGGGAATTGGTGAACGAAGTTGCTAAGACGCTATCCATCATATCTAAGAAGTCGTGGCAGTCCAGGGAAGTTCCCATTGACTGGAAAAGGGAAAACATAACCCCCATTTTTAAAAAGGGAAAAAAAAGAAGACCCAGGGAACTACAGGGCAGTCAGTCTCATCTCTATGCCTGGCAAGATCATGGAGCAGATCCTCCTGGAAAATATGCTAAGGCATATGGAGAATAAGGAAGTGACTCGTGACAGCCAACATGGCTTCACTAAAGGCAAATCATGCCTGACAAATTTGGTGGCCTTCAGGGTTACAGCACTGGTGGATAAGGGAAGCGCAACAGACGTCATCTGCCTGGATTTGTGCAAACCGTTTGACACTGTCTTGCATGACATCCTTGTCTCGAAATTAGAGAGACATGGATTTGGTGGGTGGACCACTCGGTGGATAAGGAATTGGCTGGATGGTCGCGCTCAGAGAGTTGCGGTCGACAGCTCGATGTCTGAGTGAAGACCAGTGACGAGCAGTGTTCCTCAGGGGGCGGTATTGGGACCATTAACATCTTTGTCAGTGACACGGACAGTGGGACTGAGTGCACCCTCAGTAAGTTTGCCGACAACACCAAGCTGTGTGGTGTGGTTGACTAGCTGCAGGGAAGGGATGCCATCCAGAGCGACCTTGACAGGCTTGAGAGGTGGGCCTGTGCAAACCTTACTAAGTTCAACAAGGCCAAGTGCAAGGTCCTGCACATGAGTTGGGGAAATCCCAAGCACAAATACAGAGGATTTGTGTGTAAAATGCTCTGTCTACTCAGGAATAATCTCAGATCACTGAACAATATGCTTTGGATTAAGTAAAAAAAAAAAAAAATAAAATCATAATAGTAAACTGGAAAATCACCGAGATCTAGGTTTTCATCACACAAGCCTCAATAACTAAGAAGGTGCACTCTAGGCTTCTGAAGGTGCCGTCAAGAGCAAACAGATTCTGGTAGAATTTGGGCAATGTGAAAGTGGGCCTAGATTGTTTCTAGGAGCTAAGAGTGGTCTTAACGTTACACTGCTTTTCAGAAATGTTATTGGAAATGGTATTCTGAAGATCTTGCTGATCTTCATTAGAAAGATAAAAAAATAGATCTAAATTTCATGATACTAAGGCCACTGATCTATGCTTCTTTTACAGAGCCACAACGCCCAGGATCAAATTTGGTGTGTATAGCCACCAGTTCTAGTAAGAATCAATTTTCAGGAGCTTTCCCTGAAAGTGTACTCCTCTTTCCTCAAGTGCATTTTAAACTGTGGATACAGTCTTAAAATGTGGCAGCAGAAGATTACAGCATCCATCTTGTCTCAGTTGCATACTACCATCCTTCTGGTACAACGTTTGCCCCATCCCCTTGGAAACGCTGCCTGAACTACTCATGTGTGTATCTTCAAACCCATTTAGCCAAAATGACCCAGATTTGGAAACTGATGTAAGACTAATGCATCTGCAGCTTTAAAAACCTACATGAGCAGCAAGTAAATAAGTGCCTGAACAGGGCAGTGTTAACAACACTGTCAGTTTAAGGTGAGAAAGGAGATATGATGACTGTCTATAAAAATAAACAAATAGCTTATGAAACAGGGACATGTCCTTCAACTGGTTTCTGAAGCCACTATTTTCACACCTGTATGGTTTAAGACATCCCTATAAACCTCTAATTAAAAAAATAATATAAATTAAAAAAAAAATCATAAAATAAAAGAGAGGGCGTAAAACAACAAATACAACAGAAATCACCCCAGGGAGAAGTTCCTGTAATGGTTCAGTTGGCAGGACTGGGAGCTTTATGGCCAGTATGCTCCAGGAGCCACTTAGTCTTGTCTGTGCTTTTTCCATACATCTTCCAGAGCTGTTGTTACTTGATAGCTTGGCAAAAGACCATATCAGTGTTAATTTGAGCAGTTCTTTCATTAGTGAAGCTTCTTCTCTATTTTTTTTTTTAAGACAATGTAAGAGGATGACAGAAGCTGTAAAAACTAGCTGTAACTCATTTACCTTCCTATAAGCTGTTAAAAGGACAAATCTAATACAACACAAAGCAAAAGAGAAATGCAAGAGAAAAGAAGAGAAGCTTCTGAGGTGTTGCTTCTTGTGTCTGGAGATACACAGGGGATTCAGCATGTGGCCAGTTCTTCCTCTTGGGCTCGAGATTAAGGTTATCACTCTAAAACTACAGTGATGTTGAAGGACAAGAAGTGACTTAAGGGCACAGCATGTAGGGGTGAGCTTCCTGTGACTACAGAAAACAGATATTTGTGAATCTCATTCTTCTTATGTTTTTCAATCAGAGAAATTGAAAACTTGTGCTTTTATCCATTTCAGGAGGAGTTCAAAAAGGAGACAAAAGATAAAGGATTCCTCAAATTCCTCATGTATGACCTAAAATCAATCTTCCTTAGAGCTCGACCTCAGCAGTGGCTTGCTTCCAGCTTGCATACTTCAAAAAGGGAAAAAAAAATTAAAAAAAGAATGATTATGCCACTGAAAATATGTGAGATTGTCATGGTTTAACCCCAGCCAGCAATTAAGCACCACGCAGCCACTCACTCACTTCCCCCCCCGCAGTGGGATGGGGGAGAGAATCGGAAAATAAAGTAAAGCTCGTGGGTTGAGATAAGAACAGTTTAACAGAACAGA
>JAVKLA010000005.1:5840049-5854950 GCA_034782735.1 Sagittarius serpentarius | reverse complement strand
CCTATAGGTCCCCTTTAGGTACTGGAAGGTTGCTATAAGGTCTCCCCACAGCCTTCTCTTCTCCAGGCTGAACAACCTCAGTTCTCTCAGCCTGTCTTCATAAGGGAGGTGTTCCAGCCCCCTGACCATCTTCATGGCCCTCCCCTGGACCTGCTCCAACAGGTCCGTGTCTTTCTTATGCTGGGGGCCCCAGAGCTGGACGCAGCACTGCGGGTGGGGTCTCACCAGAGCGGAGCAGAGGGACAGAATCCCCTCCCTCGACCTGCTGGCCACACTGCCTGTGATGCAGCCCAGGATACCGTCGGCTTTCCAGGCTGTGAGCGCACGTTGCCGGGTCACGTTGAGCGTCTCGTCAACCTACACCCCCAAGTCCTTCTCCGCAGGGCTGCTCTCAGTCCACTCATCGCCCAGCCTGTATTTGTGCTTGGGGTTGCCCCGACCCAGGTGCAGGACCTCGCACTTGGCCTTGTTGAACTTCATGAGGTTTGCACAGGCCCACCTCTCAAGCCTGTCCAGGTCCCTCTGGATGGCATCCCTTCCCTCCAGCATGTCGACCGCACTACAGAGCTTGGTGTTGTCATCAGACTTGCTGAGGGCGCACTCAATCCCACTGTCCACATCGCCAACTAAGATGTTAAACAGTGTCGGTCCCAGTACCGACCCCTGAGGATCACCACTCGTCACTGCTCTCCACTCAGACATCGAGCCGCTGACTGCAACTCTTTGAGTGCAACCATCCAACCAGTTCCTTATCCACTGAGTGGTCCATCCATCAAATCCATATCTTTCCAGCTTAGAGACAAGGATGTCGTGTGGGACAGTGTCAAATGCTTTGCACAAATCCAGGTAGATGATGTCAGCTGCTCTTCCCTTATCCACCAATGTTGTAACCCTGTCCCCTTCCAGTACGTAAAGTACCAAGCTAGAACCAAACTGTATATCATGTTTCAAACTGTAAAGCATGTTTCTTTCTTGAGGAGCCCATGAGCTTAGACATAATACCTTTTGTACCATAGTTTTTGGAGGCTCTGCTGGGGTCAGTCTAGATAACCTCATACATAAAGCACAGGAATAACTCTTCCATGATCTTTTAGATATATCTCCATGCACTTTAATAATTCTAGTTGAGTGGTGTCACCACGGTTCACCAAATTTCCTTTGAAGACAAAGAAATTTCTCTCACAGTGAAGGTCATTTAGGAAATACATTGCTGTTGATGGAAAGCATTTAGCGAAGAGGGTCAATAGAAGTCTAAGGCACTCAAGAATGTAGGAATAATTAGTTAAGAGTTATGAAACTATGATATGCCATCTTGCATGGAAACTACTTTCCCCATGCAAAAGGAAATAGCATTACTGTATACCTTATATTTACTTGATCCTGACTAGCAAGATGCAATGAGACAACCTGAGGTGACAATATGAAATGATAGCATTTGCACTTGTATTGCACTGCTTACTCATGCTTGTGACGTGTGCTTCACATCAACACAGAGCACCACACAAGTTTTTGTATTGCTGAGAATTTCAGTGTGTAATGAATGCATGAGTACATCTGTGATTGTCTCTCTGTGAAATGTATTGAAATATCAGAATGAAATGAAGGGCATTTTCTTAATCAATTTGCTAACAGCTTGAAGCTTGGTGCTAACAAGAGTTTTGTGACTTGAATGAGTTTTAATCCACCCTTAATGGATAGTTTCCGTGTGAGATGCAGTTGTTAGTCGCATTCCCTTTGATTCCAGTGATTCGGAGTCATACAGTAAATTCACTGTATTATTTCTGAAACACAGAGAACTAAACAAGTTCCTATTGCTGTCAACCAGGTACTGGTTTACCATCCACTTACGCACAAATTTAAATCCTTTGCTTCTCAGAAACACATGTATGCACATAATTTTAAGCCTACAACCTTTTCTAACTAATGCAATACTTCTCATAAGGATTATAGCAGTGGCCAAGATTTAAATTAAAATAAATACTGAACACACTTACCTTTTTCCTCTTGGGTGTCATTAAGACAGGGCTGGGAAGGATATTTTTCCCATTGGCAGCATATTTATTCCCTTACTCAACTTTTAAGGCAGCAAGGTTGTTTATTCAGCAATTATAACTCCCCTTTGTTATGTTTTCTTTCGGCTGCTCTGTCCACCTTGCATAATCCCTTCTTTGCACACAATTCACTGCAAGAAACAACATGTCTTCATCTGTTTCAGTTTAGGTTTTTATTCTGTGCCAGCTCTTGTTACACTGAACTTCAGATATGTAGGGATATTAAGTAGATGTTAAGCATGATGACCTTTGGTCAATGACAGGAAACTGCCCAAAGTAGCAGAGAACTGTAGGGACTAGACAGACTTCCAAAGCGTGTGTGTTGGAGAGGTGATTTTCCAGTCAGCTTTGAATGATTCCTCATGGAAGGAAAGATAAGTAGGAAGTTTGGATGAAACCCTGTGGACGATTTAATGGCTGTGGGATTCAGAAGTGTACATTTCCTACACGGATTCATCTTCCCCAACATCTAGTTTAACAGTCTCAACTCTGAGTAGGGGATACAGGCAATGAAAAGCCTCAGTCCATGTCATTGTGATTTAGAGATCTAAGAGTGGTCACCTAAGTCAAGCTATAGAAGTGTCTATTTTTCTAAAGTTAGATCTGAGACCAGTATTCCATTCCTCATGTCTCCATGTACCAGTAAAGGGACTCTAAACAATATCTGTGATAAATACAACTCATATTACAAACATTAGATCCAAAGGGTTTGCTTTTCACATAGCATCTTTCCTCTCCCCGAAAAAGGAAGTCTTGAACATCCTGAAGGTCTTTTCAAATTCAAGTGTGATAGGGTACTTCTTTAAAATAGAATTAATTGGTCCAGTGATATCTTGCAGTTCACACTTCCTTCCATTTGAAGACACTTCAATGAGCATATCCTACAGGTATTATGTAAAAGACTGTTCTAAGGAGGGATATGCTCAGAGTCTCCTGTTGACGTTGCTCCATTTTATTAAAATCCTCATATTCCCCTGGAAAATAGGCTAGAATGCAGGTATCTGACTTCTCAGGAGAATGAACCTGACACAAGGTTGCTCTGAGGTCATTCTTCCTCAGTTCTTCCCACTAGTGCTGTTCTACTTTGCATTAAATGCTTAAGTCTTTTGAGACAAAGAGAATTGCTCCTTATTAGGGTAATCAGGACATATGCTCTAGAAGTGGGGCACCTTGTTTTTAGTTTCAATGCTAATGAATATTTAATTTGCACATAGTAAGACACCATCCACAGATGAAAGCAAAAAGGGTAAAATTTTCCCACAAGTGGACAAAATATACCGTAGTGGACACTCGGCTAAGACATCTGAGCTGTTTCTTTCATCTACCTGACGGAAATTTGAACCCACTGCTTCTTTCAGGTGGGACACTGCCTTTGCCAGCAGATCATGATGAACCTAGGCTTCATTTTGCTTTCATTTTTACAGCTAACTAACATAGCATGGAGTTTTTGCAGAGCAGTTATATATTTCAGATTTTTCTTCAATAAGAAACAGCAACAAAACCAAACTAAATACTGGTTTTACTAGTCCTTCTCCTCTCCCTTCCCCTTTCTCAGTTCAGCACTCATGCCAAAAAAGTACTAATTTAAGCAGGTGATTAAATCACAGAAGATGGCTAAAGAGCCACTGGAAATCAGTGCAGAGTCACCAGTACCAGTAAGGATTAATTCAGTATTCATAAATCAAAGTGAATCTTGTGCAGCTGGGTTTGTTTTGGTGTTTGTTTGTGAATGTAGCCTTAATGCAGATCCCATGTATTTGTGATTTCCTCTGTGAGTTATGAAGATGCATTCCTTAGCATGAAAGTGCCCATGGGTTAACATTCTGCATGTGTAAAATGTCAGTTTATGACTATGAGAGACATTTTTATTGTTTACATGTATTTCCTTTACCTTTTTTCCCCCTTATTCCTATCTACAAAGAAAATTATTCACAAGATAAGAAAAAATGTCAAAACTTCAGTATATTTTTTTCAGAATTGTTCATTGTCATCTAAAAATACAGCTCCTGAAATACACGTTGGACTTAAACAATGATAAAAACCCAAGCAAAATTTAAAAAAAAAAAAAAAAAGAAGAAATGAAAATAATCTTACTGACATTTCCCTGAAAATTGAATGTTCTTTTTATACAAACACCAAAGACTGGTTTCATTACTGAGTGTCAGGGGGGTCACATGATAGGAAAAGCTTCTGCATGTCACTCAATCTACACTTCAGCATTTTTCCAACGGGAACTTGCTTTCTATATGGGAAAAAGTACTGGAGGAGGTGTAATGTTAAATGAATAATGAACATGCGAGACAGTTATACAGGTGCTCTAACACCTTTCTTAACTGCATGGGCAAAGGATTAGGGCAAGCTTGCTGAAGCTTAAGAAAAATACTATCTATTGCCAAATTCTAAAATAATTCACTGCCAATCAAACACTGGACTAGAGCAGCCAGGTATGCAAAAGCATCGTGATCTTTTTGTTTCTATTAGTTAACCACACCTACAATGTTATCTTCCCTGTAGGTCTGAAATGGGATTGCCAGACAAGTTGGCAATCCAGTATTATAGCCTCAACTCTGAGGTCTGAGAGACCAATCTTCTAGCAGTGCCATTAAGTCCAAATTCTTGGAAGACTGTAATTACATGAGAATGTTAGCTTTGCCTTGAAAGCCAGCATGGCTAGAGTGGAGGAGGGGGAAACCTTAAAAAATTTAAGCCTAAAGGCTTAAAAATCAGAAACTAAATGAGAGTACAAAAAAACCCACCAAACCAACAAAAACCCAACCCACCTTCTGCTTTTCTTTATCAGACCAGAGGTTTGCTCTCACCTCAGTTCTCAATTTTATTGCTTCAGTTTTATTCACATCTCTAGCCTTAACTTGCTATGTGACTTTAATCAAGTTACTGCTCTTGGAAGTTGTATTTAAAACCCAGTTAATGTTACTTATAATCTGCAGAAAATTTGAAGTCTATGTATGAAACACATTTCATAAAACGTCATCTTACCTTCTCTATTATTTGTTACTGTTCCTCCTCTCAGCTAACAATCACCTTTGACATAACATTACCTATAATGGACTCAAAAGATTTGTAGATGATCTTCCAAATCATTATGTTCATTAGGTATACTGTCTCACAGACTTATATGCAGTGGGAGCTGGTTTTCTCATGACATGTATACGTCTGACTCAAATACAGCTTAACTATTTTGCAGTTCCGTATGTGGGCATTACTCAGTCATCCTTAATACTTTCAACTCTCTGAGTTTCAGAAGAGTAAATGGATTATTTGGAGGTGAATTAAAATGTATTCAAAGTAGATAATGGAACGCAATTTACAAACAGGACAAGAATGAGCCAATACATGTTTAACAAAGAATTTATTTGCCAAAGAAAGGTCAACATGAATTTCTTCCATATTTGAATTGACTTTGGCAGAGAATTTCAACCAAAAAAAAGGACATGAATAGTACCCATCTAAACAGTTACTTAAATTTAATTTTAAAAAATGGATTAAGAACCTCCACAAAACAAAGCCAAGTGTTTAATGTTGAATGAGATGTTTCTATTAGCAGAAATAATTAGCTCTTCACACTTCTCTGTTTAGCATCATCTGTAACAGATCTGTGCTCTTCAGTGGAATACACATTTCAAGCAAGGCAAGAGTAGCACCGGACAGTCTTACCAATGTACTCCTTAGAAACACAAAACATTTGAAACAAATGTAAATGATATAAAGCAGGTTGTCACTAGAGTGTTTTAAATACTAATGAATTAATAATAAATAGGTTCCTTGCATAAATACTTGAGCTTGACAATCAACTCTGGTGTGAGTTCATCTGAGTCTTGCTACTGCAGTTCCACTACTACCTTTCTGTACCGTTCAGGTTTTGAAGTACATCCAGTGTTTGTTAGCAGATGGAGATACTTGAACGGCTCTCACTCTCCTGTGTGAGGTGTTTGCTCAAGGGGCTGTTTTAGACAAGTCAGCAAGAACTGGATTTGTTCATCATACCTGAATGTTCCATATTCTTTAATTATGTGACTTACGAAATTTCATATCTAATTTGGGGCACTCAACTTAGAAAATTTCAGTGTGCAAATACTGAGCTTACCAAAGACACTGAGAGTTCTTTCCCTCCAAACATTTACGTCATGCTTTCAAAGGAGAAATTAATGGCAGATTTTCAAATACGGTCATAATATGTTTAAGCACCTGCTCCAAACCTGCCAGGACGTGAGTTTAAAAATCTGGCCATGGGCCTACATGAAAATGGAAAATGATTTTGTAATTTCGCAAGCCTGTTATAGGCATGAGCTGTTCTTCTACCCCTTAAAAGTAATTATGAATGAGAATTGAAACTCTAACTGTCTGCCTCCCCCCTCTCAAATACACTGCTGCTGTTCTATACACAAGCTTTCCTTTTCCAGTATCAGCATTATGAACCGCTTTGAACTATCACTGGCTGTTTTGGCTGCTCCACAAGACTGTACAAAGTAAAACAGGCAGAAAGTAGTTGGGTGGGCAAACATAATGGCTAGCAGACGTGTAGATGTGTAATCAAAACAAGAGCTTGCGTGTTATGTTAGCCTAATATCACTACTTTGTCTTTCTATTCTATTGGCATTTAGAGTGAAAAAGGAAATTCTAAGCGGTACTAAACTAAACATAGTTCATGAATATAAAGTGTTTCTGCCAACAAAGCAACGATTGCAGTTTATATAATGCAAATGAAGAATTGTTACAAAATTCCATTGTTCATGAATCTGAAAAGCTTTAGCGTATCTATGGGGATTATCTAACTCTATGTTGCGTTTACTTGGGTTTTCCTTCTCTCCTAACCCTTTTTTTTTTTTTTCCTGAGATATGTAAGTAAGAGATTTACTTATTTTAGAATCTGGGTGAAAACAGGACTGTACAGACATTAGCTGTATAAACTCAAGCATTGGCCTATGACAAAACAAACAAACAAACAAACAAACCAGAGACTATTTTGACATAATTTGAATATCAGACGGTCCCTTGCCTGGTGCTCATGGATTATTCTTTGAATCTGGTTTGGTTCCTCATGGGGTTAAGGCCCATTTGCTACATTCTATCATCTAATTTTTAAAGTAAGGATAACTCACATCAGCTACCTTAGAGTTTTAGTTTCCCCTCCTATATAATCTGTAGTAATTTTTAAGTTGAATTTGAATTCAGTTAATTTCTATTTTAAAAAATGTAAAGTATGGACATTTCCATAGAATTTCAGAACGTTATCAAGGCTTGGAAGAGCTTACAAAGAGAGTTACCAGTATTTTTAGTTTTAATCTAAATTAAGGTGCAAGTGAAATTCAGAAGATGTAAAAAAATCTACAACTTAAGAGTTAGATTTTATTTTAATCTTTCTATTTTTCTGGAAGTTTTCAGTTATTTAAGGATATGACCTTTTGTTCTTACAGAAACTAGAAATCAAAACCTTTCAGTAACAGTGGAAAAGAAAAAAAAACTTATTTTTTGTTAGTCATGGATATTTAAAAGGAAAACAGAACATTTCTGTAAATATATTTATTTGCTGAAATTAAAATTTGTAATCAGAGAAGTAAAATATGTGACGCACCCTAATAAAATTGTATATATATCTGAATGTTCTTCATTAACATTTAGATATAGGACAATGCTATCCTCCACACAGCTACATAGAATACAGTAATTCTCAAAATTAGAGTGTATAGTATGCACTAGAGCTGGGAAGTCCATTGAGGATGAGTCACTGCTGTGTTTTCATACTTGTTGGGAGAGTTAAGCAGAAATCATTTTGGTCAAATAAAAGAAAAAGTTATGTTGGAAAGTGCTAGTTCATCAAAACTAAAATTTCCTTCATGGGAACATGCCAATTTCAATTAGGAAAAAACCTTGGGTACATAATGGATTTATTTTGGTCCAAAAATAACATGCCATCCCACTGTAGCTTCAGGATTAGGTCACTCATGACTGGAATTAATCTCATATAGCATCAATTGTCTGTTATGTAGGTGTTTGGATATGAGACAATCAAACCTTACTGCTAATACAGGTAGACAAATAGGCACTTTAAGAGTCTGATTCAGCTGGTCTACTTTAGAAACCTACTTTAGGATAAGACAAATCAGGCCCAGAAATTCTAACTTTTGTCTATTGACTATAAATGCTGTTTAGATGGCTAATGCAAATGTAGGCATCTAATGTTAAAACCGGTAACTTCCACCTCATGTTTCTCCCATATTAAAAAATTAATCAGGAAATTGAATCAGATGCTTCTGCTACATAAATACAGACTATAATTGAGGGGTAGGAAGCTTTTCTTACATAATGCTCTAGCCATAAAGGTAATTAAAATTATCAGAAACCAGAATTTGATACTTGTCTGTGTGTAAGAAAGGGAAAATAATTTTCCCTCCTTGCTCCTTGAGAACATTTTTGCATGTGTAAAATTTAGACAAGAATGCTATTTTTTTTTTTGCACATGAAGCCAACAAGAAGTTTAAACCAGAAATCAAAAAAAATAAAACCAACCTATTAAAGGTAAGTATAGCTCAGAGAAACTCACATCTTTACATGACAGCAAAGCTGTATGTGGAAGAAGATTGAACTTCTAACTGGTTTAACTGATCTTCTTTAAACTGTTGTTCTGTCCTGTGTTGACTAACACACGAGTCAGCACAAAAATACTGTTAACTGCATAGTCTATTGACACCTTGCTAGGCTTTTATGTTTCCTGATCAGCTTTTCTATTACACAGTTCTCCTCTATGCTCATGTGGACCTAATTGCTATATCACTGACCAAGATTTTCCCTCCTCATCTTCCCTTATTACTTATTTATATGCCTAAAATCACATAGAAGGATTGCTCCGCTAAAATTAGATGTTGTTTTCTGTGTAATCCAGGATGTTCAATCATTTGAAAAGTTGACTGTCCTCCAGAGAGGCTTACTTATTTTCATTGTGAGCATGTAGCCTGTGAATGCTTTATTTGAGAGCTGTTGGTATC
This sequence comes from Sagittarius serpentarius, assembly GCA_034782735.1. Lineage (NCBI taxonomy): Eukaryota > Metazoa > Chordata > Aves > Accipitriformes > Sagittariidae > Sagittarius > Sagittarius serpentarius. The sequence goes on along the minus strand of JAVKLA010000005.1, from coordinate 5,845,895 downwards.
CATGGCAAAAGTACTCTAAAGTGCAGTTTGGACCAACTATCGCAAAGCACTAGAACGTGACAAATACATGAAATTATTTGATAATATAGCAAGGGGGGGAATGAAAGAAAAAAGAAAAAAAAATATACAAAGTTCAGAAAGTTGTAGAGGTGCTGGAATACCATGAATTTCATGTTCTCCCTGTTGAGAAGTTAAATAAAAAATCCATTTGAAAAATGTGCAGCACCCCAGCACCACCAACCCCCCAAAAAAGGAGGCCGTATCAGAAAAAGTGGAATTCACTGCATTTGTCAGATTTGCAACATTTCAGTAAAACCTAGACTACAGCTCAAGAAAAGAGTAGGCTCTGCATGTACATTTGAACCTAAAAGTTGCAGTCACTGAAAGTTTTGAGCATTCCTCTGATTTTGAGTATCAAGCCTTTAGTCACTTGAAGAAGAGTTTGTTTTGTAAAGGGTAGCTCCTTAGTGCCTTTTAAAGTTTCTCAATCTGAACATACTGCATTAACAACATGTTTAAGAAATTTTAGGCTCATGTAATTTTTCATTTATGAAAATGATATCTAGCTGTTATTCAGCAGTTTCTAGCTAAATGTTTTCAAGTTCTTTATAAAGATAAGAGTCATTGTTTCCCTTTTAAGAGAAAGGAAAAGTGAACCATAGATCTGGACTATTAACCTTTTAACCTTTCTGTGTACTTATACTCTGGATTTGTTGTGTACTCTGTTTCTTTTATTTTGTAAACATGTAAGGTGTTGCCTCATCAAGATACCCAAAACACCAGCCAATGAGAAGTCAAGCTGCAGGGAAGTATGTGGGCATTTGGGATTGGTTTTGCTTCAGGAATCAGCGGGCTTAAGGATTGTTCATTCTATTGTATCTACCTTGTACTGTGCAAATATATCCAATCTAGCCTTGTTAGCAAGATAGGATGTATAAACCCAGCTAGAAAGCCATGCTAATGAGAAGTTGGAAGCCACTGTGTTCGTGACCACCTGAGGAACCTGAACATACACAAACCTATGGGACCTCATGAGATGCACCCCAGAGTCTGGAGGGAATTGGCTGATGTATTTGCCAAGCCACTCTCCATGATATTTGAAAACATGGCAGTCAGGTGAAGTCCCTGTTGACTGGAAAAAGAGAAACATTGCACCCATTTTTAACAAGGTAGAAAGGAGAGGCCTGGGAACTACCAACCTGTCAGCCTCACCTCTGTGCCTGGGAAGATCATGGAACAGATCCTCCTAGAAGCCATGCTGAGGCACATGGAGGACAGGGAGGTGATTTGAGACAGCCAGCATGGCTTCACCAAGGGCAAGTCCTGCCTGACCAGCCTAGTGGCCTTCTGTGATGGAGTGACTACATCAGTGAACAAGGGAAAAGATATGGATGTTGTTTATCTGGAGTTCTGTAAGGCCTTTGACAGAAGTCATTTCAACATCTTTCTCCCTAAATTGGAGAGAAATGGATTCGATAGGTGAACTGTTTGGTGGATAAGGTATTGGTTGGATGTTTGCGTCCAGAGGGTAGTGGTCAACCGCTCAGTGTCCAGATGAAGATAGGTGACAAGCGGTGGCCCTCAGGGGTCCGTATTGGGACCAGTACCATTTAATATCTTTGTCAATGACATAGACAGTGAGATCAAGTGCAGCCTCAGCAAGTTTGCAGGTGACACCAAGCTGAGTGGTGCGGCCGACATGCATGAGGGACGGGATGCTGTCCAGAGGGACCTGTACAAGCTCGAGAAGTGAGCCCATGAGAACCTCATGAAGTTCCACAAGGCCAAGTGCAAGGTCCTGCACCTGGTTTGGGGCAACCACTGGTATCCACACCGGCTGGGGGATGAAGGGATAGAAAGCAGCCCTGTGGAGAAGGACTTCGGGGTACTGGTGGAAAGCTGGACATGAGCCGAAAATGTGCACTCGCAGCCCAGAAAGCTAACCATATCTGGGGCTGCATCACAAGAAGCGTGGCCAGCAGGTCGAGGGAGGTGATTCTGTTCCTCTACTCCCCTCTGGTGAGACCCCACCTGGAGTCCTGTGTTCAGCTCTGGGGTCCTCAGCACAGGAAAGGCATCGACCTGCTGGAGCGGGTCCAGAGGAGGGCAACAAAGGTCATCAGAGGGATGGAACACCTCTCCTGTGAAGAAAGATGGAAAGTTGGGGTTGTTTAGCCTGGAGAAGAGAAGGCTCTGGGGAGACCTTATTGGGGCCTTTCAGTACTTAAAGGAGACTTATAAGAAAGATGGGAACAGACTTTTTAGTATGGCTTGTAGTGATAGGACAAGGGGTAATGGTTTTAAACTAAAAGTGGGCAGACTTAGACTAGATATGAGGAAGAACTTTTTTACAATGAGAGTGGTGAAACACTGGCACAGGCTTCCCAGGGAGGTGGTAGATGCCCCATCCCTGGAAAAATTCAAGGTCAGGGTGGAAGGGGTTCTGAGCAACCTGGTCTCGCTGAAGATGTCCCTGCTTGTTGTAGGGGAGGGTTGGACTAGATGACCTTTAAAGGTCCCTTCCAACCCAAACCATTCTATGATTCCATGATCCTATGCTTCCAGGACGCAGTCAGATTTGGGTTTCTTTATACAACTTTACATTGTGCTTTATAACAGCACAGTTTGCCCCGTACAAGTAATGTTTGCGCCACTATGAAGAAAAAATAATAAAACCCAATAATAAGGTATTTTTTGTTGTGTAGACCAGGCAATGAGTTGTGCCAAAAGAGATTATGGCCCAGTAGACAGTGTACTGGATTGTGATTGCATTGGTCTTGGTTTTATTTTTGAATCTAACAAAGGCCTGCAAGGACACCTTTCTGAAGTCACTTCATCTTTTTTGTGCCTGTTTTTGGTACTAGGAATAATGACAGGATCCTGTTTTGTAAAGCACTGTGAGATCTACTGAGCTCTACATAGGAGTTAGGAGGTATTATTACTAATAATATTAATGCTAGTAAAATGATAAGAAAATAAATAAACTCTTTTGTAGCAAATATAGATAAGCTCTCCAGTATTTTTTTAAAAGTGAACCAAGCTCTTTGTGATAAATTTGCACATTTTTCTTCATCTTTTACTTGTGCAGTCACCTCTGTACTGTGAGTTTTTAGCCTGGTCAGAAGGACTGAATGCCTTCAGGCAGCTTGAGCACATCAGGCATGAGCTGGAGCTCATTCTCCACTTGAGTTTTATCCATAAGGAGTCCAGATCATACAGTCCAACAGCACTCCACAGTGAGAGTTGAAGTCTGTGTGAATGATCAGATTTACTTCAAAACCTTACTGCGGATCTGTATTGCACTAAGCATTAAGTCACTAACTTGTGATGGCAACCTGATCCCTGTTTCCGTCCTATACACCTGTAAGTCTGACCTCAGCAACCATGTCACAAAACTGTATTCCATCTGATAGAGTTTTCTAGAAACACTATCCTGCAGGAAGTCTAAGTACCTGAAAAGTATGGAGAAAGAATGAATGATCCACACACGAGCTTTAATTATGTCAAAGAATAAGCCGAGCAGATAAACATCGCTACTTCCAGTCCTGAACATACTGCATGTATAAGCAGCCTCCAGGATCCAAGCTTGACACTCCACCAGTTTTCAAATTTGCTATTGCAAGGACACCAGCCAAGGATAAGGAGCTATGGCCAGAAACCATACGTGATGACCAGATGCTAGAACAGACATTGGCAGCTGCCATCATTGGAGGAGACTACACGCAGAAAAAAACGTAATGTGAGGCTGCCTTTGCTCTGTTCTTCTAAACTCTGAATGTGCTTTTGTTGTATCTCAGGATTGGGGACTATGAACAACTTTGAGGGAAACAATTTCAAAGGCAACAGCCAGTTTCAATGGGCTGATGCAACACAGCTGATATTTATAGGATTTTTCTAGGGGGCTGTAGCAGAAAAGTTCTTGAAGGCCTTAAAAGAATATGTGGCTATTTACAAAAGCAAACAAAGCTAGAGAAAAGCCCATGAAAAGTACCTACAGTCATTTACTCAAATAACAATTAAAAAAAGAAGTATCCTCATTATTCTAAAGAATATTTTTCCAATGGGTCTGAAAAAATTCTATTCTAACTTTTCCTTTTGTGCTACTCAGACTAGAGCTTTATTATTGTGACAGACAACAGAAGTTACGGGATCTAAACCCATTTAAACAACGAGGCCAAGTATAACCGCAGAAGCAGCTTTTAATCCAGCCTACTGTTTTTCTGAATTTTAGTACATTTGATGCTCATTGTACAACACATCCAAGACTGCCATCTAATGCTGTTTAGCAAAATTCTTAGTTCAGTCTTATATTTTTCGCATAATGTAACGCCAGTAGGAACACTGCGGCAACATAAAAAAATTCTTAGAAGATAATTTTCTTTAATCAAATAACAACATTTTGGTTTGCTACTGCTGTTTAATTCCCTGCAGATCTGGATATTAGGCAATAAGTAAAAACATTTTTTAAATGATATAGCTGTGATGAAAAATCTATTAACAGAAAATTCTACAAAGTTGCATTATGTAATATGATAAACATTGACCTATAAATGTTTATTTATGCATTGTCTGTTTGCTTAAATTTATCGGTACGCTGAACATTCATGCCACTTGCATATTCTTATCTGAACTTGTTTCTAAATGCCTTGCAAATAAAAGGTCCTGTAAATACTAGAGTTTGATCCAAAGCCATTGAACTAGATAAGTTCAATAAGTTGATTGGCTTCAAATAGCTGTGGATCATGTACCTGAATTATACATCAGTTACCTTGATTTTTACCATGTTGGTACTTAGTCATTCATTATTAAAAATAACATTTCTTTAATCTTGCTGAGAATATCTGAAGATTATTGTACAATACAAGGGAAGAAATGCTTTTACAAGAGTAAATTATACCTCTCTTCCCTAAAGGAATACTTTTAATATTTATCAAAATGGTAGGTGATCGAGTGTAAGGAAAAAATGTAATGTAATAATGTAATGTATTTCTTTTTTGAGCTTATGCTCCAGATTGCTACTTGTATATTGTACTGTATTAATTCCATGTATCAGGAATTGCACTGGTTACCTGTGAGGGTGAGGAGGAATTGCTTTCACTACTAACTGCTGCATTTTTGCCTGCCTTTAATCCTTCCTTGTACGCTGACCTTCACAAGCAAAAGGTGTAGGCAAGCTATTCTGAAACTACTGACAGAATTAAACATCCAGGGATCTCATGACCTGTTCACACTCTTGAAGGTGGACCGATTCGACGTTAAGACCTATCCCTCTGCACTACCAGTATGAAACACTACTGTCTATTTAATAGAGTGCATATTCTGATGTATGATAACATGTATCCTCTGAATAACTATGAAGTCCTTAAACTTCAACAGCAGTGCTGGACCCCTTTGGCTTGGCTTTCTGGAAGTGGTTCATCCCATATGTTATCACAATATGGAAGAATGATTCACTTCACAATATTAACATTAAAATCATCATCACCTGGCATCTCCACCACAAGGATGAGCAAGAGACTTAACATTTCTCATGGATCCAGGATTTTCATGGAATCTTCTCTACACCAGTCAAATTTTGTGTACATAGGTAAGGGGTCAGTGCCACAGCTATAACAAAAGAAACCTATGTATAAATTGAGATTCTGGAACATACAGTATAGATTCCATGTAAAGTATCCACAATATGTCAGAACCCACCAGCTTCAGGAGTAAAGTTTTCAAAATGATGTGTAATCATAGAACCACAGAATCATAGAATTGCCTAGATTAGAAAAGACCTATAAGATCATCTAGTCCAATCATTTAACCTAGCACTGACAAGTCCCCCACTAAACCATGTCCCTAAG
>JAVKLA010000005.1:5823738-5839949 GCA_034782735.1 Sagittarius serpentarius | reverse complement strand
CTTTCAGTAAAGAAATTCTTCCTAATATCCAATCTAAACCTCCCCTGGAGCAACTTGAGGCCGTTTCCTCTCGTCCTGTCACTTGTTACTTGGGAGAAGAGACCGACCCCCACCTCGCTACAACCTCCTTGCAGGTAGTTGTAGGGAGCGATCAGGTCTCCCCTCAGCCTCTTTTTCTCCAGGCTGAACCACCCCAATTCCCTCAGCTGCTCCTCATAGGCCTTGTGCTCCAGACCCCTCACCAGCTTCGTTGCCCTTCTCTGGACAACACACGTGATGAATGATTTGAGGGTGTATCTGTGAGCAAATAAATTTCTTCAACACTTGGTAATATTCTGATGTGGTTTTCATGCACGCCTCTAAAATTTGCCATTGAAATCCAGCACTCAAGCTGTGCTAGTTGACTGGATGTACTCAGAATAAGTCCTACTGATGATCTTCTATTTTAGAATTCCCTACATTTTTCCAGTTAAATTCAAATTCTGATGGACTTCATCTAAATAAATGGAAATATGTAAGGTCAGCTGAGTTCCAGATTGAACATATAGCTTAGGGCTCTTCAGTGTCATGCCTCTGTGTCAGATGTATGTCTTCACTCCCAGTGTAGGGTTCGAGGTCTGGGGTTCAGTTCAGCTGTCCCCACATGGATGTCTTACAGCAGCAGAGATACCCAGGGTATCTGAGACATCCGCACTGAACTGGCAGATATGACAACAGTCCTACAGGAGCCCCATATCCTTCTGCAGCAGAAATGGGAAGTCAGGCAGGATGTCTGGGGCATCTTGAATAGCGCTAGGCACATTTGTGTAGTCGTCTGAGCAACGTCTATGGAATCTGTAGCATCATTATTACACAGATGGTTTAAAACAAGTAGTATGTACCTGTACTGAATATTCCTGAAAATATATGCATAGCTGCACTAGAAACTCATAAAATTAGGCAGACATAAATTGTTTTCATAATTTTCATGCAGATTCAAATGAACAAATATGAAATTTTCTTCATTTTTATGAACTATGTCTACTAATTGAAAGCTTAAGAAAATTTTCTGGGGAATAAACAACAAAAAGGTTTGAAATAGGCAAGGATCAAGACTATGCACAATTTAATGTAGATTTACTGAAATACATAACAATAATCATGAAGTCTAGAAGTAAACTGAGTGTTGCATACTACTGTCATTCAAATTAGTGTTAACTTGGGGAAAAGACTTTTTCTGCAATTCAGGATTCTGATTTAAAGAGCCTTTGAGACTGTATGTTTCACAGATCCAGTGAAAAATACACCCAAAACTGTGGTCCTTAATAACCCTTCTGCTAAGTTTAAGAGGCATTTGAACAATGCACTTAACAATAACATGATTTAACTTTCGGTCAGCCCTGAAGTGGTCAGGCAGTAGACAACTAGATGTTGTAGGTCCCTTCCAACTGCAACTATTCTTTCTATTCTATTCTATTCTATTCTATTCTATTCTATTCTATTCTATTCTATTCTATTCTATTCTATTCTTATATGTGGGGAATAACAGCATCAGTTTTAACAGCTTTAAGGAGATCTATGTCATTATTCCTTGGTCTTACCCTATACTCATGAGTGGACAAATAATTACTTTTATCACTGAGAGGAAAAATTGTCATGGGCAGTATTCAGCTTCCTCCTCTGTTCCTTTTCCTTTCTACTGGAAGGATTTTACTCTTTGGAGTTTTGAGATCATATCAGTAACTTTCTGCTTGCTCATTCTTTCAGTCATAGCCACAAGGCATATTGAGGATCAAAATTGCTTCAGTACTTGACAGTACGGGCTTTGTAAATCCCTCCTTATCCCTGTATACTAGAAAGAAAGTCAGGATTTGCAAGTGAAAGTATTGGAGTTTTTCATTCAGGATTCATTGACTTAATTGGCGAAACTGTTTTGAGATTTGTAAGCATGCTGTGGGACTCAGAAATACTTTGTGAGATTTGCAAAATGCATAGACCTTCCAACTTCAACACCATACTCCTGAAATCATCTGAATATCATACTAGTAGTTTAAAACAAAATTGGTTAGTTTTTAACAATGCCTGTTCTGTTTTTCATAGATCACAGACTCAGAGGCATCTCAGTTACTGAGATTTAGTGCCTTGTAAGACAGGTGCTGCTGTGAGTTGTTATTTTTCTCCTGACAAGATGCCTGATGGCAAAGGAATGCAAGGCCAGGTATCAGGTATTGGATTGTTGGAGAACAGGTAGGAAGAGAGCTCTCGGCATTGTTGGGAGACGTAGGGTCAGACCCTGTGCAAAGACCGTTACAAGAGTTTGTTCTCAAGGCCACGTTGTAAAGAGATTAATAAATTGAAATGGCATGTTTTCTGCCACTTCTGCAAAGAAATCTGAAAAGGTCTCTGATGACTGTGAGGTGTTTTTCTTACTTCGGCTCTTCTAATGGAAACAACCTCACATTAAACAAGTGCCTGGAGGAAAGGGAACCACACTGGACCAATACTGCCATTTGTTAATACCCTTGTTCAGTGTATTTCTGCAGGACTGGACCCAAATCTTGTTGGAATCAGTGGTAGTCTTTGATTTGCCATTCCAAGAAACTGGAGACAAAACCACCCATGTTATGGGTGCCCAAATATATCTTTGGTATATATTTAGAATAGAATAGAATAGAATTAGAATAGAATAGATAATTTCAGTTGGAAGGAACCTACAATGATCATCTGGTCCAACTGCCTGACTGCTTCAGGGCTGACCAAGTTAAAGCACGTTATTAAGGGCATTGTCCCAATGCCTCCTAAATACTGACAGGCTTGGGGCATCGACCACCTCTCTAGGAAGCCTGTTCCAGTGTTTCACCACCCTCTCGATAAAGAAATGCTTCCTAATGTCCAGTCTAAACCTCCCCTGGAGCAGCTTTGAACCATTCCCATGCATCCTGTCCTTGGATCTCAGGGAGAAGAGCTCAGCACCTCCCCTCCTCAGGAAGCTGTAGAGAGCAATGAGGTGTCCCCTCAGCCTCCTTTTAACGGCCTTAGCCAATATGCACAATCTCAACAGCAAGGAATCCTGCTGTTATTTATACAGCATGTCAGGATCATGGTTCTTGTCACTGCGGGTGCTATACAAATACATAAGAAGATAAACCCTCTGTTCTAACAAGCTAATAAGATAGTAGGTGACCATAAATAACAGTAGCAGGAATGTAAGCAAGAAGAATGACAGCAGCAAATATAGGAAGATTACACAAGTAGCTACTGAACAAGTTGATGCCCTACTGAAGGCAATGACTTTTCTATTTACAAGCAAAAAAAAAATGAAATTAATGGTCCATGGCTGATTCAGAACCAAACCATCATATGCTGGCCAATTCCTCATGGACATCACAGCAAACACACCTCATCTAAAGCTTACAAGGAGCGCATAAGTGGGTAATGCACTGCTTCCATGCTCACTGCAAGACAAATTCTTTGTTGAAAATAAATGTGGTAAGTCTCAGGTAGCCAGCAGTAAAACATACCTACAGTTTAAAAACCATAATAGACTTTTTTTTTTTTAATCAGTGATAAAAGACCTATGCTCAGAAGTGTTTTACCCAGTTTCAGAGGTAAAAAATTTTGATTTATATTTATGGATAAAAAGGAATTAATCAGTGTATGACAAGTTGTTGGTAGCCTCATGAAACAAGGTTATACATTCTGTGAACTAGGATAAACAATCAAAAAAGCCATCTCCCAAATTATTTTCTGAATCTAATCTGGGTACGGTTCACAGCTACCCCATGTTTCATGGCTGGAGCTGTGCCCATTTGCTCAACAGGCAAATTCTAGCTGGGAGGGAGAAGATGTAGTAGGACTTAAAGTCTCTTCCCTCAAACCACACCATTTCCTCTGTAGATCCGTTTACACATTTATCTACTAAGCAGTGATGTAAATACTTCAGCTTGCAGAGACCTCAAAAACACAGCAGACTAGGAAGCACTTGCAGGACAACAGGCCAGTGTCACCTCTCCACCATCCATGCATATTTCATCAGTCAAAACAGATATATAAGGCTACTTTCCCAGATTAGAGAAAAATGAGAGGAAATATATTAGGAGAAAAGTGTTAGAAAAAACCAGATGAAATCTGGAAGCTCTTTAAAAGAACTAAAATACTTAAAATGTCATAAATACACATCTAAAAGAGAGGACAACATTAGTTATAACCCTTCCAGGCTCAATGAAAGACTGGAAGCAGCACTTAGAAATTAAAAGGCAATGTTTAGCAAACAGAAAGGGGAAGCAAAAGCTATCAACCAGGAGAAGTTATAGGTTGTAGGAAATTAAGGCACCAAAAGACTAAAAACTCTGACTAGCTGGAATAAGGTAGGTTCTGAATAATAGCTATAATAAAATGCTGATGCTTAGGGGGGTGGCAGAACTTTTAATGACAGATGTGTTTATTCAATATTTCTGTTTTGTATCTTGAAAGAAGCAGGAGGATGTATTTGAATCATATAAACATGATGAAGTATTTTCCAGTCCATTAGTAGCTGTGGAGGGTGTTAAACATCTCTCAGAGATAAATAATTTGAAATCAGTGGGCCAGGATCCTTGCACGGATGGATTCTGTGTGAGTTGATGGAGGACATCTCTAGTTCATGCTCTGAATTTTTAATAGATAGAAGGAACAGACAGGGATAAAGGGAAAATACCAGCAGGCTGGATGAATCCTTGCACTGTGCTCTGACTCAGAGAGAGGAATCAAGGTAGCGTAGGATATTATGGACATAATTAGCCTGATACCTGTTGCAGACGAAATTCAAGGAAAAGCTAATCCTGGTATAAATTCCTAAATTATTATGCTGGGAAGGTGATTAATGGCAGTCAATACATTTTTTCCCCAGGAAAATCAATGCAATCAAAACAAAATATTTCATTTTTTTGAAATGACAGGCTTGATAGCTGCAAACATACTGACTTCTGAAGAGTGTGGGATTTAGTATTTCACTACCTTCTGGTTAAAAGTTGTCAAGAAAGCACATTAGGTGGGTTAAGAACTAGCTAACTGTCTTTTCTCAGAAAGAAGTTCAGCGGAGTATTATTGTCAGTCTGAGGAGGAAGAGGAAACACATTTACAAGGACTAACCTAATGCGACTCAGTATTTTCATAAAAAAAATCAGAAGAAAAAAAATAGGTGACATCATGACTGAAGGTGTGGGAAATTGTCGTGAAGTCTGATCAGTTTGCAAGTGAAATACAGCCCACTAAGGTAAGCTGGATTCCAATGTTTAGACACAGCCAGCACAGTGTTAAACAATGAGGAACAGGCAATGAAGACCATAGTTATAAAAAGAAAAACAATGTCCTGGACAGCAACAGATGAAAGAATTTAGCAAGTCAGTGTAATGAGGACAAATCTTGGACCCAAGCTGTTAATTGTCTTTTGACCTGTAAACAAGAGATTGACTTGTGGGATCTGTAAAGATTCTGCACTGAGACCAGTACTACTACAGTGCAGCTATTTATCTTTCTATTTTGAAAAAAAATCAACAACAGTGATTTAAGGGCTGGAGATACCATAAGACTTGAAGAACTTTATTTGTTCAGCTTCTCGAGAATGAGAGGCAACCTCTTTACAACATGCAATATCTTCATGAAGAGAAAGCGTGCTGTGTGCCAAAAGGTTCTTTATTCTCACAAGGATACAACCACTAAGTTTAAAGCTTCAACTAGATGAAACTGAATAAGAATTAGACATTTTCTTTTAAGAGTAAGGATGATGAGTTATTGGAAAACAGTGACAAGGGAAATGCTCTGTCTCCTGACCAAGAGCAGATGCCTTGTTAGAAGATAAGCTTTAAAAGGACAAAATTAACAGTCAAGTTGCAAGGCTTACTGGTAAGGTAATGAGGATGTAAAATAAAAGATATTATTTCATTTACATTCTACCAATCCCTGATATATTGTATAGTAGTGCACCTGTCAGAAAAGATTTATAATCCAGACAGCACTAACGTAATTCATAGGCTAGTCTTGATCTTGGTGGCCACAAAGGCAAAACTTCTATTGATTTTAATGGAATAAGCAATTAGCTAAGGCTGGTAAAATGTCAGACTAGATGCTGATCAGTGAGAACAAATCTGAAGTGATTTCTTGATATTTTCATTCCAGTCAATAATTTTTGGCTCTTTTGAAGTGCAACTCAGCTGTGGCCAGTGATTGCTACAGCTATCATTATCTCACAGATCTGCCCAGCACCTAAAACGCCTAGTAGCATTTGCTTAGTTTTGCAAGACAAGAGATGTTGCAGCAAAAACAGAGTGGCTAGTTGGTAACATATAAATAACACAGTTCAGTTAAAGAAGAATATGATTTTACTTTTTTGCATATCTGATTACTGAAATCTCTACTTTTGTACATTTTGAAACAGCGATTATTTTATCTTAGCACACATTTCCATGTCAGACCCAGGAAGAGATTTCTAATCTGTGAGGAAGCAAATCAAGCAGGGAAAAATTAAGAACCATGAACTGATAATGAATGAAAGACAGAATGCAAATTCAGACCATAAATAGTTAATACAATAATTAGCCAGGCAATTTATTCAGCGTAGGAGTAACATTTGCACAAGCTACTCAGCATATGGTGATAGCAAGTGCAAATATGGTTGTCTAAGAGAATTTTCACTGTGCTATCTCTGATGATCAGCTCAATGTAAAAGACAGTCAGGAAGGAATATCTGTGGAACAGATCTTCTAGTGCTTGCAAATTTGTATTCTCTTTCCAATTAGCCACAGGCTAGTATATTGACACGGATTGTTAATATCTATATCAAAGTTCAGGCGTCATGTAGTGTGGCTCATGAATGGATGGCCAATTTGATGTGCAGAATGTTCTTACCACCCTGCAAGATTACCCGTCAAGAACACGTTGATAGAACATATTTGCAAAGAAAAAAACCTCGTTGGCAAAAATGTTCTAATGCATCACTCTACAGCTGGCAGATTAAAAACACAATTAAATATATCTTCAAAACCACAACAGCACTGTCAGTAATCGGCAGGAGTAGGGCAAAAAATGTGGACTATTAGAATAACTTGCTATTATTTTTTTTAATATCTTTTTTTTTTAAGGCATACCTGGCAGCTGAGTATTTTTACTCTGTCTGCAATAACCAGTCAAGCAGCTCAGCAAATGCAATGACAACTTGATAAGAAAAATGATGTGTTCAGAGATATAAATACTTTGAGCGCACACTGCTATTTCCATAGATCCAGAGAGGTTAGGAATATATCTTGCGTAAGAGAAAAAATTCGTTGACAACTATTGGGTACTCTGCAATACACATATTAACCATAGTTTTTTTAAAATGAGGAAAAAGAAAAGAAAGGATATTTTTTTTCCATAGGAAGCATACTCAGAAGCTCTGCAAATTGTACATCCTCAAGAGCATGAATCAGAAGCACAAATGGAAGCTTAAGACTTGATAGATGCAAAAGTGATATAAATTGCTGTTAACATTGAATTTGATTGTGGCTTTGTCCCAGTCTCAAACAAGGACTAAATGCATCAAAATCACAAAAGGATTCCCCCTGGCTCACTCTTCACTATGTTTTAAATGCAATCTCCAGGCCACACATGGGGCAGAATTGGCTGATTATCTGGATCTTTGTTTCACAGGCTCTTGTTTGGATTTGGCCTTAGCTTGAACCATTGGGATGCTGAGAGTGTTGCACAAAGAAAGATAAGGGAGGCCTACATGGACAAAGTTTTATTCATGGCATCTCTAGCTGATGGCATACATTGACTGAAACGGTAAAGTTAGTCTCAGGGGATGAACAAAGAGAACAAGAGAGAATGGAAAAGCGGCCAGCCAGGATGAAAAAGTCATGTGTCCCAGATGGACAGCCTCTCCTGGATGTCCTCTCCAGTTCAGCAGATATTTCCTCATCCATCACGTGCTGCACCATCTCCTAGTTGATGGTTCCTGCCTCTGATCCTACTAGCACTCCCTGGAACAAGCTTTGATTACATGTTGTGCGCTGATTAACCACTAAACTTTGCGCATACATATTTTTGGATAATGATTATTGGCTATTGAAATGGTTATTATGTACTGAAGTCATTCATTGAGTCTTCTTTTCTTCTACTATAACGTTATACACTAAAAGCTACAAAACAAAGGGCAGGAAAAGGGGGAGAAAGAAAAGGATCTTTCTCACATCAGTGACAACTTTTTCCAGGAGAAACTTGACTAAATCACTACGTCTCAGGTTTGCAAGTGCAAGATCATGAGAACAACACGCAAGAACAACAGTGTGAGGTATGCAAGGGTAAAAATGCCACAGCAGCTCCAGGGCGCATAGGTGAAAGTGGCAGAGTGGGGTCACAACTGAAATAGAAAGCCCTCAACATGAGAACGGTTAAGGCACTTTGCAACATGAAGAATACTCCAAGCGTCAAGTGGGCAGTCACCTGCAGAGGGTTATCATATGTTGTGCTTGTCCTCTGGTCCTCCAAGACATCCCATCTGTCCTCACGGTGATTCATCCACCCAGCCCTGGGCAGACATGTGGTGGGAGTCCATCCTAGGGAGGCCCCAGTGTTACCTAGAGCAACCACAGATGGGAACTGTAGGCAATCTGAATTTAGGCTAGCTGCGAGTGTAATGTCACTCTAGGGAGCTGAGTCTTGAGGATGGACTGGAGACAGGCTGTTTTGTTCTCAGTACAGTCACAGCAGCTGTAACCAAGAAGTTTGTGTTTCTTGACCAGGCTCAAAACAGAGCTCATCATTTCAGCTAGCTCGAAATATTCCTCTTGATACGTATGGCAGGGGGCTAACAATGTCATTGCCCACATACCTATGAATAGTTCAAGAAGTTCTGCAGGAACTGATCACTGTCATTTACTGTTATCTGCAATATGGGTAACCCTATGGAAGACAGAAGTCCCTCTGTCCTCCTGTGTAAGCACAGTCAAAATACTCGCTTTAGGGCTTTACCATTCTCCTTGACTTTACCAGCATCAGCTGAAGAACACCCTTCATATCTGCAGATGGGAAAGAGAAATTATCATGTATCCACTTGTTTTTCTGGCAGCACGTGAATACATTAGGAAATTTTGTCACAGGGTCAGATCTTAAGAAGGGGTTAGATCTCCAATCAAGACACAAGGTAGATGTTATCCAAAAACAACCAAATAAACAAAACCTGATGTGGAAGTTTCCTAAACTCACTTGGTTAGATCTCATTATCACAGAATTCTTTAAAGTTTGGTAGGAATAACAAGTCTATCATTAAAAATTAAAAATATATGTGTATCATCATTGATACATCAGACTTTATGATAAATAATAAACCTCTCTCAGTGTAGGTTCTTAATCTCATCAAGCATCTGGAGGTTTGTGGTAAGAAACGATATTGGGCTATGGGAGATTCTGCTTCAAGAAGCTCCTAGAAGGTTGAAAGAAAGATTAGATGGTAACAACTACAGCAAACTGTTAAGTTCTTGTCTCATCAACAGTGCTCTTTCTCAACAAAGTAATACATAATCTGACAATATTGTGTTATATGTTATTAGCAGGTTCCTAGGGGATATTATCATTTTCCCATACTGATTTTAGAAAGATTAAAGAGAAATACATCTTGGAAGAAAAATTTTGTTTCCCTTTATGAAACCAAACAAGCATAAAACCTTGTGAATGATGTTTTCTCTTGTCCAGTCATGGAAAGTCATGCCATCGTTCAACCTGTTTTAAAACTTGACCCTGAAGAGGCAGTGAAGACCAGGGTGGCAAAAATACAACTTGAAACTCAGATTGACCTACTTCTTTTAGCCACAGACATGAAGACTGCAAACTTTAAAGAGCTCATCTGTCAGACATTGTCCTTATTTTTACATCTGCTGCATAGAATAGCTGAGGATAAAACAGAAGCCTGCCATGGGAAAAGCAAACCAGCAACCAAAATAAAGAAAGTCTTTTTGAAAAATACTAAAAGTCCCCTGAAGGAAATCAATATGTGAAATGTATCTTATAAAGAGAAAATATAGATGTCTTTAGCACCTTGATTATTTTACATTATTAACAGTAAATATTTATAACACAGCAACATATCAGTTGTATTAATGGGAAATTAATTTGCAGAATTCCATACAAATACTGAAAAGGCACAATTCTTTCCTAGTAAGCCTTTTGTCACACAGCCACAGGCATGCTGAAAAAATATATTCACACTCAAGGGCAGAGGGATATATCCCATTCACCAAAATGAACCATGAGTTATCCTTCAGAAAATTCACAGTTCTGATCGAAATCCCTTCCCATTGATATAATTAGGAACAGAGTCAGACCAGTGAGTGTTGAGTCAGACCAATGAGCGTTCTTGGAAAAATCTACCGATAGCTACAACTATAGCACTGCAATAAGATATTCCTGAAGCACACAGAATGAGAAATTTTTGGCTTTCAAATGAAGGTCATATTATGTTGTTGGAAGTGGAAGCGTACGGCTCACTGTGCATCCAATCCAAGCTGAGTGTTTCTTTGAATGACCTGCAGAGCAGTCTGGCAAAAGATAACACTGCCGATTCGGTGACCAAAAGCACCATTCTCCCTTCTCCATGCCATCCGTTGTACCTCTGTTTTATGGAATAAAACATTGCATCCAAGTCGCTAGGCGAACACTACAGATTACCCACATGGTCTGACAGAGACTGAAGAATGTCTTTGCTGTGCAGAATCCAGAACAGGCCTGGATTCCTGTAACAATGCCACAGCCTTGGATCTCAGATGTGGGTCTTCACAGCTTTTGGAAAGGTCCGATCCAGAACTGTCTACTGTCAATGCCAAGGCTCGCTCACTGGTATTAGGCTATGGAAACCAAGCTTCAATGGTGACTGTGCTGGAGAAGCAGAAAGACAGCTTGGAAGGCAGAAAGGAAACCAAGGTGCTCAGCCAAGAAGATGAAGCAAGGACTATGGCTAATACTTCACAACTGGAGAAAATATTAAAAAGGTAATTCATGTAATATTAATGCCAGACTGAAAGACAAGAAAGAGAACAAGGAAGGAATCGTGTCTTACTAATCATCATTGCAGTGTACAACACAACAGTCCTCTGTTCTGACAATCTCAAAATAAAAAGTCAGGATGACATGTTCAGCCCATCTATTTCCATCTTGATTCTTTAGTTATTCTTTCATTAGAGAAATATAAAGCATAGCATTTGTCTTCTTCACATTGTTCAGCATCCAACAGGTATCATCCTTTCCCAGAAGCGAGAGAGTATGGCCTAGTAGGTGGTGGTGGAGAATACATCCAATTTATCCACAATCAATTTCTTCCTTTTCTAAGACAAATTCTCAGCTTTTTCTAAACCTGAAGGAACCTTGTGTTGTTTGTTCATATGCCCTTAATGAAACGGAGAATCTGAGAAGGGAGAGGAGAGGAGAGGAGGGGAGAGGAGAGGAGAGGAGAGGAGAGGAGAGGAGAGGAGCTCCAAACCAAGCTGCTTAGGAAGGATCACACAGTTTTAATGACATCATGTGATACGATGATGACAAATTAACTGTCTTGTGGTATCACCACCTTTGGTTCTCTCTGAAATTTTGAAGCTTTTTTCCTTAAACACATGATTTATTTTTCTCCTGTGCCTGAGAAATTCTTTCTCATCACTTAAGCAAATGACTAGAGAAAACCCATTTCTGCTAAAGCAAATGGAAAAAATCTTATTTGAGTTTCCTGGAGTCAGGATGTCACCTAAAGAGCCAGGTCATGAGTAAACAAGCAGTATATGCTGCTTCCATCCAGAAGCTGAACAGACTGCAAACTGCATTGCCACAGTCTGCAGCACAAAGGCCCTGGGCAGCAACCACAGAATGAAATACGGCATTATTTTTGTAAAGGATAGACACAACTGAAAAAATACCTCCAAATATAAGCTGGAATTAATGGTATTCAAAGTAGATTTTAGCAACACGGCAGGAACACCACAGAAGACAGTGTGAATATTAACAGATGAACATTAGGCACACAGCCCACCCACGCACTGAAAGTGCCGGTAATGGCTAATGATACATTTCTAAGATGGGTGAGACAGAGCATGTGAAATAATTTGAACAACAGGAAAGGTAAGCTCTAAAAAGGAAATTATTCCTGTGTCTGAAGAAGATGGGGGGAAAGGGTTTACTTTTTTAATGGGTGGAAATTAGAGAAGCTCCATCAACTTCAGGAGAACGATCTCATTATACGTACATTGAAAGTCTGGGCCTGCACGGTCAAAGGGTAGTGCTGGTCTGAGGATGTGCTCTTCTCCAAGAGAGTTTCAGAAACGACATTTTTCATTCTAGCTATGTGATAATGTGTAATCATACTAAGATCTCAATTAACACTTTTGTTTCTCCGTATTTTTGTAAAACTGAGCCAAATAATTCCAAGAAGAAATAGATACATCAGATTATTACTACCTTGGTCACTGAGACAGAATCTTTTGTGAGAATAAAGCAAACCTTGAATAAAACTGCAAAAAACATATCTTTGTCCAAACCAGAAACTTTTTCATGGTTATATCCTGTTGCTTTTTAGGAACTTATGTATACCACCAGGAAAGTGCTACATCTTGGCTTAAAAATACAATGTCAATTTTCATTTATTTGTCAGGAAAATGTGTAAAAATCAACAGCAAACAATCATTTGGCAGACAGTTTGGCTGTAGGGATCAGCACTGTGTTGGCAAGTGGGTAAACAAGGTGACCTTTCAAAATCTAGTCCTTCCCCCTCCCTGATTTTATGACTCCCTATAGGTAGAGGAGAAGATTCGTACCTTTTCACAATGACATGATGATGGCTCCAGACAGATGCAGTTCACCTATCTGAGATCATTGTACGAACCCATCTTTTGTGACCACACACATACTGTGAAGTCCATACAATAAGGGTGTACCGATCATTTTTGGAGGTGAAAGATCATATAAAAACAACTGGTGTGGCTAGATTCAAAAGTAGTTTTCATCCAGCCTCGGTGCAGTGGAAATGTGGGAAAAAAAATTTTCAAGGTTTGTAACTATCTGGAATTTCTTTCAGTTCATAAATACCTGAAATGCTTCTTTAGGGTCTTGTTATAATGTCCCTGTAAGGAGAAGTTAGTTTTTGTTGTTCACTGCTATTAAGTCAAAAGGCACAAATGAGCAGCAGAATGTCAGGGGAAAAAAACAGGCAAAACAACACTAACACTAATACTAACATTAACACTAACACTAAAACACTAGCAAACACTAACACTAATAATCTCACATGAAAATGTTTTAGTAGGTAGGGATATCTGACCTTTTTTGAATATTTTATGAAGCTTCTGACTTTGTCAGTTTATTCTTCTTTCTTTTTGGATCATTCCCAAAGGAACTTCAAACTGAGTTTAAACTCTATTTAAACTGTTTAAACTGAGGATCTACATCAGAACAGCAGAGTGGTGCAAGATCAACACTCTCCTATTCTTACACTAAATTATGCTCCTATTTATTCTTAAGAATGAAGTGTACTTTTGAAAGCAGAAGAAACCTAGGCTGAATTTTTAAACTTCATCAACTTTTAAAGACAGTTAAAATTCTTCCTGCCTCTGTACTTGATAATATAAGTTTGAAAAATTTTCAGCCATCCCTGTCTTCTTCTGCCTGGGTTGGAAGGACACAGAATCGTGCTAAGAAGTTTCCCCAATGAATGGAAACCTTCCATACTGCTTAAACCAGAAGGAAGCTTTGGGAATGGTTTCCATCCAGTGGCTTTGGTCCTGGGGTTATTGTTTATTCTCTTAAATCCAGGATTCCACAGCAGACAACATTCCCTTTGCATAGTTTACAGTCTCTCCTGCTTTTTTTAAAGGGATTGCAAGTGGGGTTTGATTTCATGTGAAAAAGTACAATAAAACATGCAAAATGACAGAGGATGAATTTTAATTTGTTTTGAGGATGGAGCTCTGCATTCTATGAAGTGAAAAGGTAGTCAGCAGATCGATATTTTTGGCCTGTAGAATTATGTCTCTGTCCGCAATATATTAAGTCTGAAGTATCTTATCCCCTATCCCATTCCTATTCCTTTTTCTTCCTACTGTTACCACTCATCAGCTATTTCAAAAGCACTCCCTGCTGTATTTGCTACATTTAATATCTGCAAGAAGCCACTTACAGAAAGGTATTCAGTACTGTTAGAAGGAGAAAAAAACCCACCCTTTCCTGTTTCTATTAACAAGTTTAAAGCAACCTATTTAACTTTTCTTTCTTCTTTTTTTTTTTTTATTCTTTTTGCCTAACATAACCTTTTTTTTAGTGTATTAGCTACAGCAGCTCAGTCTGGAGAGATACACGAGATACACAAATACTCAGTGTCTGAGGGCTTTTATACCCTCCAGGATGGAAACTATGGTAATTTTAGCCTAATCAATTGAAATACAAGATTGAAGCTACTGCTAATTGACTGAACAAAATTGGAATTTGGAGAATGCCATAATGTCAGTTTGCTCTTCAGAAGTTTCTCATTGACTGAGAAGAGAGGTTGTTAGAGGATGGTACCTGAATGAGAGGTTACTCAAGAGTTGTGGTCAGGTGTGCCTGGGGAATCCCGGGATAAAACCAAGGCATTGAGTCAAGCTGCCTCATGTCCTGTTGCTAAGTATGTTGGTTATTTCGTTATCAGAATAAAAGGTGCGTGTGGTTGAGAGACTTGCCTCAAAACATAAAGGAAGTCAGTGATAGATGGGAGAACAGAATATAAATTTATTTTCACACATTTCTTTCCTGTTCCATTTGTATTTTTTATAGGAAGGTGAAAAATTCTGTCCTTTGGTAGGAAAGATGTGACTAGTCTCTTGGAAGAAAAGGGCTGAGTATAAGAAGATTACTTGCTTGTTGAAAAAGGTTTTACAGCTTTCTGCTTTTGGCAATGACTACTTCAGCATCTAATAAATCTACCTAAATCAATCATCATCGAAGAATCCTAGATTTCTCAGTAATAATCCTTGAATTCAGATGCTCTCAATCAATCAAAACTTTATTGAAAGTCCACAGGTATTCTTATGGGTGAGAATTAACTCATCTAAACACTAGTTAAACACTCAGACTATGTTCGGTGGGATATTAACACTTGCAGTGGCTTTTTAGTGTATTCAGAGACAACCTTCACCTAAACTTTGCTGTTTGAGAATAGTATTTATGTAATGCAATACACTGAAATTACCTGGGGTTTTCATACCACTTCACCACCAATGTTTTTATACCTCTGGATAAAATTCATAGTTGATCTCTTTGTGCAGACTTTATGATGCAAATCTTATAGGGAGAAGCTTATATCCTGTAGGGATATAGGTCGTAAACTTATCTTATAGTTACTCCAGCTGAGATGCTCATGGAAAACAGAATAACTGCTGGGCACATGTTACTCTTCTGATCTTGTATATTCAGAAGATCATCTGTTTTTCCCAAATACATCAACGGATGTAGTATGAGAGAGTACTTCTGCCTACAAACCTGTTTTTTTCTGTACCCTCAGACAACATTGGATACTAGTGCAATTCTCCAACGAGAATAAATGTGGAGTTTTGAACGACTTAATATTTTTTTTATATTTACCCGGAACTCTTTTTCTTGTCTGCAGCTTCACCTTCACCACTGATGATGTTAAGTCTTGTAGTCACTATCCTCCCTTTACTACAGACATCTGAGGCAAGGATGTAGTGGTTTAATCCCAGCCAGCAACTAAGCACCACGCAGCTGCTCTGTCACTCCCCTCCTCATCTGCACAGGGGAGAGAAAATACAACAAAAGGCTCGTGGGTCTGGATAAGGACAGAGAGAGATCACTCACCAGTTACCATCACGGGCAAAACAGACTCGACTTGGGGAAACTAGTTTAATTTATTAACAATCAAAATCAGTAGAAAAATGAGAAAATAAAACCTAAATCTTAAACCACCTTCCCCCCACCCCTCCCTTCTTCCCAGGTACAACTTCACTCCCATTTTCTCTACCTCTTCCCCCCCAGCAGCACAGGGCGATGGAGAATGGGGATTGGGGTCACTTCATCACACCTTGTCTCTGCCGCTCCTTCCTCCTCAGGGGCAGGACTCCTCACGCTGCCCCTGCTCCAGCCTGGGGTCTCCCACAGGCTGCAGTTCTTCACAAACTGCTCCAGCGTGGGTCCCTCCCACGGGCTGCAGTCCTTCAGGCACAGACGGCTCCAGCGTGGGTCCCCCGCGGGGT
>JAVKLA010000005.1:5784615-5808031 GCA_034782735.1 Sagittarius serpentarius | reverse complement strand
TCATCGCCCAGCCTGTATTTGTGCTTGGGGTTGCCCCGACCCAGGTGCAGGACCTCGCACTTGGCCTTGTTGAACTTGATGAGGTTCGCACAGGCCCACCTCTCAAGCCTGTCCAGGTCCCTCTGGATGGCATCCCTTCCCTCCAGTGTGTCGACCGCACCACGGAGCTTGGTGTCACTGTCAAACTTGCTGAGGGTGCACTCAGTCCCACTGTCCGTGTCACCGACAAAGGTGTTAAACAACGTCTGTCCCAATAGCGACCCCTGAGTTGTAGTCATTGAGTGAAGGGAAGGGGTATCTTACAGTATTGTGCTGGAGGACCAGAGCCTCTATAAAACGTCTTGTATTTTCTGTTATTTGTTCATAGTATTCAGTGAGCCAAAAGCCCTACATTTCCTCTAAGCAATTCCATGAAATGAGTAACAGCCTGGAGAAGCACCTAGATAAACACTGATGAGCTACATATAAACATGGGAATCTCTCTCTCCTGTAAAATGTCTTTCAATGCATTGTTTACCAATATGCTTAAGGAACGTACCACTCTCTGTTTTAGTCTGCAGCTTTTGCTTCTCAACAGCAGCTACTTTGGAAGGTCCACTAAAGCTGCAAGACGAAGAAAGTATGGATGTAAATACAGGAGACCCAGTACCTGAACGTGCAGGGCAGAACTTCGCAGGAAGCTTTCTGCATGTGCTGTTAAGATGGTAGGTATAGTTTGTAGCAAAGTACTCAGACATACTGCCACTCCACAGCAGAGGCTGCAGGTGACTTTGATTTAAGTGACTGCTGCCAAATTCAATAACCTTTCCTTGAACAAAACAGCTCTTGATTTTTAAGTGTGTTCCACTTGGGAAAAAAAAAAAATCAGAACATGGTTCATAATTCTTTGTCTTACAATTCTCATTCACCAGCTAGCTGCTTTTAGGAACCTACTTTATATCTGACTTGTGGGGGACCTGACAAATGAATGATATCTCCTGTCTCTGAAGTCCTAATCTCAGTAGAACTGTACCACTTTTCACTACCTCTATATGTGGCATACAGTACTTAAGGAGAGAAAAAAGATGATCCGGCCGTTCATTTTGCGCAGCTATCCTAAAGTTAGTTGTAACTTCTGCCCCTGCCCCAGGTTTTCACCCTGACCCTCTGGGGCTCAGCTCCCTATAAGTAAAATGGGCCTAATGACATTTTCAGAAAAAAAATTGTAGGAATAAACACATAAAAATTTCTGAGAAGGTCAGATACAATAATAATTTGTATAGCTGGATTACAATTTTATAGTCCCTTTTCCATGCTGGCAGTGGTCAAAGATACTCACTCCTTACCTCTGGCAGCGAAGCCCAGAGCTGTGGTCTTCTACTTCTCATCTGGCACATATTTCATACTTCTGTTTTATAATTCAAATTGGATCTTTATACTTATGTTATTTAAACTAGACATCACTGAATTCAAGGAATAAAGACTGCAGACTTAAGCAGTTGATCTTATTCCTGTTGAAGCCAGTGACTTTTTGTAATTAATGATACAGGGGACCAGCAGCAAGCCCTCACACCTTCCATTTTGCCACTTAAAAGCCAAAGAGAAAATGGAAGTAAATTCCCTTCACAAGCACACTCCTTTTCTCTTTGCTCACCTCCCAGTAATATTGAACATTCCCTAAAGAATGAGTAAACAACTAATTTGGGTTGAGTAAAGTAGGAGCCTCAGAGGCGATCAAAGTCATGGTTGGTTTTTTTTTAATCCAGCATTTCTTTGTGACAACACATTATGTCAGCTCCGCTAGTTCATTTGTCTGCTGCAGTTCTATTTTATCAGCATGGAGTAAAAAGAATTGATATGTCTAGTTAGATAAAGTAAATGGAAACTCAGGACTCATTCCAATTTGCTGTACTTTGATATATTTCACAAACCTGAGAGTACTGCATGTAACACTAGTTGCTATTTGTATATAAATATTGCACATTAGAAGAACTCTTAAAGTAATGTTTATGTTTATTTCTTCCCTTCCTGCCTCCCCTGGTTGTATGCTTATTGGTTTTCTGATTGGAAGACAAATATCATGCTTTCTCACTACATTCTTTTTCAATCCAGGATGCTACCCCCAATAAGAATTCATCTTCATTGGTAGCTTGCTAGTCTGATAAAACAGAAGGAGATATTTTCCAGGAGCACTGGATACTAATGCAGCTGAAGCTTATAACTGCAATAAGTTATTCTGTGCTGTGCAAGATGAGTTCTTAAAGATATTTGATCATTGCCACCAGCCAAATCTATCTTTGCTGTAATTTTGTTGGCTAGACTAGAAATGCACTGAGCATGGTTCCTGCATCTGGTCTTACTTATCACGGGTTTTGTAAGGTGTTTTAGTGTGAGGATCCAGAAGTAAGAACAAAAAGGAGCAGTGGTCTGGAGGGATGGAGAAATGCCTGTCACCAGTGACCACTGAGGATTATATTTCTGGCGGGAGAGAAGGATTTGGGTTTTTTTTTCTACTCTCGCTGTGGGGAGCTGTATTCTGCCCATTGAATTCTTACTAAGGTGATTTACTGTTCAGGAAGGCTGTTTCACGATTAGACACCATTAGACAGTATCTCCCTCTCATGGTCAGCTGAAATGTCATAGCACAGTGGACACCTGCTGTGAAGTAGGGGCAAGTATTTCTATTTACGAATTGCTTTTTCTGCCAGCTGGTTTGAGAGGGGTAGCAGCAGGTCTCGGAGCAGGAGAAAGAATATTGCAAAAAGGGAGACACTGGTTGGATTTTATCTTATTTCTCTCAACATACAAACGTAGGGTTTAGATCTTGTTCTGAGACAACACCGGTGATGTTTATGCCCATGCAGGACAAATATAATAACTCCCTTTTTTTTTAGGGGCAACCTTGTATAAACAGACAATGATCTTAAAGACCTGTTCCAACCTAAACAATTCTCTGATTCTGTGGTTCTATTGTCCTGTACTGGAGGTGTCAAGTAATGTTGCAGCAAGTAAAGCTGCAGTACACACCTCCTGTTTCCTAATGAAACATGTATCAGTACAACCTGGAATTTGTGATGGCAGCACTGGATTCCTGTTTGGAGAGGACAAACAGGACTTGCTAGCTCTCAAAGAGAGGCTATGTAGGAAACCCAAAGGAAAGCTGGGTCCATAATAGATTTTACATGTTGATGGACAGAAAAGAACTGGGGGAAAATGGTAAAGTCATACTGATATAAGATGTTCAGTGTTGGGTCTTCATTTTTGAAAATAATTGTAAAAAAATAATTTCAGGTAGACCCATAATGTTATATTTGATATTAAATGAAATAGTCCACTTTACTTCTAGGTGATTTAAATCTATATTTTTTCCACTTTCTGTATATGGCAGTTTTTAGGCAACGTACAGTGCTTTGAAATGAAATGTCAGGAAATTTACTTTTTTAATACCGACATAAGATAAGTTAGCATTTTGTAAAAGAAAGAACTCATTTAGAAAATGTGAAAGCATACACTGTGTACATTCAAACTCTTTTTACTTTTATTTTCTTCTCAGCCAAAGACACTCACAAAATACAATCTGAATTTACAAGTAGTTTCTCTTTCTCTGTACTCCAAAAGGAAAGCTTAATTTCTCACCAGATTTACCCTTTGTTCAGAAAAAGCTCAAATTCAGAAACTTTTATCTGCTGCGCAAATTATACATCCTTTGGCAAGAAAGAAACCCTTATTTCAGCTTCTAACAATACGTCCACTATTCTTGCTTAGGTTGGTGTTTTACCTAAATGAGAACATTTAGTAGCACATCTGAAATTGTCACCATGAATCACTTGCATTTGAGGATGACAGAGGCAGCATGGAGGCATGTGAATCCAAAACATTGGCCATTACTATCAAGCCCATATAATTACACTGCCAGCCACAAAGCGATGCTCAGCTCCGTGTGCGGGAGCCGTGGAGGAAGGGTCAGGTGCACGTACAGAGCATGAAGGAGAGCTCTCGTCTTTCAAAAGTGGCCTGAGCTACGTCAGTGGATGCAAAGGCTGTAAGTGGATAAACTGAACAAATAGCTTTGGAAGTAACTCTGCTACAATAAACAAGTGTGTCCCAAGACAAACTGAAAGCGTTATTTGTGTTTGCAGGTATATCCATCCTGAGACAAACCCTACTGCCCAGTTACACCTTCAGAACATTTTTGCATTCACAGGAACCGTATGCACACAGCCAAAAAGCTGCCTGAAAAGAAGAATGATTTTAATCAGAGTGCCAGGTCATTGCTCCATCCCACACTGTCTTGAGTGAAAAGGAGAACCATGGCTGCCCTGTTCTGTGGGGAACCTAATCCGATTGTCATGTTCTCAGAATACATCCTGGTACATGCCCTGGAAGGCAGAGAGAACATGTCTATGATTCTGCTACAAATATGAGGGTTGTGGTAAAAAACGATTTTAGCTGACATCTCAGAAGCTTAGCTAAAATGCCAGAACCTTGGAAGATCCACCAGAAGAACAGAAATATTAGCACAGGTCTCCTATTAACATTTTTAACTCTTTGGATCTCCAAGGTGAAACAGTTTTCTGAAGTCATGAGAATGACTGACTTTTTTTCAAAAAGCCAAACTTTAAAAAAAAAAATTATCTTTACTTTAGGTCGGATGAAACTCAACTAAATTTCAAAACAAAAACATTGCAAGTTTTAAGATGCAGATTTTGGTGATTTTAGGAGTGGTTTTGGAGGTGGGAGTTTGGACAAAACAAACCAATACAAATTCACACAATCAATTCAGAAGTTTCAGTTTGTGTGAAACACATTTCCTATGGGAAAAAAAATAAAAATAAAAAATTACTCAGTCCTGCAAACATCCCCATTTAACAGACAGGAAAACTGAAATACATAATCTATGCAAGGTACCATATCAAAGTTATTTTCAGCTTCACTAGAGAGCCCAAATAACAGGACTTGAATAGACATATAAGTCCTCCTATAAAGTCTACGTTGCCCACCAAAAAGATATTAGATTTCTTCAGTCTGTATAATATTAACCCAGTTTTATTTTAATCTGGTACTGCTGAGTATATGCACATATCGGCATAATAATAAATATAAAGGTTCTGTGCATATGCACTTGGTTACTGGTAAAGTATCGGTATCATTCATGTTTTCAATTTCTGTCCCACTCACCTTGTGCCAGTATCAATTAGCCTGCATTACAGAGACAAATTGCTTGCAAGATTTTTATATCCTTTTCAAAATCTTTTTTAAATGGTAAAGCACTAGAAACATATTTCAGTTTCGGGGTCGGGGGGAGAAAAAATCCCCCAACAGCTTCTTAAGGAGAGACAAAGGGAAATTAGAACTTAGATGACAAACTTCTGAGTGAATGGGGGAGGGGTCAGTAGGCAACTGGGCAAGGGCGATAACATGGGAGTAAGTTTAAGACCACGCTGTAATATCTTGGTCTGTTTCTCACCGTCTCAGTTCTGTCCTACGCTGTGTCTCACTTATACTTGTATAAAAGGAATGTAGAACAGGAGATAGTCCAGCCCTCTGTATACAAGTTTCACAACAGAGGAGCTTCAAATTTATTCAGTCATTTCGCTAATGAGCCGAGTTGATCATCTGCTCAATCTGATTCAGTCTCCACAGCAATGAATGGTGAAAACACAATAAAAGCTTGCTAATAATAATAATGCTTTTCTTTTTCTCATGGTCAGTGTGAATTAACCTATGCACAGCCTTGGAAAATACAGATCCACATTTCTCTATTTAATAGACAAGAAAATTTCAGCAGCAAAACTGTGTTTTGCCAGGGAGCATCTATGAGGAAATTAAGAACCTGAAGAGTACTCCCAGCGGTGACAGGAGTTTTGTCCCTAGCCTGAATTACTGAATGACCATTGTCATTCTCACTGGTGTTTTCCAGCCAGGGAAATTCTGCAAGGAGTTTGCAGCTTCTTCCTATTTTTGGAAACAGCCTTGGAGGCCACTCCTAATTTGCTTTTTAAGGCAGCTAAACTGGAGAAGAAAGTTAGAACAAGCAATCTGATACTTCATTTGTGCAGCTTCTTACACCACGAACAGGCAAAATCCACGGCACCCCTTCTCGAGGTGGGAGCAGCTGTGCTGTGAGCACGTGCTTGTGAGGGTCCCTGTGACGTGTCAGCAGTATAAGTGGACACGTACTGCAAAATCACGTATTTTCATCTCTATCTGAATTAACTCAGCTACCGTTTTTACGTAAGGAGAGCCAAGCTTTGAAAATGAAGTAGGAAACATACTCAGAAGAGGCAGGTTATCATTCTGGTTTTAAGGCTTTCAGTCTTTTTTTAAGTGGTTGGAATGAATGAAGTGAATAATGGAAGTTACCTGCAACACTCTCGGTTTCATTTCTCAGTCTCTGTAACAGATAAATGGTTTCAGAAACAATATTATCAGTAGATTTTAATAGTTTTACACGCTGCAGCTGTTGAATCTTCCATCTTGTTTTTCCCTGATTGAGGTCCCTAGCATGGGACCTCATGTGGAGCCTCCACTACATGCTGCCAGTTTCAGTGAAACCCTGAGCATTTCAACACACTTAAAATTTCTCCCTGTCACATTTGGCTGACTTTTTTTTTAAGTTTAAATGTCTTTGAAAGGAACAGAAGAGGAGGAGAGGAAAGAGAGAAAGGTATACAATGACATGAAGTTCATTCTTTAGGAACACAAGAAAAAGAAACAGGCATTCTTTCTTTTTATCTCCAGGTCTCTACACAAAGGCTGTTCCTTCAGTGTAGAAGTCTTTACTACATGAAAAGCTCCTCAGGTTCTCCTGATGCCGGCAAGGCTGGTACTGCTCCGTTTCACTAGCATCCAGGAGAGCCGTTCTCCACCTCCTTGAAGATACCTCCTAGCTCCTTCCTGTGTCTGCACGGGAGGAGAACTTTCTTCTCTCTCATGGATGAGCTGCAGGAGCTGTGCTTCTCTGTAGTTACTCTAGCATGGAGTCATGCCTTCACCTCCCCGACCCAGCACGTTCTGTGCATCTTCCTTCGCTGCTTTTTGCTAACGCATTGCTTTAGCAATAGAGTAATGCTGTTGCTTGAGAAAAATGGAAATTTTTTCACTGCCTAGAAAGTAGTCAGCAGTCTGAAACTCACTCAGGGATGTTAAAATGTTCTGGGGCAACTGTGTTAAGACACCTGAATATCGTCCTTAACATTTGCTTTGTACAGTCCCTACAAGTCTCACTGCCAAAACTGTAAGTCCTGTCTCTCTGGCAGGGGGCACAGATGACCAGCAATTTTGGGGCCACCCAGCCAGACCCCTGGCAGAGAGCCTAGCCCTTCGATGATTTTTTCCAAGAACTGCCACACACTATGTATGTGTAATGATCTTGGTGTTTCAGGAGCAGTTTAAGGTTTGTTGAAAGGTCATAGGCTGGAAAATTGCCCTCTCTACTCATTGTTTGGAAAAATGAAATCGGATGAGAAGATCTAAGAGAATCAGATCATACCAAATTAAACTAACACAATCTATTCATCTTCCTTTGGGTTCTTCCAGCCTGCTGGTAAGCAATAACCGATACTAAACATCTAGGCAAATAAGGTACTTTTATTAAGTCAGGAATGCATGAGAAAATAAAATTGGCATTTTAGTAATTTATTCTCATCTTGGAAAAGAGAAAGGAGAATCTTCAACCTCAAAACAATTCACCAGCTTCAGTTAACGAGAAAAAAACCAACCCATCTTTCTTAGAACACATATCTTTTTGAGATGCCTGCAGATATGACAGGCGAATCCATCAGAAAGATCTGTGTAGGTCTGATTCAGGGCAATAGAGAGGCAGTGAAAAATATACCAGGCAGAGCATCTGAGCAAGAACACTGTTTTCATCTTTTGCTTGCCTTTTAGCCCTTAGTTTTGTAACTTACATTCTGCACCGCAACCTCTTCATCGTCAGTGAGACTGGAACCAGTTCCACAGGTCTGCTTGCCCTCTCTCCTACATGTACAAGAGGGAGTTAAATGCTCTGTTCATAGCGGTCAGATTTTTATTTTTTTTTCTGAGAAAGCAGGAAGGCAGGCAGATAAAGTTTGGTCTGAATATCTGATTCTAAAATTTTGGGCTTGAACTCACGCTTGGTGCTCAGTGAACGTTTGTTGTTTTTTTTTTTTTTAATTATTCTTCATTTGATACCTGAGTTAAAATAAAGAAAACATGTTGTGGCTCAACCTAAATATGTATGTATATATATATATATATATATTAAAAAAATATTTGGGTTGATGATAATATTAAGTGCAAATGAAAAATTCTATTTTCAGTTCTGGTGACCTTGCTCTTTAAATTATCACAACTTTAGCTCAATTTCCAAAACCAAATGTTGCTTTTATTTGCTTGAAGGTTGAAACAGTTCATTTGGAAAAATAAAAATAATAATAATAATAAAAAAAGATGCTTTGTATTTATACGTTTCTTTCTCACGTATTTCTTGGTTTTGGAGACTGAAAGTGACTGTTAAATTCTGTCCATAAATGACATAATTCAAATCCAAATTATAATTTTCAGGTTTTCATGAAAACCAGTTGGTGAGTCTTACTCTTTCCTAACAATATCTGTCTTTTGCAGTTCTATGCATTTTTTTCCCTATATATTCTGTAAGAAGAAAATGCTTTGTTGACTTAAGGCTGATGATTGTTTATATGTAGGACCCTAAATCTAAATTCATTTTCTTTCCTTATATGTGAAACATTTTAATATTGCCCTTAATCTAAAATCCCTTGAGTGATCTCAGTAATTATCCCGCAATGGGAAAAGGATGTTCTCAGAGATCCATATTTGGTTTTTCTCTTTTCTAACTCTCGATCTTTAACTTCTCTGAACAATGCGCTAGATTTCCCAGTAACTGGGAGGCACTACAAAGATGCAGAATAATCTTGCCAGTATAGATTCAACTACAAAGGTATACATTATTTCTTAGCTCTATAAACTGTGAGTAGATTTTTTTCCAAGCTCATATATACTTATTTTATGCTTTGTTGCTCTGCTGGCAAATTTTAATTTATTTTTATTTCCAATGTTTTATTATGTTTGCACTCAACTGAGTTAGAGACCAGAATGGGTGATTGTTATACAGTAGTTTACTTTTAAAAGAAATAGGGCTTCTCAAGCAGCTAATACAGGAAGATGTATCACCAGCTTGAATAATTGTGACAACCATAGACGGTATCAGTGCCTGTTTGTTTGCACAATACCCTACTGCATTAAGAAAGCCATCCCAGCTGTCTTGGGCTCTGGAGTCACCCATTTCATCACTTGACACTGCAGCAGATGTTATGGATTGATAACAGACTTCACTTCATTCACTCCACATCTAAGATTACCTCTAGAAAAAAAAAATCAAATACATTATAACACTCCCAGCCATTTGTAAAAAAAAAAAAAAAAAAGATCAGCAATTTATTCTCTCTTTTACAGCATTAAATGGCTCCTTTTGGGCTTTGAAAATATATTTAATTTTTTTAATTTTTTTTTTCTTTACTTAACACATTCACAGTGGTGGGTACGCATCTTAGTACCTCCTGAGAGACAGAGAAAAAGATGGCGAGAGATTTAATAATTTAATTATATTAAGACCTGGACAGATTTTAGGATTATGAGTTACATTCTCATTATATCAGATGCCTTATGTTTTCGGTGATAGTATGTTAATGCAGCAAGTTCATTGTGTCGGTGGCAGAAACACCAGACAAACTAAGCGCTGCAGTTTTTGGTCTAGTAGATGAATAGTGATATTCGGATGTGCTATGCTTCCCTCCTGGTGATGCTAGGCATTGTATTTTATTTGAGATACAGTCAGTGAATATGTAATTAACTACTGTAGTGTCATGCAGTTAAGTGACCAGAAAATGTGTATTTGTGGCAGGGAAGGGGTTACCCACTCACTTTTTCAGAGTGCAGCTAATGGAAGAACTGCGTAAAATACGCAGGTGGAATAAAATGCATGGAGCTATCCTGCTGTCGCCTGCAACCTAAATCATAAGGTTGATGACAGTCATGGGACTCTC
This sequence comes from Sagittarius serpentarius, assembly GCA_034782735.1. Taxonomy (NCBI): domain Eukaryota; kingdom Metazoa; phylum Chordata; class Aves; order Accipitriformes; family Sagittariidae; genus Sagittarius; species Sagittarius serpentarius. Next base: position 5,798,006 of record JAVKLA010000005.1, on the reverse strand, counting down.
TTCTCTGTCTTTGAGGAGGCTGGAGCAGCTGGTGTCTTTTGTGGGAATGTGCCAGGTGTGCACCTAATATTGCGCCCTGCGAAAGTTCAAGGAGGGCAAATGAAAGCACCGAGGTTCGGTTTCACTTCACTGACTGTGGGCAATTACATGAATCACCTGAAGTGGGAGCACAGTCATCTTACGTGCCCTGTGGAGCTGCGGGAGAGCGGTCCTGGGCAGGCGGGCTCACACCCTGGAGAAGATCGCGCCTCCCTCTCTTAGCAGCTGTATGGGCTCCTAGGGCAAGCAGGGTCTAGCTTGGCTCAACAGAGTGAAGTGGCTGGAAATGTGTGGGAAAGATGCAAGATTAAGAATGGGATTTCAGTGAATTCTAAGGCAATGTGGTGGGTTTGACCTTGACTGACAACCAGGGGCCCACCAAGCCGCTCTGTCGCTGTCCCTTCTCAACAGGACAGGGGAAGAAAATACAACAAAAAGCTTATGGGTCAAGATAAGGACAGGGAGATCACTCAGCAGTTACCGTTACAGGCAAAACAGACTCAGCTTATGGAAATTAATCTAATTTATTGCCAATTAAACAGAGTAGGATAATGAGAAATAAGAACAAACCGAGAAATACCTTCCCCCCATCCCTCCCTTCTTCCCAGGCTCAACTTCACTCCCAACTCTTCTACCTCCTCCCCCTGAGTGCTGCATGGGTATGGGTTAATCGCAGTTGTGGTCAGTTCATAACGCTTCATCTCTGCTGCACATTCCTCCTCAGGATCTTCCCCTGTTCCAGCGTGGGGTCCCTCCCATGAAATACAGTCCTTCACAAACTTCTGCGATCTGGGTCCTTCCCACGGGCTGCAGTTCTTCACAAACTGCTCCAGCCTGGCTCCTTTTCATGGATCCTTTCTTGTTCCAGCATGTGTCCCTCATGGGGTCACAGAACCTGCCTCCTTCTGCGTGGGCTCCTCTCCACGGGCTGCAGTTCCAGACAGGAACCTGCTACAACATGGGCTCTCGACTGGCTGCAGCTTCCTTCAGGGCACATCCCCCTGCTCCGGCGTGGGGTCCTCCCCGGGCTGCAGGGGCACAGCCGGCCTCACCGGGGTCTTCCCCAGGGGCCGCAGGGGAACCTCTGCTCCGGCGCCTGGAGCCCCTCCTGCCCCTCCTGCTGCACTGACCTGGGGGGCTGCGGGGCTGTTCCTCTCACAGGTTCTCACTCCTCTCTCCGGCTGCTGCTGTGCAGCAGTTTTTTTTACCCTTCTTAGATATGTTATCCCCGTCGCTGATGGGTTCCGCTTTGGCCAGTGGCGGGTCCATCCTGGAGCTGGCTGGAATTGACTTTGTCCAACACAGGGACAGCTTCTGGTGTCATCTCACAGAAGCCACCCCTGCAGACTCCTCTACTACTAAAACCTTGTCACATAAACCCCATACAGGGAATATTTCCAGAGTTTGCACTGATATTGTGTGTTATTTGGATGCTGAATTTCCCTGGACGCTTTGAAAAATCCCAGTATATAACACCTGATTTTGCATTACTTTGAAGTATCTAACTTTTCGGTGTACAAACAATATTGGCTTTTCTAGCACGGCTGATAGAAGTTACTGATCGCAAAGTGTCCAACGCTTCCTTGAGGCAGATGTTGTTGTAAAGCAGTTCCTGACTCCTCATCATTTACAACTTGACAAACCAAACCAGGTGTTTTGAAGACAAGGGGGCTTAAACTGTGTGTCTGCTTGTGGGAGAACGAGAAACATATCCTTCACATAAAAGTAATTTTTCTGTCAGTTTTCAAATCATACTACAAAAATTGACATCTTGACAAATGGGTTCCGAGAATGACTTTAGCAGGAACAACTTCTTCCACCCCAGTATTTATTTATTAATAAAACGTCCCATCAGCTATTACTTCTGAACTATACAAAATGATAATAAATACAAGGTAGATATATGAAGCTGATTGTTTCCATTAATAAGTATACTGTTCAGCAAAGTGGTAAGGCAGCTGAAACTGAGATAGCATGAGAAATGGTTTTAATGTCACTTATGCAGACAGCTCCACAGAGAAAAAAAGTTATTGTCCACCCTGTGCTTCAAGTCTGAGAGAAAGAACTTTACTCTATAGCCTGTAGTTTGCAGAGTTTGAAAATATTTTGATTTTTTTTTTTCTGAAGAGAAATTGTACATTGTTCAATCTAGTGAGGAGCCAGTAATATTTCTTAACATGAATAAGCCCAGGCAGATTTTACCAGGTATAAATGATGTTTAATTTACCATATTTTTATTCATCTCCTCTTTCTTATTCTCTTCGAAATCCTCAGAGCATGACTCTGCAGTGAAGGAAATTTAAGCAGAACCATTTTTTTTAGCTGTTTTTTTTTTACACACACATAAACAACTGCAAGAGCCGAAAAACCACATTATCACGCTGACACCTCCTAACTTTTCCCTGCTGGCATTAAAATAGCTGTTAGATATGACAGAAATTGATGTTGGGTCCTCAAGAAAAGGGTGACTTCTGGATACAGGCTCTGAACATCTGCGATTTTCTGTTTCACACAACTGCAGAAATACACGTTCTCGTCTGATAAAAGACTTGGCAGAGAAAAGCAGGTAGATTTCTCTCCCATCTCATATATAATGAAACATTAATATAAACGCTCAATGAAGCTTCTCAACTGAGGAAAATACAGAAAATTTTCATTATATTAGGTCAAAGCCTCCAATTCATTTTGTCTACAGTAGAAAGACATGCAACAGTAACTTACTGTAGGTAACATTTCATAAGTTAATATCTAGATCATTATTCTCGTGTATGTCTCCCGGAAAGAATGTTAGATGTGTGGGTTTTTTCTATGAAATACTTATTCAATTAGCTTATGAAGTTTCTATTGTTATTGCTTGTATTCTGCCTACTGGACTCTTCTCACAAGGTACCCGCTGAAGTCAAACTACCGAGCTCCGTAGAATTATTCTCACTTACTCCAGCACTGTGACAATTTGAATTAGTCTGTCTCTTTGGCTAATTCTGTGCTAGTTGTTAGGTATGAGATCATCCAAATCTCTGCCTGTTTATAGTAAACCCTTATACTCTATACTACTCTATAGTAAACCTTCACTTGACTGCCCGAATATGTCCATCTGGGTGTTGGTACCCTCATCATTACAAACCATTCACCTCCCAGCCTGCTCCCTTACATTGTTCATAGTGTTTGCTGCTAAATCAACCGCACAGACCGTAAACAAGGAAGCCTGCCAGCATCACAGAATCATAGAATCACAGAATCATAGAATGGCTTGGGCTGGAAGGGACCATCAAAGGTCATCAAGTCCAACCCCCCTGCGGTAAGCAGGGACACCTTCAACTAGATCAACACCCCCCTTCTCCATTTTTCTGTTGTCTGGCCACTTATATCTCACTTCTAGTTCATATCTCTAGGTAGGGGAAGTAGTGAGTGAAGAGGCAAGCTGTCCTCAGCCTGACTATTGAAATGTCCTTGCTTGCCCGTGCTGATGGGTTTGCATGTGGTCAGAAAAGAATCATCTTTGTCTTTCAACACAACAGTATATAAAGGTCCATGATCAGAAAGCAAATCTGAGCTCCTAACCACTTCCTACAGAAGTCCAGTTTTGCCAGGCATGCAGCTAACAGGACTGAAGCGCAGTGGTTCCTTCCCCTGTATGAAGTCTGAGCCCTGAATACCATGCACAAACTCAGTCATTTAGATAAAGAACAGCACTAACCCATCATGCAGATCATCAGATGTAAATCAATACAGCTCTTCCAGATAAGTTTGCCCCTCATCAAGTTGCTGGTGTTTGGATGATACATGGCATTTGTGCATCCCTGAAAAGGTAGGGAAGATGCCAGATGGAAAGAGTCTCAAGAGTTTTTGAGGACTTCCCTCCATTCCTCAGTGCTCACAGGGGCAGAAGGAAGAAACACAAGCAAAGCACATTTTTGGCAGCTTTGCTACACACTTCTTTTCAATCGAGTCCTACCATCTTCATTTTCCTTACCATTGCATTACCATCCTATACAAATTTATCCCTTCTCTGCATGCTTCCCATGCATTTCCCAGGTTATAACATATTTCTTCCATTCTTACCCTCTCCCTAGTCCATCTAAAAATTTAAATCTTGCACATACTTTTGGACTGAGGCTGTCCAAGGAAACAATTGCAGTTAAAGTCAGGACCAAAGGGAATCCTCCAGATTTCTCATTTCTCTTCAAAGAAATTTTTAGCTCCATTGTTCATGTTTGGTAAACAGTCTACCAAGTACGTATATCCAGAAAATCTGAATGGATATGTATCCATCCCAGGAAATTTAAGTCACTATCATATACACACTTAGGGCTGGGATATTAACATGCAGAACATATGTAGATTACCCAAAGTCTGGCCATCAAGTCAGTAGCGCTGCCAAGGACAGAATTCTTGTTGTTTGTCTTGGTTTCTTTCTCATGACAATTAAAGCAGAGGCCAACAACTCTCAAGAACTATATTAATTCTTCTTTCATTTTCTATGGGCTTTCTAGTCTGAGGAAGGCTCTTCACTCTTCTGACAGAAAATCCTAAAATTTGTGTCCAAGCATTTCTGGAGTTCTTAATCTATGAGCTCTGTCTCTCTCTCCATGAAAAGAAAATAGTGAATGAATGTGAAGAGCTAAAAGCAATGATGATGAAATCTCTAAGACTACAAAAGTGGTGTTACCCTGTATTCTGCCTCTGGTCCCCAGAAGACATGGACTAAGGCTCTCCGCACACATGAGGATGTTCAAAATTTCAACTTCAAAATCCCCTGTTCAGGAAAGTATATGCCTCAAGGCATTAATTCCTCTGCACCTTACTTCAGGAGCCTAAATTAGAAGTATTTATAATTTTGATCCCTCAGTATATAGGAAGGATGAATATATTCCTCAATGATTTGTTCATTGACCTGAGGGTCTCCCAGACATCTGAGACATGACTTAGTTGCCTCAGTATTGGCATTTAGTACCATCTGAGACATCCTGCAAGTAAGTAGGCCATCATGTGGGACTTGTAGATATGACAAGGGGTCTACTACTGATACGTACTTGCCACAGAGTTCTGCATTAGTCTTAAAGATATATAAAATCAAATTCTTTACCAGTGGAAACTGGTATTGCTCAGCGGAGACAGATCTTATTTATGTGCCTATTTGTTCCATGTTGTACTACAGGCATCAAAAGAGGCGCAGTCTTGCTTTCATGTGCACTGGTTTTGTACTGGAATAAATACATTACCTGTCAAGGAGTAATTCCTGAAACATGTCAGTGTCACCAAGGGGAGAATCAGGTGCCTGTAATAATGTTTGCAATAAGAAACAATTAATTCTTCATTGAAGAGGTCAAAAGAGGGTCAAAAGGGATTCCCTGCTGAAAAAGCAAACATTTATGCCCCTATTGGGAAAGCCTTTTTAAGATTGTTAGAAGATGATTAATATATTGCTCTCTGTAAGTTTTCAACACTTATTACAGAAAGGAACTTTAGTTTTATATTGGATCATCTCAGGTGGAAAACAACCCAACTGTTATTAATTAGTAACATGTATTTCTCTAACCATGCTGAATATGTGACTCCTGTTAAACTAGAACTAGTTCTTTTGCTTCTTATGACTGATACATATAATTGGCATTTTCTCCATGAAAAATATTTTGCAAGAAAAAACTATTTTCTTTATGTCTTTGAGTTACACTGTTTTTTTCTGCCAAGACATTCTCTGTGTAGCTTTCACACTTACCATGTGTGTGATGTTGGAAAACATTGGTTTTACTGTTTCACAGATATTTGGAAACTGCTACTGGAAGGTCTTTGAGAAACTTTCTCAGGCTGTACAAGAAATCTGTGGGAAGAATAGAAGATGAAAAAAGCTGTTCTGAGGTCCATGTTAGTACCCTAATTATGAGAATCTTTAACAAGTTGACTGCTCCTTTCTTTTATTTTTTTAGAGGTGCCTATGATCCTACCTGGACCTTTGTAATAAATGTACACTATCTTTATTACATTTCAGCACTCTTTCCTGTAGATAATAGATTCTAAATAAGTCACACTTTATGATTGCCATCCATACTTTTATCCATCTTAAAGGAACTATTGACAGAAAATTTGCAGGCTTTTCTCTTCTATTTCTTTCTCTTGAATTTCACAGGACAGCTGATGCAGGCCATCTCATAAGAAAAGAAGCGGAAGATAAAAAGTGTGAGATGAAGTTATACCTCAATAATAGAGGTGAAGCACAGCTTGCAAAACCTGACAAGAAAACTGTATACACCTCTAATTATATCACTATATTGCTACCTTGTCAGAGAGCTGAGAAAACTATGGTATTTCTGCACAAGCTTCTAGTGGAGTAAAAAAGCAAACCCATCACTTTTTTACCAGCAGAACATGAAGTGCTCAGCTCAGAAGATTCAGAAATGTTGATCCGGTATTGCAGTGCGGTAGAAATTACAACAGTAGCATACGGTGTGAGGTGACGTAGAATAAGGTGATCACACCACCCGTCTCCACAATCTGTCTGATGTAAATTTCATGAAAATGAGACAATTTAGCACCAGTGATGTGGTGCGCAGCTGGTTTTTCAGCTATACCGCCAGAAATGCATGAGAAAAGGGTGTAACAGAAAAAGGAGTTAAATAAGGAAAACATAGAGCAAAAACCTCTTTGGTTCTGATATTAAACAGGAAATAAGGAAGAGCCATATTTTAAACCTGAGGTACCACTGGAATCAGCATTTTAATGAAGTGTGATTAGTTCCACAGGATGAGTGGAATTCCTTCCTTCCTAGCATTAACCATTTAAAATGAGGCACCTAAAATGACATTCATCCCATTCAACCCTGTATAAAATTAGCTGCTTAAGCAAAGCTAGCTTTGTAAGCTCCTTCTTTAATCAATAGAACGAGATAGCCACACTAGAAACTAATTAGTGCCAACTGTCTTATCACAGGAAGGATTGCCTTTTGGAGGGGAATGTGAGACAACCTCATAGGTTAGAAGCAACAAGAGGAGCCTCAGTGCTTGTGGACATATAGATTCCATGGAAAAGCATAAGGAGTACATATTACCACCAAAACCAAAAGCCAGTGGGCCACGAACTTCAGTCAGAAAACAGGGGCTCTAAGAGAAGGTCCTGTTTGAAGTAGTCAAAGATATTGGACTGCTATGACAAACTACAGAAGAAAGCCAGCACCTAAACAAACCCACGTGGTGCCATGCTTAGGTGGCATAAATCCAAAAGCCGGGAGAGAGGGGATGGCAAAGGTCTCTGAAGGCTGACCTCATGAAGACACTGAGAACAATGCTGAGCAGTAGCCATTAGGACACCATAGGGACGGCAAGAACAGGATCCAGTTTCTTACTAATTTTCTCACTTATTTTTCTGTCCTTGTAGTACAAGCAGTTCAGTTAGCCACTTTTCACTTTGAATGCTAAAATGTGCGCTTTAGAGAAGAATGATATTGTTGTGAAACTTGACTCATTTGACTAGTCTCTTAGGTGTTTTCACTCACCTTTGCGTGATTAAAACAAGGAGAGAGCAGAGATCATGCATTGACTTGGAACGATCTTTATCTCCTTTGAGGCAATACGATTTCTGCTGTGTGATCAGGGCTTTCTGGGAAAATTACCTCAAGCCCACATATAAACAATACACTGGGAGCTTCAGAAACAAATTAAAGAAGCAGCTGAGAATAAGTTTTCTTCAATAACGAGAATCTGAACAGCAAAGAATGGTTATGCGCCTGATGTACTGAAAGCGCTCCCCGCTATGCAGAGCAGGACAGTCACATTGCTTACTGTGCTCCAATATTTTTCTGTTTCCATTTGTCCTCCACAGAGATTGTAAGGTTTGTGAGACAGGGAACTGCCTTTCTATTTGAATTTTCATGATCCCTAGTGTATCACAACTTTGTATGCCACCGCTCGATCATAACTAAAATGATATAAGTAAAACAAATGTGAGATTTGCCATGCTTACGTACCGCAAACTGGCTATAATTATTCTTAACCCTGAGAGCTCTTGAGAAGCTCAGGTAATTACTGTGATGGAAACTCTTTTGGAAGACTTTTCAGGAGAAGCTGGGGAAAAGGAGAATGGGAAATACCTGGAGATAACCCTTCTCTCCACGCGTTAGTGTTCACAGTAACAGCTCGAGGCACTGTAATGAGGAGTTCAAGTCAGCACTCTTTGACACTTTACATTTCAGAAAGGAGGCCAGTGTGGTACTTTAGCAAACTGAATAGATATTACCAAATTTTGATGTTTCCAGGGATATTACCTTGATAGAAGTGCAGATAAAATATAGTCCTTTCATAAAAATAAACCAAAATTAACTGTTTTATCTAAGGACTAACTTAGTCACCTTATTTATACATAATCTAATAATTCTAATAAGGCACAAAGATATTCATATTTAGCTGCGTGATGACACTATTAGGATTCACTTCAAAGAATAGCTGATTTTGTTTTTCTTCGATGGGTTGCTCTCCATGGGTTTTGTCCTGCAAATTACTCTATCAAGTAATGGCCATACATATGACTGTTGCCCTCCTTCAGAAATTATTTTCATACAATGACAAATCCCAGAGCATGAAAAACAATAAATGAAAAATCATTTAGCATGGACCAACATCTCTAAAAAAAGAGATAATGACAGCTTATACTGATCACATCAGTAAATTCCTTGGCTCTGTGGGCTGCAGTTCTAATGAGAAGTGATTGCTCCCATATAATTTGCTTTACAGCCTGCAGCACTGAAATCCCAAAGAGTAAATAAGGGCAGCACTCAAAAAACACTACGTAGGTGTGAGAAGGACAGTGGCTATCTGATAGTCATGACTGGGTTCCTAAATCATGGGAAAATGTAGGTAGGATGCGTGAGATAAAAGGTCAAGAAAAACAGAATACTTGAACTAAGGAATAAGATGCTTTCTGTCCTTGCACTTAAACTCTGAGTTACTATGAGAAAGAAGAAACTCTGACCACACAGAAGTTCAATTTAAATATTCCACTGCAAATATCACTTCTGCTATTTATCAGATGCTCAGTAGTTCTTTATAACTATCATTGCTATTGTGAGTGAAGAATTCCTCCTCTAACGTGTGGCAGAAAAGGCATCCAGAGGAATGGAAATAAAGATAAAAATAAAAAATAAATAAAGGGGGGAAGAAAACATTTCAAATGTTTTTTCTTTAACTTTCTCCTCAGTTCTATAGAAAACATCTAGTGCCTGGTATTTCCTAAGCCTCCAGGTGCATGAGTGCCTAAATTGTACCATTGTAACAGTGTACTTCTTACCTACCTTACCTTACATGCCTGATTTTTCATGTACTGCAATGAAAAGTCTGTTTTCTGTGATACCAGTGTCCCAAGGGGAAATCAAATTGCAAATGTAACTGTACTTCCTCGATATTCTTACCAGAAATCAGAATTACTTCGGAATCCTTGATCTTGCATACACCTTTTTGTGTCAGGCTCTGCGCATGTGGGAGCAGTGTTCTTATCATGTACTGAAGCATTTCTAGGGTTTAGGATCTGCTGAGAGAAGGGTTTTTTTTACTATAGATTGTTTCTAAATGCATTCAGATAAGCCACCATTTCAAAGAATCAAAAACAACTGCCATGAAAATCCAATAAGATGTGCAAAAAGGAAAGTGGCAAAAATCATTAAATAAAGTCTTTGTTATAATTAACTCTTTCATTTTTAAAAACCAAGTGGTTAAAGAGAACATTTTTGGTAAGACAGTCCATCTCAACTAGATTTAATAGCTTTTGAACATATTTTTTTGTAGAATCCAGTTAAATGTACATATGTTCCTATTTATTTAATCATTATAAATTCCATCAGATTTTTTTCCACAAGGTTGGATATACAGTATCTTTAAAAAATAATGCTTAATTGATTCTATGATTCTATCAAAAAAATACACAGCAACCAACAGGGTTCTAATGACTTTGTACATTTCTTTAACCTCTGTTGGGGGTGAGACAAGATGAGTATCATAGACCCTGAGTTTTTCTGTTTGAAACTAATACAGTACATCTGGATTGGCAAATGCTAAATAATCAGTCTTAAGAATCTGACATACTGAAAAGTCTGGTCAGACTGCTCAGTTAATGGATAAAGGTATCGTATGTGCCCTCTATCTGAAGCATTTACACATGACATGAGATCCCCTAACATGAAACAAAATCCCTGACCCTCATTTCTGACAGTAACAGTAGCTGCAAGTACTTAATATGTTGTGGAGCTGTAGTTGTGAAATCTCTCTTTCCCTATAAATATTCAGAGAGTGCTGTAAAGAGTTTAACTTCATGTCCCTCAAGTCTCAAATCACAGTTTGAGATATGTTCTCGAATTTTCAGGGAATCTTCACATTATGAAACATTTCATAAGTTCTCAGGATCTTGAATATTACCCTTGGAAAATGTTCTTCAAGTAAATCCTGCCACAGATTAAACCAGAGATCCCTTCCTCCATTGATATAGATCAGATTAGTTGATTTTCCCCACTTGAGGATCTGACCAAGGAACTGTATATTATTTGCATTTGATTTGTAGGAACACACAGAAGCTGATATATTTTGGTTGATTAAAATTTCGTATTAACTCTACAAGCATATCCAATAATCTTTGCTGGATTTAATTTTATGAGCTGAACTGACGTATCCTCATCCATGCAATTAATCAGATGAAAGAAAGATTGCAACACCTGGTTGTAGAAAATTGTAGAGAACCAGTGCGCCTGTTACTCCTCATCTTTCCCCTCACTGCCTAGTTCTAAAAGTGATAAACAGGAATGACAGTGAAAAAATAATGGAGTTATGTTAGAATAAATGGGAGCATAAATAGGACTGCTCAAGTTATGTACATGACATTCCATGTCTGCATAGGTACATGTAGAAATCTATGATTTTCATGAATTAATCCTTTATTAGATTGTCTTGGGTTTAGGATGCTCAGATCAATATACACTAAAAATGTTTTGCACAGTTTGTGCACTTACAGTCTTATGTTTAAATCACATAAATATATATGTGAGTCTTTCGTAATTGTCTAGATTGGAGTGACAATAGACTGGGGATCTAAGCCACCAACCATCCAATAAGATATACTATAGCAGCTAATTCAGTATTATGGTATAAATCTTGGAATATACAATACATTTTAGAGCTATACAGATATAACATTTATTGTAAAAGTGTTTTGCTTGGCAAGAAAATAACACAACTGCATATTTCTTATGCCACTGGCAACCACAAATTAAACATCTAATTTTTATATATTCACTTCAATTTGATGCAAATGAACTTCAATGGGGACTCAAAAATGACATGAGCGCCAACTGCATTGGGAATGCTCTTCAAACATGGCTTGCCCACCAAAGCTAGATACAGCTTAATATGCATCGGCATAGGTATCCTCCCATTTGAAAATATATGCATTTACATGGGGATTTCGACTTCTCTTCAGATCTCTTTTCAAACAACCAATATGAAAGGAAAAGAACTTTAAAAAGCTGGCTTTTCAAGTAGGAAAAAACTTGGCTTGTCATGCTTCTTCTAATATGTTTTTCCTCTGTCTGACCTTTGCTCTGAATTTCTACGATGGAAGTTTTAGGGTTGTAGGACTGGGAGGTAAATGTTTGTCAGCTTCATAAGCTTTTTTGGAGAGTACCCAGCTTCAGATCCAGCTTTATAAGAAGAAAAAAAAAAAAAAGAAAAAAGTAAAGAAAGAAATATTTTTCATGCCGCTTCAATTAGGCCCCCGGGTGAAGATCATACAGCTTTGAAACTGTTCCGTTTTGACAAAGTTCCAAAGTGCTATACACATTAGGGAAAACTAGAGTTTGCTGTAATGTAAACTGTTTAACATGCACACTGAGGTCAAATCTAAATTTTCCCAAGCGTTTGGGTTTGTTTAAACATTAGAACATGGTTTGGTGTCAGTGAATAGGAAAACTTTAATGTTGTGGGTGGGAATCTACCCATCTTTCTTTGTTAAAGTTCCAAAGGCTACTGCAATAAAAATATTCATTTACCAAGGGGGCTATTGTGATAAGTGTCCAAAGATATTATGCATTGGTGTGAAAGAAGCAAGTAGGAATAGACATCAGCATTGTGGGTGAAAAGAAACAAGTCTTCCTTTCTTTTTTTCTTTTTTTTTTTCTTTCTTTGTAGGAGTTCCAAAGTCCAGTTTTAAATGAGTTGTTTTTTTCAGGGTGGTCTGGTTATCTGCACTGCCATATTACTCTGGTTGAATATAATAAAACTTGCATAGCTATGAGACTTGCAAAGTTCAACAATAACTGCATATTTTATTTCTGTTTTCCAATCATGCCCTTAAAATCAATGTGGAATGTACTTACCTGTAGAGCCTGAATCGCACACAGGAGACTGCCTGATGTAAATCAATATAGCTTTCTTAGACAGCATCACAACTGGTGTAAATCAGGAGTGGTTCTGAGGATATGGTTTCTGAACTTAGAGACAAACATGCAAATTTTTTTTCAGTTAATACAGAACCTCAGACATTCAGCAGTAAGCTAATATTGCTAATTAATCATTACATTTTGCAGTGCCAAAGAGCAGAAAAGCATCACCAGTAAAACACCCTACTGATTTGGTTAAAATGTCCTAGCCAATGTATTATACATTTAATACTTTTAGAAGATACTTGCATACTTTAGAAGATAAACCTTGTGTTTAGTTCTTTTTTACTCCTTTCTGGTTTTTAACCAGGAGTTAAAATCAGTTGTGTTTTCAGTTTATGATACCAAGCTGGAGTAGGCAGATTTAATCCTTTTGTTCATAAATCTATAAAATTCAGGTGTCTATTGCTTGCTGATTAGAGAAAGAAAATAATCCGACCCAATGAGAAAATCATCATACTATATTGAATGGCAATCTGAGTGTTAAAATACAGACAAAATAAGGCACTAATGCATCATCCTCTGTGAATCTGGTATCTGCTCTTGTACCAAAGGGGGTGCATTGACAGCAACACATCTAATTAAGCTGTCTGCGTTAGGTAGCTAGAAGTATGCTAGTTCACCTGGCCAAATTTAGTTGTCGGCCTTTCCTTATGGTTCTCCATATAGTCAGTGTAGGAAACTAAGGTTCTCCAAAGACAGCTCAGAGCATTTAGGAAAATTTAAAGAGATAATACTTTTCATATCAGAGAGAAAATAATGGAAAGCTTTGGGAACAAGTGTAACAGACAGCTACAGTTTTATAAGAAATCTGCTTCCTTCAGTGCCCAGTATGTGTACATGGAGAGCTCATGAGCTATGTGTTTTCAGATGACCTCCACTGTTGTTAAAAATAAACACCCAAAAGCAAGCAAAAAACCAACAACACCCCGCCCCCCCCCCC
>JAVKLA010000005.1:5755246-5784515 GCA_034782735.1 Sagittarius serpentarius | reverse complement strand
TTTTTTAAAAAATAAACACCCAAAACCAACCAAAAAACCAAAAACACCCCCCCCCCCCCCGCCTAAAACCCACCCCAGCAGTATTAAATAATGAAATCCCAATCTACACTTGGTTTTGGAACCTGAAGCAGCATTCTGGGATGGCACTTAGGAATTTGTGGCTCGTTGTTGGCAAGAAATGAAAAGTGTTGGAATGAATGAAAAATTAGAAAAATTTGTGGCTTTTTTCTTTTTTTTTTTAGCCTGATATCAGCCTGTTGGCACGAGTGTAGTAGACTTTGTAGCCTTGTCCCCCACAAAGACCTGGCTATGTTAGGTAGCTGGAGATGTGTTCCTATACTGAGTTCAATTCACCTGGCTACACTCTTACAGCTCACTCTATAATCATGGCTGCAAGGTCCCAGTTCAGCACATGACAGGGAAATAGTAACCTAAATAAAATTAGAATGCAGAAAAACCTGTAATATCCTTTATCCTATTAAATTACTTAGTGGAAGTATAGGACCAGATACAGAACCTAATTTCCATGACTAGTTTAGACATGACCGGTGTGCTTCCTACATTGGTCTGAATTCCATCCAAATTAATAGCAACTGAAATCCATTGCAATCCAAAAAGCTGTTCAGAGGTCTCTAGGAGAAGAAAAACTTCTCTTTTCTTGGGTCTTTTGAATATAGCCCTCTACACCTTCAGAAGTGATCACAAGTAGTATAGGATAGTATGTCTTATCCAAATTATTGAACATGGAATATTTGACCTCCCAGGTAAACGCTGGTTTTCCAAATTTGTACGCATTGGTGAAGCCCCATCTCTGAAATTTCTTTTATATGACCGCCTCTGAAACTTTCTTGAAATGCAGTTTGTGGCCTAAAGGCTTCTTATAAGAAATGGTAGTTGCATGTCTGAATACAGGCTTTTAATTGAGGGAGAGGGAGAATAAATACTTTGCTTATGACTGCAGAGTCAGGTTGTTTGCAGTCCAAAGCAAAACAGCTGGGCCAGGTTCCGGTACATGAAAACAGAGGTCTGCTGCACCATCTAAACCCCTCCATCATCAAACTGGCCTTGCATAGCTGTAATTAGAAATCAGTTTTCCCAGAAATGTAATGGTTACATAGGAATGTGTGGGCCTTTCCAGAAGGAACATGTTGATGCTCTTTCAGTCTCATGCAAGGACATGATCCGGATAAGAAACTGGGCATCTGTTTCTTCAAAGCAAAAGGAAATCATTTAAGCCTTTATTAGGAAATAGAAATATAAAGATGATCATCTCTGGAGAGCTTCATAAACTTTCTTTGTTCTGTATCCATGTATCTGCTCTGTGATTCATAGCATTGATGCAGATCTTGGTCCCCCTGGAAAAAGAGAGCTCTCAGATACTATCCCCTGACACAACCAAAATGCAAAAGCCAGCTGGTGATGAGAAAGGTATCGACACTGGAACACTGAGGTTTAGCTTTGAATAGAGAGCATGGCTTTGACCAAGTTACCAAAATGTCTTCTGTGCTTACTTGCATATAAAATAGGCATAATACAACACTGTCTTACATAACTGACAAACTGCATGTACTTGCGAATCATTTTTTACCAACAGAAGACAAGAAAGAGTATTTTGGCATTTTTAGACATATAAACGAATGGATCAGCAGTGAAATGTTAAGAAATGCAAACCTCGACTGCCAGCTTCTGCCCTGTGCTTTGAGATCTGTAGATGCAAAAAGTATAAATCAGACTCCAAGGCAATGGTCATGTCTTCACATGGGAATGCATCCAAGAGGTGGGAGAGATTTCAAAAGACAGCAGGTGTTCAGAATTAAGAAATCCTGTAGAGTGAGGTTTGTTATCAGCAGGATGATGTAATGAATTCATGAGCTGCAGAACACGTGCAGATTTGCCATAATGTTTCGCTATAGAAACACCAGCTTCCAAAACCTGGGAAGTTAATTCTAGTTAATTCTTGAAATAGGTCTCTTATTTCCCCCCATGGGGTAAATACTAGATGTCCAACTTGTCACAATACGTTATATATGTTGCAGAAAGGGTAGATCACCGCTTTCTGCCCCTCCATATTGCTCAGATGGTGCTAAGACAAGCAATCACTTCTTACACAGTAAGTGAGGTTATACTGTATTGACTCATGCAGGTAATTGCAGACTGACATAAGAACACTTTCTACAGCCCTGTTCAAGGCTGACTTAAGGCTTACTTTAGAAGCATGTCCAGAACACTGAGTCCCAAACTAGTGTGTGATTACATAAACATATCACCTTTTCTTCAAAAAAGAAATATATCTCTTGTTCTGCAGGTTGGGAAAAGAAAGAAAGTTTGCCCACATGAGCTAAATAGAGCCAGCACATGGAAACACCCTGGATTTGCAGGGAATAGAAGGCTTGGAGAAGGAAGAGTTGCCTCAGGCATGACAAGTACAGCACAGTCTAGTTAAGCTAGCTTAGAACCTGTAGTACCGTGGAATTACAGAGGACATGGTACTTCTGCTCTTAAAGGTCCCAATTTGCTACAGAATGAAATGTGTGTGTAAAAAACTTGTGTTTGAAGAATCAGAAAACTTGTAATGAAGAAAAACTTGGCATCTCCATGGGTTAAAAGGGATGATGTCTTTTAAGAGAGAAACATTCTCTAAACAGCAAAACCCCCACTTAACTCATGTGAAGGGAAACTCTTCTCCATTAAATCTGCAAGAACTATAAGCTGTTCTGCAAATATCTTTTCATTAAAATTATATTTAATAATCCAAAGTTACATAGAAGGTGAAATCTTTAGCAAATTATACCTTGAACAGAACCCAGCTACATGGCATGAGTTGTGAATTCGCTCACATGGTGCTGCAACACTGGGTTAAACAGAAATGGTGATTTTCACCAATCTGCATAGCCTATGGGATTTTCTATGTTTTAGAAGAATGTTAATCAATGTCATAACTCTATCAGCAAGAAATACCAGAAAATCTGGACAAAGGAGAGAATCTCTTATCTGGGAAGCTCCCATTGACCTCAGGAATATCTACAAAGTTTAAATCTTGCCTTCACTAAGCCCAATGATGAAACGCCAGTCTTGACGACTGACAAAATCCTAGTATCTAGTCACTTCATACAAAGGAAGAACTGCTTTTATTGTATACATTATATCCTTGATTCTGTCATAAGTTTCAGTAGCTTCTTAATAGCTTTACTTTTTCCCGCAGGGAAAAAAAAATCATAAAGAATTAAATTAGTTAATTAAAATATAGTAAAACACCTCTTATTCACACAAACTCCATTATATATTACTAAGTGCTGGGTTCGCACCTTACTTATATGAATTTTATTGATACCTTTACAGTGTTACCTTTACAGTTTAGGATCTCTGGTCCATTTTCATTCTGTCCAATGTACTGAAACGGTAGTGAAGAAAGAACATTTTTTTCCCCAGTTTCTCTTGCAGTTCATGGACATAGCCAAGTACCTGCAGGGTATGACTGACCCAACTGAGATTTAACTCCATTGTCTGTACAGGAGACCTACAGCAGCTTCATTCAGTTAGATGGGCTGAATTAGTAAATAAACAAGTCTAATCTTGTTCAACAGAAGTAACCATGTCTTCAGCTCTCCTTTCTGCTTTAAATACGTATCATCTGTAAAGCATCTTGATTAATACAAAGGTTTTCATTTTCAACCTCCAGATGTGTCACAAATAGAAGTTGTGATGACACTTCTCATTTTCTGTTGTAGACATTGCGAGCAGATGCTTTTCTCTTGGTCAGATTAGCACAATATATTAAAATAAGGAATCAAAGAAGATTTGCATGTTAGAACTAAAAGTGAACCCTGTTGTTCTTATCACCCTCATCTTCCTCCTAGCTACCCTTTTGTGATACCATGACCTCCTACATTGATGAATACTGCAAGAGCAAAGACGTAGATATTAAGGGTGTATGCCTGGCTTTTCTGAGGTCAACGGCTGTTTTGCCAACAACTGCAGTATATCCACAGATTCATTTCATGGAATAATTTGGTATCAGTCCCGTATATGGTTACAAACTAATATATCATGCCTCCTACTCTAAGTCCAATTAAAGTTGGTTCTATATGCAGCTACAATGCCTTCCCCTGAATATTGTCAAAGACCTATAAGCATAGATAGTTGTTACTCTGGTTGGCAAGGACACCAGGAGGACTTTGCACAGGTCTAAGGGGAAATGACGCAGATAATCCTAGAAATCCATGGCACAATTTGAGTACAGGGAAAGGAGTATTGAATCATCATCTTATCTTTTATCCATGGCAACACAAATGAAGCCAACAGAAATCTTTGTTTTATTGTACGTATGTAAGTAACAACTCCACTATAAAAAACACTGAGAGGAGAATTGGAGGGATTACAACTGCTGGGTTTTTTATTTTGGATTTTTTGACCCCAAAATCAAGATTCCATCTTGCGTCCATTATTAAAAATGAAGCAAAATGGTTTCTTTATTTGAGTTAAAGCTCTGCTTAACTAAGGGCCATAGAATTTAGTTCATCACTTATACTGTGTAAAGCCAATGCATGCTTACTGTGTAATGTTGGTAATATTCATTAGAGAGCAAAGGAGCCTCATTTTGTAGAGATATGGTGATATTGCCATGAGTAACACCATGCATGGAAATTACAGAATTTGGACATTAATAAAATCACAGCTTTTAAAAGAAGGGAAATTAATTTCTGTTATTTTTCACAAGATGGAGAAAAAACATCCTAAAATGTGAGCAAAGTTGATCTCATAGGGCATGTTTTCCACTGTCTGTAGTGTCAATTCTCTCTGATCTTCTTTTTCTCCAGTTACCAAATTCAATAGCAACAGAAGCAGCAGATGCCACCCTGTCAACAGCAACTCTGAGAAGAATACTGTACATCACTAAAGCTACACACAGCAAAATATGGAGCCATACATATAGTAATGTCCCAACAAACGTAAGGAAGGCAGAATTTAAAAATTCCTATTTACCATGCCAAGGAAAATAAAAAAACAATAGTTTCTTCTCCTTTCCATTGCAGCTTTTCTGATTGGGAAGAAACAATGTATGGTGTTTGCCACAACTGTAGCAGAAGAGATAACGTCTCCATGTAAAGGAAGCACAGGAAAATAATTTGTTTCAATTACATAAATCTGCACCTCTAAATTTCAAAATTATTCATTGTATTAATTTTCAAAAACACGTCCAATTATGTTATATGGCTATCAGATTTTTATATTCTGAAAAAAACTCATAAACCGTGGTTATGTGTTATTGTTGAGACACTGGAGAGAGAAAGATAAACAGAGAGATTGGTCTAGGAATCATACTTGAACTAATAACAGAACCTCCCTATCTGAAATCTTTATCCTGACTTTTTTTTCCCTTCAGTGGAGGCTACGGGATTATCATTTCTGTTAAAAAAAAAAGAAAAAAATCACCACCGAAATTTTTGTTTATGCTGTTTTCTGCTGTTTTACCTAGGAGAACTTGGGAGCACTGAAAACTGCTTCAGGAAACTCCTGCCATCTGACCTTATTTCATGTGTTCCCTCATATGAGCTGGAACAAAGGAATGGGCTGGGTGGAATTAAAGAGTGGAGTGTGTGTGTGTGTGTGTGCATGTGTGTGGTGCATGTGTGCCTGTGTGTATAAAGAAGTGGTGATCAGACGTTACTGATAAGAGAAGCCAGTGGTGCTTCTGGGTGATGTGTGTATTCAACTCCAGGCTGACTCCTCTTATGCTAATACAGCCAATTTCCTCTTTTATTTCATTTCTGGAGCCTGAATCTGTGATCTCTGATAAGGTTCCCAAGGATACCGCCTTCACTCACAAATGGGCAAGCAAAGGGGGGGGTAGGTGACGGAGACGTGTAACTCGCAGAGAGCACTAGTGGATGAATAATTTAAAACTCCGCCCGGAGATTTGAGGCAAAACGGAGAGATAAGAGACACCACAGGGTCTTCTCTGTTTATTCAGAGCTTCATCTTCCAATGACAGGTGACCTCTGAGGTCAAGGGCATTATGGGAAATGGAGCCAACAGTGGGAAAAGGTACTACATCCCACAAGGAAGTAATGATTCACTTGGTGTCAAATGAAAAATTGATCCTTTTTCCCCCTCTTTGCAATTTTTCTCTCGCCCAGTTTTCACGGAGAAACTTTGGGCCCAAGGCTGACGCAAGTCTAAACTGCAAGAGCAGATCGTGAGCAAAATGTCTGGTAGCAATGGGATTGCACCAGTGTGAAACTGGTGCAAGATAAGGATCAGGATCTTTGTCTGAGCAGTGTGCTGTCTGTGTCTGTACACAGGGAGTCTGCTTTGCTAGCAGTTTTATCAAATCAGATATGTATAAAGGCAATACCTCAGAAACATCACAGGCTCCATCCACCTCATGTAAATTGCTGTTTTTCACTGGAGCGACCTTAATTTACATCCACTCAGAATCTGCCCTCATGTTTTGAAACAAAACACTCCCTCTAACAGTTTTATGCCTTAATTTCATTTATTTTATGCTGGCCTGAAAGTATTTACTGTCATGGTTTTATCTGGTGTTTGTAAAGCAGCCGAAAGAGCTGAAAATTCTCAAGAAACACCTGGTTTTCCTTGGGCCTTATGCAAAAAACAAGGCACATTCACAAGCTCTGGCTCTCGTTGTTGCCTCTTTCATTTGAGAAAGCCTGAACTCGATGCCTCCTTTGCAATTAGAAAAATCTGAAGCTGTTCACTCTGGTCATATTTATATTGTTAGCTTTAGGATCTTACAAATTCTGACAGTAAGAAGTACCCCTAGAAGAGCTCTGCTCTACATTATCAAAACCTTCTGCTCGGTCATTCCTATTTGTTTCAATATAATGCAGCCATGACCTCTACAGCAAAAAAAAGGCAAAAATTCAAATGTTTCTCAGTGCTGGTTTACATTTCCCTGCCTCTTAAACTGCTGTTTCTGCTTTCCTCTATTTGAATGTTACCCATGTTTTCATTCCTGAGCAATCACATACCTTTTATCTTTTTAGATAAACATGAAAACATACTAAGGTCACTGCCCGGTGAGAAGTTAAGGTTTTGCGTGACTGCCACCCGCTTGTACCATATATGCACTTCCCTTCCAACTCCCCACTCCCACTGCGAGCCGGTCCCATCTCAGAAATGTTTCTCGCAGGCTTTTGGAACTGTTTGGACAAGTCCTGGGGCTGACTCACATCACACCTCACTTACTAGTTAACCTAACCCAAGCAGAGAGCAATGTGCTGAGCGGCAGCAACCTGCCTGGACTTCTGGTGTGGCTCACACCCAGCCATCTTGCCCACTCCTTTTCATGTCCTTGTTTTCATACTCATACCCTGATGAAACAGAAGTGCTCATGGGCCTAAACCTGAACATCTCACCCACAAAAGCCACACCACTGGGAGGGCTTGAAAGAGTTACATGAGCTGTACAACCCTGCTGCTATTTATGTTCAGGACAGATGTTTGCCATGGGGGTCCTCTTGGGTTGCTCCAGCTCAGCCAAAGAAAGCTTTTGCCTCATTTATACCAGTTTGACTAGGTGCAGTCCTCGCAGCCTGAAGTGGTGTTGAACTGGGGCAAGTGAGATGGGAATCAGCCCTCCTGGTCTCACAAGGGTGTTTCTCCCCAGCTATGAGTAATGGTGGTGGGTAAACAAAATGTTCTCCTTCATGTTGCAAGTGAGAATAGGGAGGCGAGGGCTGTAGATACTGACTTCTTTTTAAATCATTGCACCCATTCAGTAATCGGTTTTTGCTCTGGAGGGCAGGATAACAGCACTGAGACTAAATGGTCAAATATTACAATGGCCATCTATGTGTACAATTTTATGTCTCAAAACCAAAGTATGTGTTCGTGTACATGCATACTTACATATTGGCAAAGTCTAGAGTATTTCAAGACATTATACCTAATGAAGGTAGAAATGTATACATCTCCACGTTATGCCTAAAGCAAATGTGTGTCCTACTTCCAGTTCAGAGTCATAGCCATAAAACCTGTGCTGGACTTTACCGCTTAAACCATTTCTCTCAAAAGTAGAGTGGGGGTTGCACTTTTCTTTTGAGATGCAGTTGTAGTTTATGCTCCAAAATTCACTCCCCTTTTCACAGAGTAAGAAGGCAATGCACACAATGTGGGAGGTTCTGGTTCAGTTCCTTCGTCTGTCCAAGAGGGTTCAAACACACACATGTAGACTATTTTGGCTTGGTTAAAAGTTTGGAAAAAATTTCAAGATTTCCTTCAAAGAGAAGAGGAAATGCATTTTTTCCCCATTAGTTATTTAACAAAAAATGCATATCTAGCTGCTGGAGCAAGACTCAGATCCCATGCCACCTCCTCAAAAAAGTGTCCTGACCACTCTGTGTCTCCTCAATTATTTCCTATGAAAGGGAACCACTTCAAAAGGAGGCTGAATTGATGGAACCTGTAGACTGGAGGTTAAGTAATTTTTGTAGGTTTGTTCTAATGATGGTAAAAGAACATTTAAAGTACTGTATCCCCTGGAGAACAGAGGGGGAAGGTTTAGATGACAGATCGTAACAGGACTGAGGTATGAACTACAGAGGTTTTTAGCAGTGACATGAACAAAAAATTTTCTTTGGAGGACAGAAAACACCACTCTGGGTTTGATGAAAAGTTACCTACAGAAGTTAGTCTTGATACACTATGATATTAACTTTTTTTTGGTCTCTTTTTATTTTTTTTATTTTTGATGATTAAATGCTCTCATAGTAAGGGCATTTCAGTTTTGAAGCTGCAATTTGCTAAATATTAAATACTAACAGCTCTTCAAAATCACAGATACTCTATCAGTTTTGGGCAGAGATGCAGTGATGCTACAGAATCTTGCACTGAATCTGAAATAGTTCATTCACAGTAATATTCTCTGTAAATTTTGGAAAAAAGGAAGCATTTATGATAATGCTGTTTCTCAGCAGTTCACAAATTAGGAAGAAAAAGAAAAAATGAAAAGTTAGGTGGCAAATCTAACATTTTTTTACACTAATCTAAGAGTTTTTTCCAATGAACTGACCTCTGTCTCCCTTTACCCCACCCCAACTTGATACTGATTGAATTAACTTCTTAAAAAAAAAAAGAGAAAAAGATAATCATGCTGTTTACAATCTGTCATTTACAATTTCCTCATTATCCACACACTCTAAACTTTAGAAAAATGTGTTCTGATTCTGTTCTGAGTAATTGCCAATAGGGAAAAAAAACGTTCCAGATGTTATTCAGTCCTGTTCATTTTACCATACTGCAGTGAAGATTGCTATGGGACTTCCATTGCTGAATGAAAGGATGAATCAACCTGATAAAAAGAAAAATGGAACCAAAGTGAACACAGAAAGAGCCTGGGTAAATTTTTTTTTTATCTCTGCCTTTTTTTTAAACATCACCAAATATCCCCTCTTCCAGATTATGGTTAGTACAGGAAATTAAAGTGTGAAGAGACTAGCTACAAGACGGGACCTGGTTCAATGAGGTGATTCATAGTTCTGTAATAAGTGTTGATGGTTGAATCTTGGACCCATTAAAATCAATGTCAGGCTCAGTGATTTACTCAAGTGCTACAGTGTTCTGTCTCTAGCAATCATATTCTCCATTTCATAAAAATGGAAAGAGGAAGGACTGTAGACATTAAATAATAGAAATATAACTGTGCATCAACTTTTCTATGCAGCAGGTAGGAGTAGGGCTCCTGAATCCCATAGGCATACTCCATTCAGACTCAGCTTTTACTGCTGAACAGACCTTTCAGTCATATAAAATTGGTTCACCCAGCAGTGGAGACGATTTATAAAACGAAGGGCCCCAACAGGAACATGAAAGCGAGATAAAGGCTATACCACATATTAGGGGTTCCTTTTGAGTCCACCTCCTGCAGAAAGAACAGTAGCAGGAAATAATGTCAAACCCTTTTCTTTCATTTACATCAGTTTTACACTGACATAATACCATTCAGTTTGGTAGAGCTCCTCCTGATTTATGACAAGGTAAATGAAAGCAGAGTCAGACCCCGAAGGAATATAATATAGACCACCTGTTTTGAGAGAACAACTGGGCTAAGAAATGACTTATATACTGTACATATAAGAAGCATGTGAAAAGGGCATGGTGGGAGTAACAAAAGCCTTCAATTATCCAGGCCTAGACTGGATTACATTAAGTGGAGGAAATAAGGTTGGCAGTATGTTTGTGGATCTGGGACAGGATTGCTTCCTAATTCAATATGTGCCACGACCAACCAGGAAGGAAACCGTATTAAAGTTGTGATTAAGCACTGAAGGGGCATGATTGAATACCTTCCCTCCCCTTCAGAGGTAGGAGACATGCAAAGATCACAAGCTCAAAAGCTCAAGAACAAACTAAACAGAGAAGTTGGAGTTAGAAAAAATGACCCAGTTGCTGAATTTGGAGAGATTAATATAGCAAATACTTGCTGCATACTGGTTTGATAATCATGTATATTTGGCTTCTGTTGTCAAGGTTATTACATGCCTTGGTACCACTAAAAACAACCCATTGCAAATTCAAAGACTGTGGCAAAATCTCCAGTTTGTTTATAATAAAAGTAAAATCCATAAAGAAGGCTGCAAAACCAAATAAAACAAATAAAATCTCATCTACACTTAACAGTTTTATAGGGATAGCTGTACTAAAAAAACTTTCTTTATGTGGACACTGCTTACACTGGCAAAATTCACTTTTTACTGGAATGGCTTATATTGGCTTAGCAGGTGCAATAAGCTAGGAGAGGAAAACCAGTATTTTGCTGGTTTAACATCTACCCTGGAACTGGGACTCACGCCCCTTAACCTTATCTACTTGTCTGGTCCCAGCTAGTCATCTAGGACACCCTATAGTCAACAGAAAGAGACAGGTATTTCCAGAAGAGGATAATTCCCACTTATATTTAATACCAACTTTAAAATGAGTTCAGTTTCCTCTAGGGTTTCTTCATTGACCTCAGGAATACTGATGGCCAAAATTAAACGTGCTGTCTCCTGCCATCAGGTTTTTCAGATAACTACACTATGCAAGGCTTTTAAAGGTACCCAAATTACTTGTGAAGAAGCAGGTGTGACAACACAGACTGGGCCCTACAAGTAGTAGGATTACATCACTGTGGCTAGTTGGTGGGCTAGTTAACCTGTTGCCCTGGCAGCATTTCATGACAATGTGGTTCCACTGCTTTGGGGTCCTGAGTTATCTCCAGTGTTAGTTACAAAATCTCCACACAGGACCGCTTATCATAGTCAGATCCTTCTGGCAGATAAACACCTAAACAACAGCAATGAAAAGCATATCTCTGAACAACACGCAGTGAGTATTTTTGTGAGGACCTGGCTTAAGTTGCTGATTCTATCCTGGTTCGAATTCAGCTGCCCAGGAGAGCAGGTTCAGAGTCCTTCAGGAGTCCATCTTACCACGCGAGGTCGGAAGCAACTAGCCTTACGGACACTAGGAAGAGCGGCTACAAGCCCTGTGCCTCCAACTCATCCCCTCCCTTCTTACAGACGCTGCTTGGACTGGTGAAAAAGCAAACGGAGTGAGTTGAAAGAACTGGACTGTGGACGTCAGCTTGTGGTTTTGACAGGACTGTTCCATTTGGATAAATAAACAAAGAATATAACCTTTGCAGTGGTTGCGTTTTATAAGTAATTGTATCCTAGCCAAATTTTAATATGAAAAGCTGCCTAATTTCCTTTCAAACTAGAATTTCAATAGGATAAGGTGACAAAGTTTCCAAAGGCTTTTAGACAATTAAGAGGCACAATTTCTTTTAATTTCAAGTCCAGGAGCAGTGTACACCTCACTCTCCAATAAGCTTTTAAACCTTCTCCCAGTATACTCCCTTTCCCGTGTTATGTTATCCAGTATTTTACACCACTGTTTTCCACACCACAGTGGCTTCATTAGTGAAGTTATTTCTAACTGTCCAAATTCTCTGAGAACCACTGCTCATTCTTATAGTCACAGTAGATCTTCTTCAAAACTGGGCTAGAGACTCAAAAATGGACAAGTACTGAGATAATTAAGTTTCTCCTAAGGCAAAACAGAATCATTACAATGGCTTTGCTTTCAAAGTAAGATAATGATTTCTGTCCCATTTGCAGCCTACACATTAGTGCTGCTTTCCTGCTTTTTCTTTGGTTCCCAGATTTCACAAGGAAAATAAAGTGGCAAACTGGGACTAGAAAGATAGATGGGGGTGGGCTGGAGGTGGTGAAGGGAGGAAGGATTAATAAAATGTGAGTACACAGAAATGAAGAGTCATAAAAAACTTACCAAAGAAGGCCAGAAGTAGCAGAGGGAATTGAAGAACTAAACAAAGAAAAATAATACATAAAAGGGGCAGATAATTTGAAAATGAGTCAGTAAGACTGTTTATAGACAAGTGTGGGAGAATCTGTGACAAATGAGCTTGACTTTTGGCAAGAGTTTCAATTAGTTCTCCCCAGCATAAAAAGATGTTAAAAATCAGGTATCTGAGACTATCATACAGATCTTTAAAGAACAGTAGTAGTCATTTGTCCCCTTACTAAGCACTTGTTGATAAACATCTGGGTTCAGTACGCGAGCAACCAGATGAAATCTGATAGCCTTAGTTTAAAGGGAAGTTGAGTTGCATCATCCTACGGTCCTTTCTAACTCTAAAATCTTTTTTTTTATGAACCTAAGGTTTTCAATGGCAGATACATTCATGAAGCACCAGTTCATTAACCTGTTTAACATGACTCCATCTTAAGTCTGGAAAACTGTATTGATAACAACAGATTTAAGTTAAGTAAGTGCCTGACCACCTTTCTAAATTAAGGTGTCGATGACCTCTTTAACATTAGTCATTAAAACTAAGGTGAGATCAAAGACTTCGAAAGAAACATTGCACGGGCAGAAATTGCTATGTACGTTCAGACTCACTGGTATTTTAAGTAGTCTCTTGTGTCAGGAAGACCTTTAGCTAGAGTGTACATTATGTGTAACACAAACTATCAATTACTAGAAGCAGGAGAATCATAACGCAGTATGTTGATGTTCTTGGGCCTACTGCTCTGTATTATCTTCCTGGTGGAGAATTCAAGAAGAAAAAAATGAATGAACAATACATTTTTCATTCCTTTGTTTACTTCTACCTAAAGAAACAAACATTCTTTACACGTTTTGGAAAACTGTCAGTGTACTTCCATAAGGGAGATACCAACACAAATAGTCCTCTGTAATTGCTTATGATAAAGACAGAAGAATGGATGTTACAAGCCTCTGATGCTTGGTCTAGTAACATAAAATCCACACAACACTTCCCATCCAACATATATACTCATACCTGCCTACATATGTATAAATACTTCTGGTCAAGCAATCACCTTGAAAATATGCAAGAATGTTTATGGGGGACGTTTCATATGTCCCACCAGTATTTCCTAATAGGAACGTAGCCAAGCCAAAAATATGCATGTTCATTCCCATATCTATTCACTTTTCACTGTCCTTAGCCAGGTTTTATAATTCAAATGTCAAGCATTGCAGAAAGCAATATGGAAAAATATAAATCAGATCCTAAAACCCTTAAGACTGGCTTACGAATCAGGAGTTGGGCACATGCTTCTATGCTCATTTTTGTTTCATTTTGCATGCCTTTTTTCTTCTTTACAGTTATATGTTCCAGCTGATTCAAATGTAACTCTCAGTGAGCTCACATTTTTTCCACCTTCACCGTATCTGAAGTCATCAACAGCTAATACTGAATAATATTGTCTGTGACATGTTTTTAAACTTGTGACCAGATCCACAAGGGTAAGAGAATTGTGATTTTTTTATTTGTTTTAATGGAAATAGAAATTTCCACCTACTTGTGTACTTCTGCAAACTAGGATTCACAAAAGTGAAAAAAATGGTAAGATTAGTAAGACTGGAATAAAGTTATGCTGAGGTCCAGTCCTTTATTTGTCTGTGTGTTTATTTTCATCATAGTCATGATGCATGGAGTTTCATGCCTCAATTTTCTTTTGAAGGGCAAAAAATGGTTATTCCAAAATTTGAAAACAAATACATTCTATGCATCAAAATACATGGGTATTTAAAGCGAAAATGCCTGAACTCCACTATTCTCAGTCCTTACTCTTGTGAGTTACAGGAAACTGTATCTGCCTGATTGATCTAGGACCCCCCAACAATGAAGTTGTCCTATACAAACTTTGAAGAAGTATTATAAGACCTGGGGACAAACCAAGACTTCTTCATGATCTTTTCTGGAAAAAAAAAGGCAAAAAAACCCAAACCACCTCTGGGTGCTGCACCAATGTAGGGTGCACATAAGCTACTAAAGTATTTACAAAATGTTTGCAAAATGACATGTTTGTTCCTCCCATCCCTGATACAAATTTGACATTGATTTAATTTCATCAATCCAATTTAAAACTGATTGGCTAGTTGAACTACAGCAGTGTTAGCAAATGTGACAAAATATATATCATACTTATATCCTCCTAATTGCACATAGTCCTGTTTAAATTCCTCTAGGGAATTTTGGTAACGTTCTTAGTCATAAGGAG
Organism: Sagittarius serpentarius; assembly: GCA_034782735.1. Taxonomy (NCBI): domain Eukaryota; kingdom Metazoa; phylum Chordata; class Aves; order Accipitriformes; family Sagittariidae; genus Sagittarius; species Sagittarius serpentarius. The sequence goes on along the minus strand of JAVKLA010000005.1, from coordinate 5,769,958 downwards.
AAACTATCCCAGAGGTTATTCAAAATACTTGGCTCACCATGTTGCAGCTAGTATTGACCTGGTAATTTTAAAGCCTGTAGTTTATCAGCCAAATCTACCTTTCTATCAGTTGATCTATAGAACACATTTAGGTTCTTTCTCTTATTCAGTGTAGTTTCTTAAATTTCTTTCATTTCCAATTGTGCAATGTATGTGTAATTAACGTGTTGCATGTAATTGATTCTCAATCTCACCCTCTGCCCCGAGGGAGGCAAATGATTGCCGTAGAACATTTTGTTTTGGTAGGGCCAGATGGGTACATGCAACTTTTTATTAGGGAAATCAAGGTAAGATGCACCTGGTCTAAATGGAAAACAGCGCAATATTTGGGATAGTCTGTTGAATACCCCATAGTCTCTCACTTTTTCCAAGGAAACTCTGTGTGCTGTACAAACAAGCTTCTGTTACGGTTTCTGTAAAATTTTTCCAGAGGACAAGCCTTATTGACCACAGCAAACATGGGTGAGGTATTACTGAACTCAAAGGTTCTCAGTTTTTCTCCTATTCAACAGAATCATTTTTCCCATTCCTTCAGTAGTGTTTAATATCTTTTTGGGGGACATTAAATGTCTGATTTTTTCTCAAGAACAAACCAAAGAAAACATACCTGACTTTGAATGCTGCAATGGGTGGACTGGGTGTGTATCAAAATCAAACCTCTCAAAACAGGAATATTTGAGAATTAACATGTTTTCAAAATATTAAACTCCCATAATTTCTCACAGAGGTAAGTGTTTATAAAACCACCGTAAAGATCTTGCAATATTTCTCCAACAACATGCTCGTCCCGGTTCTTCATTATATCCAGAACATAGGGTGTTTGCCTAGCTGGCACGGGGTATATTGTCAAGCGGAGTGTGCTCTCACCCCTCAGAGTTGATGCAGAGGTCTCTCCATATCATGATAAGCTCATGCCCTCAGACCCAGTTAGCTGGATTAGCAGGCGTCACACCAAATTCCCCAATAGTCCCTAGAGAAACAGAGACACCTTAAGAAGATTGTTCTGATTTTAACAAGATTCAGCTTCCCTTTGCAGGTGTTTATGGGGTTTTTTTTGCTTATGACACAGGAGACCTCAGACAATGGCAAAGCTCCATCAGAAATGGGACCTGAACCCTGGCTACAATTTATATTTTGATGACTTTCTCTACTATAAAATACTACAGAAAAAAACTCAGCCATTCAAAGCACATGATTAGGAGGTAAATGCTGCTCTTAAACATCTGAAGATGCATCATTGGAAAAAAATATTGCAACAGCAGAGCTGCTAAAATCAAATGAGTTTCCCAGCCCATATGGCGTCCAGGGTCAAATTCATGAGCAAAATGATTCCATCTTAACCGATCTGGATGTTTCACAGCTGCTCTGCCTCCTTGTTACAAAGCAAGTATAGTGCACCAGTGAATCTGATGCCAACTGTAAATCTTATAAATATGAAATAGCCCAGAGGGTCTAATTAATCCCTGATTGAGATGCATTAACTGTATTCACTATCTTGTGTCACTTGTTTTATAACTTTGCAGTGCTGTCAGCTTTGTTTAGGATGTATTGGCATAATAATAATAGGAAAACTCCATGAAATATGGTGGTCAATCAGATTTAAAGATGGTTTATACTCACACGACTAGTAAGCAAGAGAGATATCAAGCTGCTAATGACTAAATGTTTTCTCCATATAGCAACCTCCAGCTCACAATTTGACTGGGATCACTTACACCAGGCAAAACACATCACAGTCAGCTATTGTACCCAGCACACTCCTGATTTAGTCATAACTTTAAATTGTCATATACTATGCTACTCCTCCCTTACTTTATATTGGACTTTTCCTACCCCTACAGTGGGAAAGAATTTTTTCCTTCTGTTTCTATTTATGTTCCTTGTCCTAAGTGAGATTTGTGTAATAATGGTCGAGAACTTGGATTCTTCATAAAAACACAAAATATATTAATCACTCCACTTTTGTCTGTGGAAGGGGAGGCGGGAAAGGGAGAAAATGATTTGTATGAAAATGATTAAATTGGGATTGTTTGAACTCATTATTGGAATTATCAGGCTTTCTGTTCACTTGAAAGAAAAGTTCAGATCAGTTATATGCACGCCCTACATGTTCTTATTTTTCTAATAGCCTAAAGATAGAAGTAGGATTTCTTGCACACAATTGCAGTTGAGGCATAAAAGACACATTTTATTTCTACAGCAGAAGAGAGCAGAAGGAACAAGTTTGATTGCCATCTCTTAGTTTTTTCCATGGAAGAGAAAGAGGTCAAAATCTTCTGTCCAGCCCTATGCAGATGCCCAGTTCAAGCCCGGAGCAATTTTTCAGCTCTCTTAAGCCCTCAAGATGAAGCTTATGTGCTGTGGAAGACTTGTACCAGAGTGAGATGTGTTTTCTGTGATATGGTGCAAGGAGGATTTTTTCATGCATATGCAGTAGCCCATGGTACCACTGGATGGCAATGGTTACATTTGTCACTAACACTTTTAACTCTTTTTTTTTCAGTCACTGTGGTCTTCTGTAGAAAGAACTGCAGCATTGAGGACATGGTTTTCTTCCAGCAAAGCTACTGAGAACTTTTCCATTGCTGTCTGCCAGAGCAAGGTTAGACTTAATATCTCTTAAAGAACGGGTAAGTACTGTCCAGCTTTCTCCCATGTTCTTACTCTTAACAGTGTAGGCAGAGAACCTCACAGTACGGTTTGTATGTTGCTGAGCCTTGGCAACTTTCATCCTATATGTGAGGCAGAACAGCCTTTGGGCTGCTCTAATATTGTCAGAGTGCAGGAGAGGAGAGGTGGCTTGTCACCGTCAGCTCTTCGCATGCCTCATCTGCCACATGTGCTATGAACAATCTGACTGTGCTGGTTTATGTCAGCAGCAGCAGCCTTCCCCACAACAGGGATTTGCCCATGTCTCCTTCTGCTCACCACACGAGTAACACAAGAGGGACTAGCTGTACTCAAGAACTTGGCCTATAGCCTATATAGAAAAAAACTACCAATATCTTCCTTTTTCTTAATATTCTCTTGCTGTTCAAAAGAGCGGACTCACCAATTACACATCAATTGTGCATATGGTCCTATTCAGGAGACATGAAGATTTTCAATGGCTTATTTATATTTCTTCTGATCTATGCAGTGACAGGTAATAGGTTTGCAAACCTATGTGCTCAGTTTTTAGATCAAGTGGGAAAACAATACAATCTCTGTGATTTACACACCTGTAATTTGTCAGGTTTTTGGCTTCATGCAGCTGCAAAGCAGTGGATCTGCAGACTCCAAGTGCAGAGAGAGAGGGATGCTTACACCTGTTGCATGTAACACTGCTGGGAGCTCAACCAACATCTACTGTTGCAAACCGCAGCATCCAATTTTTACAGCTAAGGTTTGCTTTGCTTATTTGCTACTGGTGTCTTGGTTGAGTCTCATCACAGAAGGTGCTCAGATCTTTGTATTTCACATCCAGAAAGTTAGGTGTTATTAGTCACTCAAAGTAGCAATCATTCCAGCAGGATAGATCAAATATGATCATTACATGTGCTGTTTTGCCGTTGTGATGGTGGTTTACCTCTTCTCTTCTGTTGTTAACTAGGAAGAATATCAGCTATGAATTTCAACAAATCTATTGCGAACTTTCACAAATCTAAAAGTTGTAATAAATATATTTTATGTTTCCAAAGACAGGGAAGAAAACATCATTTCTTGTTAAATGTACCAGATAGTCAAAGTCACTGTATTACTGGCACTATTGTCAATGCAGAGAGGTAGGCATGGCTGTGGTGTGATTCACCTGACCTATTTTATGAACCTACACTGACGGAGACGAACTGTACTTATAAACATTTAGCTCCACTCACTGACTCCAAGATCAATGTCCAAGGTTAACTGATGTGAATCCCACTGCTTTCTGTTGCTTTTTGGCTGCAACAGAGGATGAGTACAGGATGCTGGAATGTTTCATAAAGTGCAATGGTTAGAAACCGCTGATACTACGTTGGTATTAAATGTTGCTTTGTCTCAGGATATTGGAGATTGTCTCCTCTATGTGTGCCTAGCTGAGAAAGTTTCTGGGTTTTATGGGTCCAGGCTAAGACAATAATGAATCAGAATCTTCATGGCAGAGCTCCACAACTGTCTTTTATTCGTAGGATCATAGAGTCATTCAGGTGGGAAGGAACCTCAGAAAAGCCCCAGTCCAGTGTTCTGCTCAGTGCACGGTCAGACCAGTTTGCTCAGTGCTTTGCCCAGCCTGCTCTTGAAAACCTCCAAGGACAGAGATTTCAAACCCTCCCTATGTCCCTGTTTCAATGCTTAGTTATCCCCATGGTGAAAAAAAGATCCTCATGTCCAGTTTCCTTATATATTTCTATCCTGTTTTAATTTATGACCATTGTCTCTTGTTCACCCACTGTACTTTCCCCATGAAGATCCTGACTCCATCTTCTCAAGTAACATCCTCTTTGATATTGAAAGGATTCTATCAGGTCCCACCAAGCCATCCCTTCTCCAGGCTGAACAAGCCTGGCTCCCTTAACATGTCCTCGCAGGACAAGTGCTCCCGCTCCTGACCATCCTGATGGCCCTTTGCTGAACTTGCTCCAAGGTATCAATGTCTTGCTTGATTCGGAGGCTCAAAAGTATACACAGTAGTTTGGAAATATTTTTCACGGTGGAAATTCATTTCTGTTTGACCTACATACCACCGTGAAGAACTGAGATGCCTTCCCTAGCTCCTTCATGTTTGGGGTCTGAACCTAACTGGGCTGCAGACACAGGCAGGCGCTGTGTTTTTTTGCTTCCTGTGTGGAAATGGGAAGTAGTCAGGGCTGAGGAAGTGGAAGTATGAGGTAGCCTTTATAATGACTGGGAAAAAGGGTAAGGAAAGCTGATGTAATTCACCATCTTTATAAATCAGCAGGAATCACCTTTCTCATGCATGGGGGAAGGACAAGGAGACAGTACCTTCGAGGGCATGACCTTGCTCAAAATGATGCCTCAAAGAAAATTCTAGCAAACCGTGCTGGAAACTGCAGATAAACCACTTCATGATCATGGAAATGAGCTCATCTCTGAAGTGGAAATAGGCACAGAGAGCAAAATTGCACACTACTTTCACCTCTCACTCTCAGACAGAAAGTGTACACAATTTGAAACTGGGAAAAATTTTAGATTTTTCCATAACTCACTGGGGAATTCATGTCATCCAACTTTAGGTGAATGCCTTGTAAACTTCTGCCTGTGAACAAGTTATCTAAAATCCCCTGACTGTTAAGGGGAGATATAGGCCTTTCTTGGGTACAGTTCACTTCATCCTAAGGTAGGTATTTAGACATCACACTGTTAACTCCAGTCTATAATACTTGTACATCTATTGTAAGGAGGGAAGTGGGTGACTGATTCAGCTGTGTACCTTTAGCATCTAAAGGGCTTTCAGGGACTTTCAACAGTTACAGAATTTAGCGTTAATTCTTCTGCTCCACAAAATCAAGAGCTAAGGCATACAGAAAAGGGAAACTGTGGAAGCAGGGTGGGCATGAGAACTCCAGAGGAACAGAAAAGGAGATGTGAGAAGACAGGAGGAAAACTTGGTGATGGGAAGAAAGAATGGAAAAGGTGTATGAGAAATAGACAAAAGTTATACTTGACTATATCATCGTCCTCTATTATTTCTAAGTTTTGAGGGTTTTTTTATCTTTCTCATGTTAATCTAGTTTTCTTAAATGTTTTACCTCCGTTCTATCAGTAGTTGAATGCAACCTTCCTCTTTCCTCCCGCTCCCCTCCGCACACTCACTCTTCCCTCCTCCCACACTCAGGATGCTTGACTTCTCACTGATATCAACCATAAATTAGCTGACCCAGGGCAGAACTTTAATCATGAGAGCAGGCTGTAAGGAAACTGATTGCTGTGCAGAATTGTGCAAGTTTAAATGTACCTTTTTTTAGTTCACCCAAAAATGCTGAAAATGCAGCTTTACTTGAAGAAAATGTTGTTTGCAACAATGTGAGAAAGAGACTGAAAAGTTCTTTCCAGTTGGAGGAAGGACCATCCCACAGACTTTGTAGCCAGCTTTTTCTCAGCCTCCAGTGTCAGAGGAAGATGTGCTTGTGATAAACGATTTGACTTCAGCAGATTAGCCACTAGACAGTAATTTTCAGGAATGGTTCTATCGAAGGTGTGAAGGTGTAGCATAGTTTTCCTAAGAGATGAGCAAAATAATATAGGTCAGATAGTCATCTATGATAAGTTAGAATAAGATCCATTGAGTGTTGTACTGACAAGTCTCCATCAGCACCCACATGACTCGGCCATTTTTAGCAGACTCTATTCTATTTACATGAACTCTGGGCCTTCAGCATTGTCATTGTTACACAGTAGCCTGAAAGATGGGAAAATCCTTTCTCTTATTTGCAAGGAAACACCAGAAGTAGATTACGACGACACCTCTAAGGTGATTTAAGGAAGAAGATTTTAGCGGATGGTTCCTCACGCCTACTCAGTCTACTCCAGTGTGGTACCCATCACAGAACATACTATATATACTTGGTTAACAGGTAAACTGCATCTGCCTAGTTAACCTGCAAGTTTATGGTGGCAAACCAAACTGTGTTCTTCCAGTACTCTCTGCTAGAGAAGGATACAGAGTTTGGACTACTGTGTAATTAACATGAAACTCAGCCTGGGCTCGTTGTCCGCTTATTATCCCTTTTCAGTTCCAGCCATCCACATTCTTTCTCCTGGGAGCTTTATTGTGTATGCTGGAGATCTACCAGTGAGGACATTAAATGAATGAGAGTTGCACTGGAAATGAGGCCAGGTTTCTTTCCCAGACTGCTGACTATCTGTTATGAAATCCTACAGAGATTAGTCAGATCTTGGTACAGAAAATGTTGTCATCTTGGGCATCCCTCAAAGGGAGGATGGTCACTACTTATCTTTTTAGGTATCTCTGCTCATTTAGCAGTTGTGAAGTAAGCTGACAAGGGCTGGGATTCACGTTTAGAGACTAGGAGTGGGTGAGGAATAAAAAGTAGGTTGCTGTGCTTTGAAAAAAACTTGAGCTAGAGGAAGCTGAGGAAATATATTGCCTTTACTCCCATGGAGATCACGTGTGGTACAGAAGAGGTAGAGATTTCATTAGAGTTGATGTGCAGATCCAATCTAATATGGTTGAATTAAACACAGCATTTATGGAATGACCTTCTGAAGTGAAAAAAAACACCTTACAGATCATTTCTTCTTGTTGATACCTCTTGTCCATGATGATAAAAGACCTCAGAAAATAGAAGATGTTTGAAAGCAAAGGCTGGTACTTTTTTTTTCTCCTAATCTTTCCAAAGAAGCCTCTCAATGGTCAACTGTAGTGAGAATTTCTAAGTCCAAAAGTTAATACATCTTTTATTTCTGTTTATGGTTACACCAATACAAGTCTACAGTGACTCTGTTCAAGTCTCAGTGTGCAAATGGGGCTCATAAATTAGGTATTAAAGAAAAAAGATTGGTAGGCAACCAGACTTACCTGATACTGAACATGCAGCCTTTTGCATCAAGTTCATAAACTATTGCCATCTAAAGCAAAGGATAAGACTTTATAATTGCAACCTCTGTTCCAACTAACATGTGTTCTATTGCTTAGACATAGTACATGCTGAATAATGGAGTATAGGCATGTTTTCAAGCCATCAAAGCAACCTCTAGGCCCTGTCCGGCAGACCTGACGTCAGAGGGCTTGTTGAATTGGTCCCACTGATGGCAGTTGCTGTGGTTATCTATAATATTTATACTTGTCAAAGAAAGAAAAAAAATATGATGCAGACTAAAATCTCTCACATGTCTTCAATTACACTGACATTGACTACAGAAGCACTCCTTATTCTCTGTGCTCCTGAGTGATGGTTTGAAGTCAAATGGTGGAGTCTGGTCTTAACTTTGATGTTTCAAAAGCTTGAAAAGAAACTACGCAATCAGAAAAAAAAATCTAATTAAAAGAAAAAATGGTGAGATCTGAAAAAAGTCACAGGAGTCAGAACAGAGGGGGAGGGAGGTACATATTAAGAGCTTGCTTTTAACTCCAGGAGAAGTTCCCCTTTAATGTAAAAATAAATAAACTAAAAGACTTTGTTTTTAAAATTCATTTTTTTTAATGGTAGTGAAGCAAAATTTGTGCAACTACATAGAAAAATAGAAAAATTCCAATTTAGAATTCCATCATGAAACGACACCATTCTAATTTCTCCAGGCCACGGTTTGTTAATATTCCACAAAGTCCCAGGATGCAACTATAAGACAGCATTCAAATCTATGAACATGAGGCAATCATGCTCAGCAGAGTATAACAATAATTATAATAGAGATTAAATAAAAATAATTAGAAAAAGTTCATCTAGTTTTGATGTATTAATTATTCTGACCCTGTTCTATTCAGAGTCTAATTATCTGGTTCAGTGAAAATGCCAAGATTTCTACGACTCATAAAAATTACATTCCAGTAATTATGTCAGCAAACTAAACAGTATTCATTTACCATGCCTTTTTATGCACACATTTGAATATGCTTTTTTAACTGTTTTTGCTCTTTGTTCCTATTCATGGGAAATAATACCTGTAGAGAAATTTGAAAGTCAGTAGCACTCTAAACGTAATGTGCAATTCTTGCTGATATTTTTCTTTTGTGAGGCTTCTGTAAGTCTCATATAACCTTTGTTTAAAAAACATGAATTGAAGTTCACTCTTCAGTTGTTTCAAAGAAGCATTTTGAAGTCTGTGCTGTAAAAAAAAAAAAAAAAAATTTTAAAGTGGCAACACAAAGCAAAATTTCCTTTCAAATACATTGGCCATAATGGAAACTACAAACCAGCTCATCCCCACAATGGCCATGGTGCACTGTGCTTTTAGAGGGACAGATTCTCATCCCTGTGTGTCCTCTTTTTTGCCACGCAAACATAAATAAAATGTGTATCACCAGCTACACAATGCCAGATGATATAAATCACTGAACCTCAACAATGTGAAAAAATTGCAGTCAGGTGAGGATCTGGCCCTTATTTTGATGTGACTGAAGATGAGACTAAGGCTGCCTTTTTACACAGAAATGAACTTCATCTCACCATAGGGCTGTCAAGATCTAGTTGATATTATCTAATTTTGAACTGTTTAATTTTATCTCACACTGCAGCCTTGTCCCAGGACTTCTTACATGGTTGACCTCTATCCAGATGAAATGATGGAGTAAATCAGTGTCACCTACAAAAAGGCCAGTAAAATCATTCCTAGGTTAAGAAAAGGGTGCAAATGGGTCACAGTATTTTACTGTAGAAAGTAGTACGGATACTGTGTGAGGGGAAATGAAACAGAGCCTAAAGCTTTCAGCAATAAGAAAAAACCTTCATTATATGAAATTTATTTGTACCTGAGGGAACAGTCTAATGGTCAACAGACTTGGCTGAATACTACACAAGAAAAACAAAATCAAAATGCTGCAAATATTCAACTGATTTAAAAACTGGTTCTTCAGTTCATACGCTGTGGTCAAGATCCTTCAGCTTCCAATTGATAATGTTTCACCTGTACAGAATAGGATTACAAAAATAGACATTCTGGTTTTTTGTGTTGTTTTTCTTCTTGGTAAGCTCATGTCCTTAAGCTATCCCCTAGAGTTTGCCCAAAACAATATCCCATTTATCTGATGGATTAATTTCTCTGTCTGCTGTTGCTAGCAGTAGTTGACTGCTTGCATAGGTGATCAAGCAGGACACGGACCCAAGAGGAGGACAGGCCCCGAGACTTTTCTCCACTTTGTTCTTGTGCACAGTTACGCATCTATAATCTTTTCACTTTTTTTAAGTGGAAATTCACATCTGGTTTTTTGTTATCCATGCTTAAGCAAAATTACATTCAAACTATCAGGAAGTATCTCAATTTCAACTGACTGCTGAAGTTTTCCTTTAGGAAGGGGAAATGCATAAAATATCCTAAAATTTCCCACTCCAGTTTACCTGCTACTCCCTAAACAAGTGTATCTTAGGAAACTTCAGAGTTTGGGGTTTTTTTAAGGCTTTACTTTCATTTCAAGTATACAGTTTTCTGGTTTTCAGTCTAACAATTTCCAGCTGGTACAAGTCAGTCCCAAATCTACTTTCTCAAATAACTAGCACTGTGATATTTTCTGTTCAGCAACCAACGATACTGGTTTTATGAATTTTTTCTCCTTGCTTTCTGCTTTATTGTAGGTTGAAAGACCTTGTAAGATGGGCCAAACCTAATGAGCCATGAAAGAACATAAAACACTACAAGGAAAAGATCTTAAATACGCAGCTCTTATTCCATTTCTGCAATTGCCACTTGTCTTGTATGTTTAACTATTTTTGAAATGTCACAATTTGAAGCTTGCTGTGTTCATTTGAAGCTTGCTGTGTTCATAAACTGTATATTGCTTTGGCATAACTACCTGGGCTTTCACTTCTGTTGCTCTGGGAGGAAGAAGCTTCCTTGCGTATTACCCTTCCCATTAAAAAAAAAAACAAAAAAGAATTTTTAAAAATTTATCTACTGAAATTTGAAATCTTATTGTTTTATGATGAGCTTTCAAGTATGAGCAATACATAGCTGTGTTGCTAATATTTAACACACAAAAGATTATGTCCTGGAAAACTGAAATACTGCTGTTGTCATGTCTCATAGAGGACTATGTCTCATATAAAAAGACTGTCTGCCTTTATGAGAAAGATACACTCTTATTAATAACTATGGAATTAGAATAAACAAATGTACCCTTCCACTATAACAGACTTCTAAATTAAAGTATCATAGCTGATTTTGGAAATAAAGTGTCTCAACAAATGAAATATCTTTTTCTTGCTATCAGTACAACAGATGGATTGACATTCAGCTTCACCCTCCAGTACTACAAGCACAATTTGCTGCAAGTGGCTTGTTGCTCCTATGTATTCCCCAAAGGTTGTGATATTATTCTGTGTAGAAAATGTGAGAAGACTAAAAAAGTGCTATATATTTGATGTACTTTGATACTTTTCATATAGTTTTGGGACATAGAGGGAAAAAAATATAGACCTTTATAATCTCCTCTTGCAAAAGGCAAGAAGGGAAGGGAAGGGAAGGGAAGGGAAGGGAAGGGAAGGGAAGGGAAGGGAAGGGAAGGGAAGGGAAGGGAAGATAATGTTCCTATCAATGTTATCTCCTCTAGAGGCAAATTTTGCTTACATGAATGCACTAAAAAAACAATTAACAGTTCCCTACACTTCAGCAGAATAACTGGGTTTTTTAAAAGAAAAAAAAAAACAAATAAAATCAGTTCACCCAAAAATGCCATACAAAGCCTCATTTTGTGGAGATCTAATATTATGTCTATTGTGATGCCTTATTATTCCAAAGAAAAGTTATTTGCCATGGAAATGAAAACTTTCCTCCCAAAAAATGACCAAAATAGCAAACCAAGGTTTCTCTCTCTCTCTGTCTCTCTCTCCCCCCGCCCCCCGCTGCCCCCTCTGTCCTTTAGCTGGAAAGGCTCAGATCATCTAGCAGTACCTATGTCAGACCACAGCATTTTGATTTAGTGTTGAGACGTCAACTTAAATTATTTCTGTGGATAGTTCCCTTATGAGAGGAAAATTATCTCCATCAAAAAAATGTATCAGATGGGTGGGCTGCAGCTATCAATTACCCTCTGAGTACAAGCTTTGGCTAAATCTTGTTTGCTGCTTATTCCCTCGTGGGCCAGAGGTTAACCTGTTAAGTTGAGAACTGATCCCAAAGTAGACATTAATGTCTTAATGCATTTAGTGGCTGTGGATCTTTTTGGCGGCAGGCCCTTGGGATTGTATTGTTTCTCCTACTTGACTAGGTCACCAATTGCAGAGGGCACCTGGAATGCTTGAATAAATATGGCTCGGTTTACCCTCTTCCCCCAGTTATTATTTCAAAGCTGTATGTCTTTCTACTGTTCGAGAGGTTCACGTGTCATGAAATATTTTCAAGGAACCAATAAGAATAATACAATTTGTCTTTGAATCAGAGTGGCCCGTCTTTCGTTGTGTTGTTTCAGGAACGGTTATTGTAGCTTTACAGGACTGTAATTTTTACAAAAGGAAATTATTTGGGTTTCACCTTTCTCTGCATCACACTTCCGTACTGGAAATGAGCTAAAATGCTAGGACTGTTCACCAGGAGTCAGACCCCGAGGTCTGGCTCCAGTTTTACCAGCAAAGACTCAGTTAGCATTTTTTTTCCTCTGGCATTTGCATTTAGGTGTTCTACTAGGTAAGGATAAATTTGAGGATTAAATCACAGCACAAAATAGGTGAGAATGCATAGGTACTTAGCATATTTTAAAGGCCTTGTAGGACTTTCCTAGCCACTGGCATTAGTCTCAGAATCATGAGTTCTCAGAGTTGATAAAATATTTTCACTGTAAAATCCTCTGTATAAGGACTTGGGAAAGACTGCTGTTGCGTGGTGTCTGATCTTCATCCCTGCCCAGTCATAACCTTGGGTAGAAAGACCCACAGGCGTTCTGGGAATACTGCGATTTTTACCTGCTAGCATGGTTTTGCCTGTTCGGGGTACTGTGTAGAGGACTGAGTGACTGTCTTTCACAATCAGTACCACTTCCGCAAACTCGACTCCTGTGTTTCTAGCTGGAATTGGGTGTTTTCTGGGACTATTATGACAAGGAAGAGACAGAGAGTTTCGCAAACCCTGTGCCAGTGTTTCTAGGCCCACTGGAAATTTAAAAAAAGAAAAAAAAAAGAAAAAATCTCACACAGGGATTTAACCACAGATTTCACAACCAGAACTACATCTACAGGTATTTTATATCAATTACAGTGGCTGCTGATGAAAGAAAACTACAGTAAAAAATAATCAGAATTGAAGGAAAACAGCAGTTGTATGAAATAAATAACTGGGAGACAGTGTTTGCAAAAGCCCTGTAATGAGGGGCTGCTCTTCCAAAGTACCACGTTATCTTACTGCAAAGTCCCAAGCTTCTGGGTCCTTTTAAAGGACTCAGCTGCTCATGGGTAATATCAGCCTTTAGCTGGATCCGTTCCAAAATGAGCCACCCAAGGATCAGACCACACTGTTTGCAGCCAGGACTGTGCATGCATAGGCAATTACTCTGGGAGAAAGTGATGAGAGAAAATGTAATGTAAACTCTGCACTCAGCCAATAAATCTTACAGTAGCCTAATTTTTCTAGGACTGATGCCTCGAGCAATACCTGTGTGGGCCGGAAAGGAAGGAAGAAAAAAAAAAAAGTCTTGAAGTTTCTAAAATTCCCTTATCCTGTTTATCAGAACACTGCTGCTTCTCTTAAATTGTGACCTTTCCCTTGGGGATTTTGCTCTCCAGATGAGGCTTCAAAGACTTTGGGTTACTGCAGGAGACGTCCTTGTCCAAGAGTGGACCAGAAACACATATCGTGCCTGACTGCAACTAATTTCATGTTGTCAAAGCAGAGTGTAGCCTCTGAGTCAGCAGCCACTGCCTGTTTTCAAGCAACTTTTTGTAAATCTGACCAATGTCAACTGACTGAGGTTGAGAAATAAAATCTTTCTTTTTGGGTCATATTCTCTACTTTCTGGTCAAGTATTGCATATTCAACATTTCAACCAGGTAGCCAGCTCAGCTGCAATCTGCTTATGAACATTATGCACTCGGAAAAATAGTTAGTTGCAGTCTTCAAGCTTACAGTCCCTTTTCCTGTACCGAGGAGGAATATATGAGATGACTTCACCTACCTCAGTCACTGAGGAACCTGTTGTTTTTCGGTAGTACTCATCAGAGGGAGTGAAAAATGGCGAGGTGAAGAAATCATAATAATTGTGAAGGGCTGAGGTTGGTTTTGCTTTGTAGAGAAGAAACTGAACAGCTATTCACTTTGTCTTTATTTCCCCACAGACTCTTTCCCCTCCCCAGACCCACTTTCTCAGTTTTTTTCTTTAAAGAAAACATGAAGTCTTCAGTTATTGACTTAGCAGGCATCTGGTTTCAGTCAGTAAAAGAAAAATTTCAATAGCCATTTTGAGAAACATTTGCTGCAAGTTTTTGCTAAATGGCTTTTAAAACATCATTTTGGTTTTGCTAGATTTTTTCAGCTTCCTAGGACTTCTGTTTTTTCACCTTAAATAAAGTTGCAGTGGACAAAATTATATCAAGCAGGAAGCAAATCCCCCAAATTTATGTTCAGCTATAATTTCCCCAAAAAAGGCAAGAAATCTCTTGCACTTCTTAGTAGAACATGAAGCATATGATTTTTTTTTTAAATAGACCATGTATTTAACACTCACTTAATATTTTCACCATATTTATTCTTACTGAAATACAAAGTTGAATTAGCAGAACTCTTTTGTGCTAATTCTTTTGTGCTAATCGAAACTTTGCTTTGTTTTGTGTCTCCCACTTGCTACAGCTCAAAATCACATATGGGGACAGTTAAATCATAGGCCAAGTAAAGCATTGTACCTTATGCTATGATAACCACTTGTGAGTCTGAGCCAAAACTTGCATAAATTAGCTACATTAAATTCATATGTTTAATTAATGGAACTGTGCCTATATGGACAGTTTTTGTGGTTTAAAAACAGCTAACCTGAGAATACTTAACCCTGGTTTGCTATTAGTTTAAGTCAGAAAAAGCATGATTTTAATCAAATCG
>JAVKLA010000005.1:5744355-5755236 GCA_034782735.1 Sagittarius serpentarius | reverse complement strand
GGGGGTGAATAGGAAATAAAACAAATCTGAAGTTTTGATCAGCTCTAATTTTCACTTTTGGAGCATACAAGACTTGAGGTGCATTTTCAATCACCTCGTTAACAACAGCACTGTAAAAACTCTTAAGCTTTTTCACAAAAATTAACCCGTAAAAATAAAAGTAAAACAAACTATTTCTGTCAGTGGTTGTGCTGACACAAGCTAGTCTTACCTTTCTTGTCCACATTTTCAGTTCTTGCCCCTACTCAGCCTCAGTCTTTTCCATCACATAATAGTGGCGTTACGTGGTGAACAATAACATTTTTTCCATTTGGACTAAAATAAGTCTTTTTTTTTTCTTTTTTTATCATTTGTGGTGACATTTTGACAGCTTATTTTTCAGCAGAATTGGTTGCCTGATCCAGTTTTGCTGGTCCCATACCAGCGCGAATAGCGTGAAGGCAAGAAAAAGCAACTTGGAGGGACGCGGCGGGGGAAGGCTTCTCTCAAGCCTCCCAGCCTCCAGCAGGAAGGTATGTTTAACCATCCCCAGGAGTTTTATGTACCAGCAGGGAGGAGAAAGACAAGGCAGTGCCTGAGCTTCAACTTTGAAAATGTCATGGTGGATTTAGGTACCTAAATCCCTTTAATAACCCATCCCTAAGTGATTTGGCTGAGGTCATAAAGACATTTTACAACAAATCGGGGAATGAAGCCCAGATGTGCTATTGCCCATACGGGCATCCTAACTCCTGTTCTGTTTCCCCTTTTCCCCTGAACTCAACAGGGATATGGCTGCTATACCGTCGTAACTTTTCCCTACCATCTTTAAGATAGGTGAAACTTGCAGCATCCATCTTTGGTGGTTTAGAGCATCAAGGACCATCATAAAATTACCATGGGGGACAGGATTTCAAACAACAACAACAACAACAGCGAGCATGCAGAGTTTTTTTCTCTATTTCACTCCCAAGGCGAGGAATTTTTACAATACCCTCTGGAGTTCCCCTGGCCTCAGCATCAAACATAGAGTGCAGCAGCCAAGAACAGGCCCACACCCTGCACAACTTGCCAGCAATAATTAATTAACTAAGGAGCAAACAGCAGCAAATATTCCCTGCATAGGATCACACGGTTTCATTTGGTTACATTCCAGTGATTGGAGTGTCACTCCGTCTCTTTGTTTTGCTTTTTTTTTACATGTGTGGGTGGGTTTTTTTGTTGTTCTTGTTGTTGTTTTCCTTTAAATGAAAACTCAGAATCTGATTTAATAACCTAAATCTCAAAGCTGGGCCCTAGGAATGAACATAGATATCCAGCAATTTAATGTCTCTTACACCTTGCTAAACTTGAAATCACAGTGGCCTATCAACATCCTTTCAAACTGATTATTGCTCCTGCATGGATAGGGCAGCTACTTCTTGACAACAAGGTCCTACAGTGAATGCTTCTGGAAGCATTGCTGCTCGGTGGGTATTTTGGCACAGCTCTGTCAAGGGACTTCAGCAGCTGGTTGTCAGCATCAGATGTCTGATGCTGTTGTTACCTAGTAATAATGTTCTCCAGAAACTGCAAGTGCTCAGAAGTACCTCACTCTTGTCAAGACTTTGGAGCTTGGCTTGCCTGTCATTCCTAACCCAGAAGGGGAAATACAAATGATGTGGTTTTCTACTTATTTTGCTCACAGGGGTCCATCTGGTAGGTGTTTTCAAAGCACGTGAGCACAAAGCATAGCTGCTAAATTAGGAGTCGATCCTGCAGTCCCATTTTGTAGAAGAACTCCCCAGATAGAGTTTACCCGTTGCCAAGGACCTACATTCATTTCTGTCCCCACTCCACACCTTTCATCTAACAGGTAGACATCCTAGCCAGGAGGTCACAGGGAGCAGTGCTCCTCCTTTCAGGAGGCTTCACATCTCTTGCAAGATGCAGAGAATCGCACTCCACAGCTCGCATCACTGTCCTGGGAGCTGTGGTGTGATTAATTGATAATGATTGATTGTAAGCAAAGTGCAGGATAAATTGGTCAAGGTGTTCTAGGGGCATGGCTGATCTCAAGACCGCCTGGCTGAAGCCATTCCACGTTGCAGGCAATAATTCTATACTCCTTAAGCCCAAAGTAAAAGTGCATCAAAACGCAGTAGGGAAGCTGCAGTTACTGTGTCCCTATGAGCTACTCCTGGAGTTCCCCTTCTCCTTTTCTCTCCAAGGTACCTGTCGCTGTGGGGGTCTTGGCTATAAAGAGATCTTAATATGGCACTGTGCTGTTTCATAACCTAGTTAAGGCACCTGGCATGAGGGGAAAGGGAGTTTGGGTTCTAGCCTGAAGGCCACTAAATATTTCAATACCTGCTATTAAGTATTCAATGCGGTGGGAACTTGAGTCTCTTCTGTCATTAAGCTACAGATCTGTGTTTAAATGTGCTTTTCCTTTAAATGAATTGATGAAATTTCATGCAAAGTGAAATAACCTTGACCAGATTGTTGGAACTTTCCCCTGCACTTCACAACCCAGGACACTTATCAACAGGGTGCTGAATATGTGTTAAAACAGTTCCAAAGTGAGAAGAGATTCACTTATGTTTCCCAGTTTTTGAATAAATACACTATATTTTGAAATTTTTTGAAAAGAAAGGATTGATGCATTCATTTCACCTAGCTTTTGAAAGAAAAGGTCTGGGTGTTTAATTCAGAAATGTTCTGGGATATGCAGCTTCAGCGCAGGAAGGCTTGCAAGCCCCAGGAATGGGTAGGAAATAAACAAACTTTGATTTCAGCCGTTTCTTTTTGGCAGAATTAGGCAGGTTTTTGCTGAATATGATGGCTTTTGTTGCCTCTATTGATAGGCATTAGAACTCCAGCCTGTGGGTAGGCTACATGAAAATTGGTCACCACTCTGCTCAACATTGTGATAACCAAGTTCCCTTAATTGATTGACCTTTATGAATTAAAAGGAACATAATGAAGGGCAGATCCATGTGCTTTGGTTTTTGTGCTCTGCAGATGTAGCTATCATGAAGACAGCAGAAATAAACTGCGGTCATTTCCTTGTCGAGTCACACCAAACGTGTCATACAGGTGAGAACCTGGGGATTGAGTGCTGTGACCTTCTCACATCTTATTCTTGATGCTCCACAGAATCTAGCCTATATATGTATACAGCAGCTTCTTTAGGTATGGTTCTAAAATTGCCTCCTTTTTCAGCAGATCTTTTACCTGTCTAAGACTTTTAGAGGTTATATTATTTCTTCAGTGTGGCTACAGGCTCTACTAGCACTCATTGGGATGTTCTCTATTGCCTGGGCCTGTCCTTTGTGTAATTGTTCCCATTTAGGCAAAGCAGTTATAAAACCAACAACAGTTCTAGAAAGCTCAGATTTGCTACATAATACAGCTCCCAAATTTGGCTTTTCCTTTACTGGTTTACTCCATCTGTTAATGAACATGAACCAGCTATCCACTCCTCTTAAAACACTCATTGGGCCAAGTCATATTTAAACATATGTTATAAAATATAGCTTGTCTCGTCTTGACGAGATTTTTAAACGCGAAAGAGGTAAGCAAATGAACATGACTTTAGGTACATGCTGATAGGCTGAAGAAAGCCTTAGTCACATAATGAAAGTGGCCAGAATTTACTCAATGAGACATTCTTGAGAAACCTTCCCCAGCTGTAGGTGTAACAGTTGAAAGCCTAGCTCTTGTGGTTACACTTTATTAAACTTTGTTTCCTATCTGTGCAGCGTAAGTGAGCGTTACTTATGGGGAAAAGGGTGAAATATTCTTTCACTCTCAATAAAAACGAGGCTGGAGAGCTCTTCTTGCTCCGTTTTCATCACAGCTCCTTTCCTGTGTTTGGAATGGTTCCCTTGCATTGTTCTTGAGTTAAATTTCAAATGGTGGCACATAAGGAAGATTTCCCAGACCTGACTTATCAGGGGATGTGTGTGTAAGGAATCTCAGACTAACCTAAGGACCCATCATCCCAGTACAGAAAACAAAGAAAGGAAAGAAAAAACTATTTAGACTGGTCTTCAGTGCCACACATTGCTTACAGGGGAAGGTTTGGCAGCCAAATGCCAGACTTGTTTCAGTTAAAAGGTGAATGATAACAGGGGGAAAAAAGAAAAAAAAAAAGGGGGAGGATAGAGTTTTCTGGAAAGGAAAGCAGGAGGCTATAGTCTTTCCTTTGGTCTTGCCGGGCTCTTTATTTACTTATTTATCATCAATTAATTAGCAGCACTGCAGAAACACTAGCTCCCAAACAGCTTGCCACTTGTGCTCAGAGTAAATACCCAGTACACACAATGTAATTAAAAATGTAAATAATACTATCGTCAAATACTAGCTTATGTGTCAGCAGAAAGGACACTGCAGGACTCGGGAGAAGGAATAACAACAGTGATCTGAAGGCTACAGATCTGCTCATTGTGTGTGTTGACCATAGGGTAACACATGGGTCTAATCTATTTACTCATCGTGGTAGTACCTCATTGTTGATCACCATCAATATGCACCCTGAGCATCAGCCAAAAAGAGAGCAGCCACTGTTGTCATGGTGACGTTGTGAAAAGAGGCAGCAAAGAAAGCTCATCCAGTAACGGGAGCAGTGGCTGGGGGCTTGGGAAACGTCGGTCTGGGTCCCTCCCTTGTCGCAGGGCTTTGAATAGGACGCCGGCAGCTCGCTCATTGGCTTGAATGCCATTCATTTCTTTGAAGCAGGCTTTTAAATACTTGGGAGAGTCCTGCCTCAGTTCTCCATCTTTACTACCTCACTACTCACCAGTATCTTTACTACTTTGGTGTCTATGAGCATTTATATTTTTCCTGGGCTTCACCTATATGTAAGATCTCCTTCCCATGTTAATTCTTAAGTTTCTAATTAATAAGATCTTTCCCTTGAATGGGAAGCTGCTGTCTTCTCTTAGTAACATTTGGTAATTTGCCAGAACATGAGTATTTTTGCAGGATTTAAGCCTCTGTCTTGAAAATATTTCGAGGGACATACTCTGACAGATACATATACACAGAACCTGATTAGAGATTCCGTCCTCCCCCCTCCAAAAAAAACCAGATTGAAAAAGGGGGAAGATGAGTGTCTCAAATTACAGTCATTATGAGTGAGAATCTGCGGAAATCTCATTGAGACTAACAAAAGCTAATGCTGCTGGGGCTTTGATTTTGGTAGGATTTGAGATTAACAGGAAGGCCGAGCGTATAAGGTACAATGTGTGCCCATGTCAAACGTAGAACAAAAATGTGTTGTGATTCCAGCATCACCACTCATCCCCTGCCAAAGGATGAGTACTATGAGTCTTTTTTGCTTCTGTCTGGGGCTGGCTGTGCTGTAGAGGTGTGCCCTGCCAACTGCTTCTCCTGCCTTGTCCCTAACTTCTTGAAGAGTGAGGGTTACAAAAATCTCAGTGCTTTGTTTCTAACTGGAGCTAGGATTTGGACAGGTCCTATACCAAAACAGCACGGTGGTTCTCCAGGAGCCTGTAGGGTTGCCAGTCTTCAAAATATTATCAGTCCACAGCTCATCCTGTTGAAACTGGCTGAAGAGCTGTGTTCATCTGTTTGTGCGAGGAATCAAGAACTCCTCCAAGGAACTGGAGACTTGCACTGTTCTAAGAGGGGCCCCCTCTCCAACAAGGTGTGTCGGTTCTCCCACAGCGTTGCAGATAAGGCACTTCTAGCAGGACCCCTCTAAGCCTCTCTGCCCCTTCAGCTCAGACAGATACATTACAAAACACTGCTTAAATTCCCATCCTCTTTCAAGAAAAAACATAACTGCCTCCCCAGGAGGAAACTTTGCCCAAGTGTGCAGCCACAGAAGCCAAATTTTGGGAGGGAGGATCCACAGGCCGTGAAAATACTGAGGAACAGCTCTGAGGTTCCATTTCCATGGTGCTACGGAGCTCATAGCCAGTCCCTGATCTAATACTCATTGTGCTGGTACTGATTTGGATGAGGCGGGCTATGCTGAAGCACTGCTCCGAGATAGCTCCCACAGCTGGGCACAGTCTGGATCCCGCCCTCCAGTCACCCGCTCCGGACAGGGGGCTCTCACTGTACACCCCCTCCTTGCCGCGAAGACCGGACAGCCCTGTGGGACACCCTTGCTTCATGACTACGATGAAAAATACAGAGATTACAAACTTTCAAGTGAACATCTCTTTGTAGGCCTCCTCCCAGCAGAGTGGCATTTCATTCCCCATCCTCAAAGAGAAAAATCTTGCTTTGTTCTTTTCCTGACCTCAGTTTGATTTTTTTCTGCCCTAAAGAGCTGTGAAGCCTTGTTGCTGCAGATCTATCACAGAGCTGGCTTCCTTGCAGCAAGATGTGTATGAAACCAAATAAAATGGATGGTGTGCATTTCCCCAGCAGCAACCACAGGTTTAGCTGTTCGGAACAAAAATGGCTAGTTAGATCACAGCAGAGCGTTAATATCTGCCTATTAATTAAGCTGTTGAACATGATTTCCATATAAACACCAAAAAAATTAAAATGGGCAGTGTATTTTCTGGGCAATAGGTTATTTCTATGAAGTGACACCCCCTGACATGAACAGCAGCAGTAAAATGTTTATTCTTATTTTCCATTTTATTTTAGATCCCATCACAAATTAAAGGTGCTTCTCCACCCTTAAGATAAATTATATTATTATTTAGAATAAAAAAAAAAAATCCTCCTTAAACTTATTAAGATGCCTCTTTGTGTTATGAAGTTGGGCTATGAAAAACTATCCTTCTTTGTCACTGAAATGCTCATTCCCTCCCAGCTGCTCAGTCCTTAAACATGAGCAATTTCCATTGCTGTTAACCCACTGCCTCACAGGAAAGTCTAAGCATGTGTGTATGTGCATATGCATGTATGTATGTATGTATGTGTATATATATATAAGGCATTTAATCCAGTGCATTCAATCTCTGATTGGGGCCATTAATTGCAAATATGATATTATATAGTAATAATAATAAATAATCTAGGATATACAGAAGAAAAAGCAAAAGCAAAAGGGCTTTGAAAAGAAGTCTGCAAGATTAACAAAATCACTTTTTCTCCATCCCTTAATGCAATCTTAATTTCATATTCTGATCAGGAATGAAGAAGGAGTTGTGCAAAAAGCTTTACTTGGTTTATGCAGGGGTTTTGCATCATTAACATTACTCCTTGATAGTAATATTTTCTAAACTGAGGGCGCTGGATGTGTGTTCTGCTAACATACCACACAGAAGGGTTTCTACTGCTTTAGCAGGTTTGTGCTTGCTGCCTTAACGAATGAAAGGTATCTTTGAAAAGCTTAGAATTTGTTTTTTATATCATTGTATTGATCAAAAAAATAATGCCCATGATTCATTTTGGATACTGCCCAAATTAAAAGATACATATTACAATATTTGTCATGGCTTACACTACACATCAGTAGAAATAAATCAAATTATGATCTCTGCTCAGGGCCTTCCCATGATTTCTTGAAATTTTAATTAATAAATAAAGTAAGCCTGAAATGACTGTGAGGTGTACTTGTTTGTAGACTGCTCCCTGAGATGCATCATTTGAATACTGATTTCTTTTTACTGGGAAACTGCAGGAGGATTTTTATATTTCTTCTTGAAAAATAAAATGGTACATTTGGTCACTTATATGCATGTAAAGCCTTTCTTTTTCCCCTTCGACAATAGCATTCTTACTTTTCCCTTCAGTTTTCTCCTAGTGCTGTTTATATGCTATATTACACTCTCTAATTTCCTTTTATCTTTTCTTTATTTTGCAATGTCTCAGTACATGTCTCTTTAAGACAAGTTAATTTAGTCAATTACTCCAGTTTGGTTTCAGATAAAATCTTTAATTTATCCAGGCCCCTCTTTATTCTTTCTAAGATCCTCTTTCCATTAATTTCATGAAACATTCTAATTCTCCATTTTAGGAAAAAGCTAATTTCACTCACTTGCACAGACTTCCTCAGTCTTTTTCCTCTATTGCATGTTTTACTTAAACTAAAGCATGTGGGAATGGCTGATGCTCTTACATACTAAGAGCCGCTTCGCTTTCCTGCCCTGCCTGAAAAACAGTCACAGATCCATTTGCCTTCTCCTGCATCTCCGTACAACAGGGAAAATGATGGGTTCCCAAAAGGACAAGAAATTCTTCCTACCCAAGTAGGGGAGGACACACGTGCCACAGTCATTGCCGCCATGCCATGTCTTGCAAAGGTCTCCCTGAATGGTATCAGGGTCTGTGTTTTGGACTGGGTGGGACACCACTGGGACAATGCTCCTGCTGCCTATAGATCGGTAGGTAGAGGCAGGTGTGTCATGTAGGATTTCTCCAGTATTGGATATGGAGGCTGCAACTGTCTCAAAGCCTCTCCCTCTCCTCTTACCTAGGATTTTGTTTTTCATGGGTATTTCACGCCCTGATGGTTCCTTGGGCTCTGCCAGGGACTTGTTTTGCCTCCTCCAGCAAGTTGCTCTCTTGTGCCTCGTTTTCCTTATTTATGAAATGGGAAAGATAAACCCGTTGCAAAACGGTTTGACCACCAATAGCGCCAAAGGGCATGAAGCAATGAAAAGGCCGAGACTGGTCGTTACTGTAAGTAATTATATTGCTTCAGAAACATCTTTCCTTGTTTAGTAATTTTCTCGCTCATCTGCACTCCTCACTAGCTTCAGTCTAATGGTCTTAGAGACAGGGATTACCATGTGACAAATCCCTGACTATAGTTCCATTGTACTATCACAATATTAAAAAAGTACAAAGTGCCACTGTATTTGTGCAGAAGAGGAGTGCTTCCAGCTTTACCACGCAGATGCACGGACAACAGGATCAGGAAACTGAACTTGCTAAAACTCAATCAAAACAAATAAGGGGGGAAAAAAAAAGCACAACAGTTTTTAGGTGGCTTGTCAAGCTGGCCACAAATTTCATCTTGAACATAAGAAGATGGAAGTGGATTGGTGGCTACAGTGCTCAAAACCTGCAAGATGTGGAGGACTTTGAAGAGATGCTGATTGCTAGCAAAAAGAACACCTAAGGTCCTGGAACTGTGGCTTAAAATGTATCCTTTAAATCTGTTAATAACAAAAACTTACAGCATTCAGCAAAAATGAACCTGTTTTATTAAGAATAAGTTTACTCTTTTTGCAGAGTTTTTTAAAAAAACTTTTTCATTAAAAAAAATCCAAAAGTCCTCAAGAAGGACTGGGGACATTTCAAAATGCCAGCAAGCTACCCCATGGGAGATGTGTTTTGGGTTGTCTTCTGCTCTCCATGTTTTTAAGTGGGTCTCATGAGCTAAAGTGTATTTTTGATAAACTATTTCTCTTCTTTGTATTGGGAGGGTGTCAAGGGCTGGAATTTCATATAGAAAAGTGCTCAGAACCCCAGAGTGTATTGCAAAAGATTATACAACTATGACTCTGCAAGGTATTGGAAAATATCCTCAGCTGTAGGGTAACAGGGTATTTTAGACCAAACCCATTTGGTTCAGTTGAGCTGTGTTTACACATACGAAATCTCTCTATTTCTGTGCAGCATATTGACCCAAACTCCCTTAAATTAAACCCAATTTTGTGAAGGCACTTCAAAAAGCAGCCTCCTTATAGAATACCACCAATTTGAACTACATTTGCAGAGATAACCCCATTACGGTGGACTCACATTTGGAATAATATTTACATATTCAATTTTTTCTATCAAGAAATGCTCTATCAACTGTTACATTCCAATAACCATGAACGTAAATGAGTGCAGACTTCAAATGGACAATCATTAACCTATGCTGTAATGATTATACAACATCCTTAAAATACTGAATGTTTTGAATGTGATCAAGTGATTCTTTCGTGTTATTTTGACTTTCATACTAATTATTAAACTTTAATTACCCATTATGGGTAATTATTAATATTTATTGCACATTATTGTCATTGCTCATGGGCTTTTATAAAAGGAACTATACTTGATAGAGAAAAAAAAACATTAAATTAAATATTCATTTACATGTTTTTGCAGCAACCTATTTTTAAAACAAATGAGTACGAGTCTGGTTTTCTGTTAGTTGTTATGTTTATAAATATTGATTTAATACCCATTATTCTTCTTGACTACAATTCTGTGACTTCCTATACCTTTATGTTTTCTCTATAAGCATTTTCTCCCTTGTTAAGATTACAAATGTGAACAGAAAAAAAAATATTGTTAGAAAAACAGACAAATAGAAAGTTATTGTCAGTGTTTGTACTTGGGGTAAGACAGAAGTAAGAAATGCAATCATTGGGTGCTTATTTATAAATAAATAAATAAATAAATAAATAAATAAATATTTCATTAATTATTTTCTCCAAAAATTGAGACGGGATAAAGCAAACTAACTTTTCAAGAAGTGCGCACAGCTTAGCTCATTTTAAACGTCCTTAAACATAGCAAGGTGTCACGTAGCATTTTCAAAAGTCTCTGTGCCTGGACCAAAAATAAGAGGTTTTCCTGTCACAGAGTTTGGCCTGGGGGTGATTGAGGACCTTTGGTGGGACATTTATGGACCACAGAACAGAACCCACTAAAGCCAGAATGACACCTGGAAAGCTGCCCAGAGGTGGCTGTTGAGGACACACCACGGGCTTGGTATATCTCAAACCCATCCCCTCTCTGGAGTTTATTTTACTCAAAGGAAATAATTTCCCAACATCCCCATTTTTTGGTAGCCACCTACATCTTTACTTTCAAAATCCGTGTGGTGTCAGAGTTTCTCTTTCATTTTGAGATACAGCTAGAAGTGTTTCGGGTTTAAAGTATTTGCCATGCATACGAAGAGAGAAGAGATGAGAAAAGAGAAGAGAAGAGAAGAGAAGAGAAGAGAAGAGAAGAGAAGAGAAGAGAAGAGAAGAGAAGAGAAGAGAA
>JAVKLA010000005.1:5732253-5744255 GCA_034782735.1 Sagittarius serpentarius | reverse complement strand
GAGAAGAGAAGAGAAGAGAAGAGAAGAGAAGAGAAGAGAAGAGAAGAGAAGAGAAGAGAAGAGAGAAGAGAGAAAAGAGAATTTCAGTTGGGACTACAATGATCATCTAGTCCAACTGCCTGACACTTCAGGGCTGACCAAAAGTTAAAACTAAGTCCTTTTCCACTTTGGGAGAGTTTAAGGACACTGTCATATCAGCAGTTCATAATGTGTTCAGGGGCTAGTGAGGAGGGGAAAATCCTTAGTCACCCCTCAGCCCCTTGGTCTCCAAAGCCCAGTCCCTCTTGAAGGTGTTGGATCTTACAAGACCTTAGCCTATTGCTTGGGATATATAATGTTGACGATGAAAGCTCTTCATCTCAGTCTTTTTCAAAGGCCTCCAGAGTGGTGCCACGGTGAGATGCAGGAGACCTAGGAAATGGAGGATGTCTCTCTGATTTCACTTAGGAAGAGGCAGGGCTCAAAGTGAAGTTTTCTATTTCCATATACTCAAAGCAGTCTGGTGTATGAAAAGGATTAACATGTACTCCTCTTCAAATTGCACTTCTAAGATTTTTTTTTTTAAAGAGATAAACACGTGTATGAAGAACACAGTTTCCAAAGCAGGATCCTTGTAGCTCTGGGTCAAAGGGTCAAATCTGGACAAAGGGGTTTTAAGTACTGTCTTTACCCTGTATGGGATGGACAGACCTGCTGCATAATCCAGAATTCAGGACTGTAGATGCCACTGTGATGGTGAGCAACCTGAGAGTTAGCCAGTGCAATGCCTAGCATCACAGCTCCTCAATTTTTGAAGGATGAGTAATGGGGAAGAGTATCTGGAGTCCCATGTGAGGTTTTAACCCAGCGATTATATCCTTGGTGTCTGCATCTCAATGTGGAAGTGCACAGAGTGTGCTCAGTGTAAGGAACGTGTCAAAGAAAAAGTCAAACCTTCACAAGAATTAAGCATGAAGTATGTGCCCTTTGTAAATAACTGCTGCATGCGACCTTTAGGCCTCCAGAAGTTATGTATGTGATCAGAGTAAGAGCGGTGAATTGAATGAGTGAGTTGCAGAGTAGAAGGTAGCTTTCTGTGGGTTAGCTCAGCTTGGTGAGACTTGCTGCGGCAGGATACCTTGCTGTGGTAGCTGGTGGGAATGGGAGGGAGGAGGTGTCCAGGCAATGGAGGCAGACTGCAGGGAAACACCCTTTTCCCTGTTCAGTCACCCTCACAAAAGCTTTAGAAACCCCACTGATCCTCACCCTCTTTCTGCTCTTCACCCAATGCCAAACTGGCATCTCACTTTGTCTCTGCTATATGTGTACTGGTACACAACAGCTAAGTAAACCAGAAAAAATGGGGCCATACTCACAGGGATAGAGAGAGTTATAGGTTTAGGGACAGAGAGATCAGTGGGTCACCTAGCAAATGAAACACACCAAGGTATCAGATTTATGGGGTGAACCAGAACCATGTTGCAGAAGGTGAACGGACCAATGAGTAGATTGGTATTTGAGGACTAGGTTGAGATAGTGGGGTAATACAGCACAGTTGGTACCAGGCTTTACAAGTGGTATCATGGTCCAGGGTTTTGTTTTAAATTTAATGGACGAAGTGTGGC
The DNA here is from genome assembly GCA_034782735.1 of Sagittarius serpentarius. NCBI lineage: Eukaryota > Metazoa > Chordata > Aves > Accipitriformes > Sagittariidae > Sagittarius > Sagittarius serpentarius. The sequence goes on along the minus strand of JAVKLA010000005.1, from coordinate 5,742,651 downwards.
ATCACAGATTCCCAGACCAGACAGTAAGGTAGCACATAGAGTCCAGAATGATTCTGGCCATCAAATTGCTTAAAAAATTGTCCAGAATTGATCTGTGAATTCTTTGAGATCTTTTATTCAAAAGCATTCCTTAAAACAAAACTGTTGGTGGCTTGTGGCCTTCAGCAGTTTGCTGAGGCAGTCTCCAGTTGAAGGATGACGTAGTTCAGTGCCACCATGTTGTGTCCTGTTGGCACGTGTGCTCCCCAGCAGGACTGAGCTCAGGGCACTCATTCTCTTGGTACAAATATAAATTCAAAACCCAGCCTCAGCCCCAGACCTGACCACCATGCACTTGCTGAAAAGATTCCCAGCAGGAAAACTCATATTCTGAATATTTATAAAAAGTGAGCACAGAAGAGATGTGTGTGTGCCATTTAAATGAATTTTAAAGATTGTTTTTGACTAACGGTATAGAAAATAAGTTTTTGCAGCATCTCCCCTTGTACGTGCCAAGTCTTTTCAGAAATGCATCACACATTCATTTCCACGTGTCTGGTGTGACTTTAGATCCCAGTAGAACTAGTCATATGTAAGAGCTTCACCAGTTTAAAGGATTTGACCCACATTGGGAACAATGTATGATGCTGTGCCTTTTACTGCTAAAACAGGACTCTATCATCTGTGGGTTTTTTTAAACCTCACACCATCAGATGTCATATTTAAGTTTGAAAAGCCTTGGTTTTCTGTGCATAGCTGGATTGCTCCTGCTCCCCTAGAAGCCCGTAAGAACATTGATTTGAAGCAAAGCACACTCAGCATACAAGGAGGCAGGAGCAGCCTCTGGTTTATACACACTTGCATGCATACTGATATAATTCTTACAGGTTCATGTAAAAATAATCTCAGGATTTACTTCCAAATAGCCCAAATCCCCCTTTCCCTTTATGATAGGCTCCACTGTGCCTGTTCGGATTTCCAGGTGTCATTTAAGAATGTGAAGTGCTCCTGAAACAAGAGGCAGAACAGCTAAGCCTGCTTCTGAAATAAATGACCCCAGCTCCTCTGCACAGCAGAGCTGGCCAGTGAATTTGACCTGGATGTATATTCACCTGTTTTCTGACGGCAGAGGGACGATATTTTACTGTGGTTTGTTTTCTTTAAATATCATTCTGATTGAAATCTGAGTAAAATACATTAAAAATAATGAATGTGTATCACCAAAAAATACTGCAGAGGTGTAATTTTTGACCTGGTTTCCCTGAAAATGTGCAAGACACATTTCTATGAGCACAGCAGGATTTTTACAGCTCACATTTCTGCTCCGTGGTGCTCTCAGAGGGGCAAACTGCATAGAAAAACATTAGATGTTCAATTAGATAATAGCATTAGCATTTAAGATAAACTTTCCTTTCTTCCCAAAGATAAACCCTCATTATTTAAAATGTGTTTCATCCTCTAGTTCCTCCATAGGAGATACTTCTGCAAGCTACCTGCCAATAGCAATTAAAGCTTAGTTTGCAAGGAAAGCGGGTTTAATTGCCAAAGCGCTATTTATAGGAAGTCTCCCATGAGGATTACTGAGCTGCAAGAATGCAGATTAAGCAAAATGAAGGCAGCAGGGAATGTGATGCACTTTGGCTAAACAGCTCTGTCAAGGCTCAATCGGTGTGGGTGCCGTAACAGCACCGATGACAGCCTGACGCCGCTTCCCCCACGCCGAGCTGCGTGTTTCAGACACTGTGCAGTGTGACAGCATGTCCTCAGAAATTTCATAGCAAAGCATCTTCTCTATCCAGGTATTTCCCCCCTCCCCTCACCTCCCAATAACCACCACAGCTGAGAATCTCACCCTTGGGGGGTTGCTGGCGTTTTTTGTTGGGGAGTTATGCATGTCCCCATCCCAAAAAGATGTATAGGGGAGCTCCAGTTCTGCCACAAAAGGGGCTAGAAGGCTTCAGGCGGGGGCATTAGTCCTGCATTTCACTGCACGCCTTGGGTAAGTTTGTCTCCTGCCTTAACATTGTCCAGAAAGCAAAGAATAACATGACAGGTAATGAGAGACAACTGCAGCAAAGCCGGGGTGAAAGTGGGGCCTCCTCAGTTCTCTGTCACTGCTGGCCTTCCTCGTGATCTCCAGCGGCCTAGCGCAGAGCAAAAGCTGGACTGTGTAAAAGGGGGATCATAGAATCATAGAATGGCTTGGGTCGGAAGGGACCACCGAAGGCCATCTACTCCAACCCCCCTGCCATGAGCAGGGACACCTTCAACTAGACCAGGTGGCTCAGAGCCCCGTCCAGCCTGGTCTTGAATGTTCCCAGGGATGGGGCTTCTACCACCTCCCTGGGCAACCTCTGCCAGCGTTTCACCACCTACATCGTAAAGAATTTCTTCCTTAGATCTAGTCTGAATCGACTCCCTTTTAGTTTAAAACCATTACCCCTTGTCCTATCGCAACAGATGTGCTTAATGCGCTCTCTGCCTTTGCCTCTAAGCCTCTTCAGCCACCCCTTTTACCTGAACAGCTCACCTGCCCCATTTGCCTTCTTAAACAACAGCTTCCCCTCATTCAGCTGGAAGACTGCTGGGAAAATGGGAAATTTTATGCTTTGTTATTAATTCTTCATAATCTTCATTATCATCATCATCATCAAGTTGAGCAAGAACAGAAACATTGGGACATTTTGGCAAAGAAGGCACTGAAAATACAAATATCTTGGCCTAACATTGATTAAGATCAAATGTTTCACAGAGATTTAAAATGATTTCTAATTGTTTAAGTATCTTTTTTAAACAATTTTAGATAAAAATTCATGATAGTTAATTATAAAAAATTAAAATAAATTATTTTATTTTTTCAAGATATTTTCAGCTTTGGTTAATGAAGAATTTAGCTCATCTGACAGAAATTCACAGGAAAATAGATGTTGTCAAACCTACATTTTCAGTGAAGGGGTTCCAGCTGAAAAATTACATCCATCTTTGATTAAATCCCTCATTAAGATTCAGGTCTTTTCTGTCAGTAAATCAGTAATCTGGTAAAAAAGAGTAATGTCATCGTATTCCTTGTTGACTTGTCTGAGTCCATCTTATTCTACCTTTTTTATACTCTAAACTCCTTGCAACAGGGATTGTGTTCATAACGAAGTCCACAACTTGCCCGGTTCCCAGAGCTCTGTCACTGCCTATTAACTCTTACCCTCCCTGGGCTGCAAATGCCATACTTTCTACAAGGATGACAATACAACAAAACCACAACAATTAACCTCTTTTCAGGCTTTTGCATTGCCCAAACATACGCTTGGATCTAGGGTAAATTTTCAAGATTTCTCTGTGACTGCAGAAGTTTGACAGCTCTGTTTGCATTCATTTTTAAGGAAAATTGAATGATCTCTCATAATGCCTTGACTGTTGGAGTCAGAGCTTTAGGAAAAAGAAAACACACAGGGGAGGAATTAGACTGAAACAAAGGTTGTCTACATGAATGTGTCTACAGGAGGACAAGCTGTCTAAGCTTCTGTTATAGTCCATGGAGATGATAGTCTGTCGAAAGGCAGCAAGACCAACAGCAGAACCTAGCAATGCCATAATACTTAATGTTTAGTTTCATAGTTTCCACATTGTCTTTTTACTTGAACAGATACGACATCTTATGCAGTAGCACGGCATCGTGCGAGTCATTTGTAAGTATCTACAAGAAATAGTTCCTCTTGCAAAATAGACCCATGCACGTTATGTAGAGTCGGACAATAAACATCCTGGATTTACCTCACTGAAAACCACCTCAACCTGGAGCCCCCCTATCTCTCCTGATGGTGCAGGAGCAAAACCCTAATGAGTGCAAGTTACTGGAACATTTCAGGGCTGAATCAGGACAGATATTTAATGACCTAGATACAGAGGTACGTAACAACAGCTCTCAGAAGCCAAATTCTTAGAAGAGTGATCCATTTTTCTGCCATTTTTCTCTGGGGCAATCTGGAGAATTGAGTGTGTATATGCTCATGAAGTGAAGCAAGAACTGAGTGTCTGTGAGTGAGAGGAGAATATTGGATCTTGCATCACTCAGCATTTCCACAGCCAAAAGTCTGTCACTTACCGTTTTTCACAAATATTAATTCCCATCCTTATTTTTCTCTATTTCTTCCCTCTTTTAAGACCTGCTCCCTCGCAGTGATCAATGGTCCCACTGACTCTCATGACTTTAAATCGGGGTTCAGAAACAGATGAGCCCACACTGAATCCAGGAGCCTCCTAACTTTGAAGCTTGAGGATATCCAGATCTGATCAAGGCTTGGCTCCTCCTTATTTGAAATAGTTCTGTATTTTCCCATCCTTCTGACTGGATCTTTGTTCTTAGCTGGCAGAGGGACAACGTGGTGATGCACAGTTGAACCACACTCCCCAAACAGAAGGCCAGCAAAAAACAGGGTCTGCCTCCACGGCTGACTCACAGGCACCAGGAACAAACTGTAACACGAAGGTTTCGAGGGGGAGCATCTTGCTCAGAACCCTCTGAACTGTGCTCTCTGTTGGGCACGTTCTTCCCAAAGATTATAATTTCTAATTAATCTAAGACAGAAGGAGAACTATTTTTTAAACAAACCTCAGAAATGATTATTTTTAAGGCTGGTAAATCTATGCTAGCCAGTTATTGGTGCCATGTTCGGAAGCTCAGACAGAGCTAAATTATGCTTCAGATTAATGTATTGAGCAGTTCAGAGGTTAGACAAACAGCTGTTTCTCAAGCAGGCACACTACAAAGCTTAACTGTTCATTGGAAGGGCAGATACAGCCTAGCTAAATTCCCAGTGGGCTAACTTTTATTTGTTTCTGATTGGGAGATATCCAAAGCTGACTCCACGCTACTGATGACCTCCCTTAGAAGGGGCAGAAAGTTGAATCTCTGGAGCCAGTGTGATTTTACCAGTCTCTGGGAAAAAACCACAACAAATCTTCAGTGACTCTGAGATAATCTGCAAAATGTTGCACTTTCAGAAATAAGCCTTAAAAATTCTGGAAAAAAAGTATATGTAAATATAGGCAGACTACAGGGAAAGACTGCATAAAATCCCTGAATCAAACATTGCTTGTGACATTTTGCAAAGCTGTTAGTTAACCAAGAGCAACTGTTTCTTCAAAAGTGGTTATATGTGACATGCATGCTGAATGAAGTATATTCTAAATGCCGGATTACTCAATGGGAAAAGCACAACACAGATAGTTTAGTTACCTTATATCATTGTATTTCGGCAAAGCACTAAGATTCTCATTCAGAGCAGCAGCTACCCACTTCAGAACAATGCTTAAATGCTTACTCTGTGTAAAAGAACTGGCTATATGAAAAAAAAACCTAGATTGGGACATTATTTAAAAAAACCCAGAGTTAATGGATTCAATGGCAAAAGTCTTATTAGTTGCAATGAATGATTTGATCCCAACCTGACATAGATCTGCTCCCCAAACCTCATGGGAAACATTTAAATGGCATGTCTTAGACATCTTCCTTCTGCCTAATATTTAGAAGCTTGTGTATCTAGTGCTCCATAAGAAATGCCTCCATTCACTATTCTGTCAGAAAAAAAGTAGGCTAAGCTAGGTAGATGGAACTGACTCAATAATAACTATGGAGTTTTCTGGAGCTTCATGGATACATTCTCAGACGACTTCAGTGCAGTAATGTGTTTTCTGTGACCAGTAGTGACTTTTCTGGCAGTTTTCCTGCCACTACCCTATCTGATCCAAACATGATGAGATGCAACTATAACATACCCCGGACAATTTCATTTAAGAAAACCCATAACATTCATGAAGTGATCTCTACTGATCACTAAGAAAAAGTACTGGTCCAGAGAATCAGGGCATATTGCAGTCTATATTCTGAAGTGAGGAAAAAAACCCATATCCCGCTCAAATATTGCACCTCTAAAACTATTTATATACTTAAAATGAGGTGCATAATAGAGGACTTTGCAAAGTACATTTCTAGTTTTATAGTCTTGAGACAACCTAACAGGGTTTATTGGCCTCCTAAAGGTGTTATTGGTGAGTATCTCTACTTTCTCACTGCTCACAGTTCATTGCCTTTTCAAAGCCACACTGCAGTTCACCATGCACTTAGGGGATGGGAGCTAAGCAACTTTTGCCAGCCAGGCAGCCTACAGGACTGTGATTGACAAGGTGAGAGCAGGGACTATGTTTGTTGGGGTCAGTCTGTAATGCCTCTGTCTAAACTGACGTACCAGCACAGGGCTTGATACAAACTCCCTGTGGACCCACACTGTCTACCTTTTAGATCCTACTCCAGCAGAAGACAGTGCAGGTATAGCGCTTGCAAGTCAACTTAATTATGCAAGCTCAAGCCCACCAAAAGCAAAGCAATAAAGCTTAAAGAACCCAATGTGTTTTATGTATGCCAGGAGTATATCAGTTTTAAATGCAGACGGTCTCCCTTCAGAGTAATGGACCATCAAGGAACGCCATGCTGCAGTTGGATGTGTGTCTGCAGCCTCCTTTCCATCAGGAGGTCACCAAGAGGTCTAATGGGGGGTTCAGTATGACCATATGACTCCGCTGGGGTGGCTTGGAAAGCTGTCTTGTAGCTTAAAAGCAAGCAACACAGAGACAATTCATACTGAGAAATCCAGGGGGAATAACTGGTTATTAGTTCACTTCTTGTGAGCAGCATGGAAGAAGTGAGTCATTACAAAGGATAAACTCAAATTGCAACCGGCTTTACTTTTATATTGATAACATCTATTGCTAAATTATAACAATAACAGTGACGTTATCTTGAGAAAAGTGCTTCAAAGTGCCACTTCCCGTCTTATTTGTGCTCTGTACCAAGAAGAACACTAGTCTTCAGGCTAAAGCACAGAAGAGATGTGGGTTTGATTCCTGGTCATGCTACGTGTTTCCTGTCTTGCCTTGGGCAGTCCCTAAATCTGCCTGTGTCTCATTTCCACCTCTGTGAAATGGGGATCATAGTACTGTGCGCCTTTCATCCACCTCTATTTAGAAGATAAAACCTTTGTGTCGCGGACTGCTTTTAACATATGCACATCGGTATGTGCACATGCGCAGAAAGAGAGGAGAGGGCTTAAAATGAGACTTGCGTTTTTGTTGGGTCCCATAAGTACTGAAGCAATGGAAACACTGCTAAATGATGGGATTTATTTAGAATTTACAGTTCAAGCAGAGTGGGATTCTTCTAAACAAATATTAACGTTTCCAACTGAGCATGTAGTCCAGAATCACAGTCAACAGGGAGGATTAGGCCCTTCTTCCCCCAAAGTATCCTGGGCTGCATAAAAAGAAGCGTGGCTAGCATTCTCCCCTCTTCTCTGCTCTTGTAAGACCCCACCTTGAGTACTGTGTCCAGCTCTGGGGTCCTCAGCACAAGAAAGACATGGCCTTGTTAGAGCAGGTCTAAAGAAGGGCCACAAAAATGGTCAGAGTGCTAGAACACCTCTGCTATGACGAAACGCTGAAAGAGTTGGCGTTGTTCTGTCTGGAGAAGAAAGAGCTCCAGGGATACCTTATTGTGGCTTTTCAATACTTAAAGGGGGCTTATTAGACAGGCATTATACCAAGGCCTGTAGTGACAGGACAAGGGGCAGTGGTTTTAAACTGAAAGCAGGGAGGTTTAGCCTGGACATAAGGAAGACATTTTTTCCAGTGAGGGTGGTGAGACACTGTAACAGGTTGCCCAGGGAAGTTGTATATGCCCCATCATTGGAAGTGTTCAAAGTCAGGCTGGACAGGACTTCGAGCAACCTGATCTAGTGACACAGTCACTGCCCATGGCAGGAGTTTGGACTAGATGATATTTAAATGTCCCTTTGAACCCAAAACATTCTGCAATTCTGATTCTATGATTCCAAAAGTAGATATCAGGAACAGTTGAATATAAAGTCACCTATTTCTTCTAGTACCTATAAAGGAATCCTTTCCATTAGAAGTAGGTGAAATATCTCCCCCCTGTTAACATTGTTCTTTTTTTTCACATGGCAACATCACTGGAGACTATTACAGAGCACATTTCAGGCCCAGGGAGTAATGGTTGTTTGGTGCAAGTCAGCAAAGAGAATTGTAACATAAGGTTGAAAGCTCTGCCTAAGATAATATTTTCATTTGACAAAGCTTTGTTGCCATTAGTAACATGAAATGGGCAGGGAGAGCCCCTTACCTCCAGCACTGTGCCTCTGACAAAGTCAGTGCTGCCACGTTGTTCAGAGGAGAGTGGGAAAACCTGGAAGCAGGTAGATTCCTACAACCTACACCCTACTACATCCCTTACCATAAAAGTTGGAGAGGAGGCTAAATCCTGAGATAGACACTTTTTAAACCTTTATTCTGAAAGCAATGCCAGTTTTTACTGTAAACTGAGATATGTCCTTGAACCCTTGGATCTGATTGCTTATGAAGTTCTTGGCCCAAACTTTCTTAGAAGCTGAGGACTCTGTTGGAGTTGACTCTATCTGCTTATCAACATCAGTTAAAATCATAGTCTGTTCCCCAGGCGGGTGTTAAAACTACTCTGAACAAACTTCACTACTGCCACTGATGACAGCTGTCCCAGGGACAGACTTCCTTCAGTCTATGTCCTTTCTTAAGGTGGTGGATGGTTCTTCTTCCCCTACCTGCACAAGCTCAAGCACAAAGACTCCTCTCTCAAGCAGATAACACTTGCCCATCCTTGCAGCTGGTAATCCTTGTTGATTGATTTATCCATTGGCCAAGCTCAATGGCCAGGCTCTCAAAACCATTTGTCAGCAAGTTGCTGGAGCCAATGTTTCACTGTTTGGTTATAAGTAGGATTTATACACCAATGTTCCTTCCCTCAACCTGGTTGATATGCAGAAGTGTGAAATTCAGCAGAGAGGCCATTTCTACACCTTGCTTCATATGCCGTGCTTGCTAGGGAAATGATCCTACATCCACTGAATTCACCAGCATGCTTTTTACTGACCTCACAGGTTGCACATTGAGACCTAAGTGGATTATCATCTCCTGCCAGGAAGTGATATTGTTTCAGCCTGCACACTCAAGCAGTTCAATTTTTAATTTTTTTTTTTTCTTTTTTTGCCTCCTGTAATGGAACATTTATCTTGGAGCTGCATGAACTGCTGAAAGCTGTCACCACCTGCTGGAGTTTCTGAAGGTTAAAATGTCAGCACTCATACGGATTTTTACACTGTTGGAAAAAAAAAAAAAAGAAGAAAAATGTAAAAGAAAAAGAAGAATTTTGTGATTTTTCTCCATGAATAGTTACATGTTGTTGCACCAGTAATCTCAAATTTACTTTTTTTCAGTCTCCAGTTTCCTAATATTCACTACAGCTAAACAAAAATAGAAAATAATAGAAAAATCATGGAGTTCTGGATCATCATCTGGCAAATATAATGCTGCTCTATTGTTTTCCACCAAAATTAGACCAAATCCTTTTTCAGTAGTAAAAAGGTTATCTCTCATTCTTATTCTTGAATTACTAATCAAGTTACAAACTACGTACACCTGAAACAAGAAGAATCATAAGCCTCATATTCACTCTAGGTCATAAAATATTATTGTAATAAACAGCCAACAGACTGTTTATGAACATAAGTGTCCCCTCAGAGCAAATCAGTGGACCATTTAGATCAAGAACCCTTTCCCAAAAACGTCAAGTCAAAATACTCTTTAGGATGAGTACAAGATCCCGGCCACTTTCTGCAGTCCATTATTCCAAATCACATCTCTCAAAGATGAGAGTTCTACTATGCGCCTTTAGAGTTGTGGTGGGTTGACCCCAGCTGGATGTCAGGTGCCCACCAAAGCTGCTCTATCACTCCCCCTCCTCAACTGGACAGGGGGAGAGAAAATATAACAAAAGGCTCGTGGGTCAACATAAGGACAGAGAGAGATCACTCAGCAATTACCATCACAGGCAAAACAGACTCGTCTTGGGGAAACTAGTGCAGTTTATTACCAATCCGATCAGAGTAGGATAATAAGAAATAAAACCAAATCTTAAAACACCTTCCTCTCACCCCTCCCTTCTTCCCGGGCACAACTCCACTCCCATTTTCTCTACCTCCTCCTCACCAGCAGTGCAGGGGGACAGGGAATGAGGGTTGCGGTCAGGAACGTGTTATCTCTGCTGCTCCTTCCTCCTCAGGGGCCGGACTCCTCACACTCTGCCCCTGCTCCAGCCCGGGGTCTCCCACAAGAGACAGTTCTCCATGAACTTCTCCAGCGTGGGTCCCTCCCACGGGCTGCAGTCCTTCAGGCACAGACGGCTCCAGCGCGGGTCCCCCCGTGGGGTCACAAGTCCTGCCAGCAAACCTGCTCCGGCCTGGGTTCCTCTCTCCACGGGGCCACAGGTCCTGCCAGGAGCCTGCTCCAGCGCGGGCTTCCCACGGGGTCACAGCCTCCTTT
>JAVKLA010000005.1:5677411-5730997 GCA_034782735.1 Sagittarius serpentarius | reverse complement strand
TTTCCTTTCCTTTCCTTTCCTTTCCTTCCCTTCCCTTCCCTTCCCTTCCCTTCCCTTCCCTTCCCTTCCCTTCCCTTTTCCTTCCCTTCTCTTTTCCTTTCCTTTTCCTTTCTATTATCTTTTCTCTTTTTCTTTTTCTTTTCATAAGATGTGGGAGACTCATTTGTGGTTGCAACCTATCCAGTGTTGTGTCTGAGGCTGAGAAAACATTTCATAATCAATACATGATGGGTAAAAAAGAATCATGTTTCTGCAGGCTGATGAAAAACAAGGCATCATTCATCCCCAACTCAATGGCTTTGGAGCAAATAAACAAGCAAATAAAATGAATGCATTTCTGGTTTGTTGTTGGGGGGAAAAGTTCATTACTGGCATCACACTGGGGGGAAAAATACAACTTGCCTATGAAAATGATGAATTCAAGCCTGGGGCAGATGCATGACAATTCTTCATTTACCTGAGAAGGAGAAATAGATCTGAGAGATACTGCACCCAAGGAAAATCCCAGTTCCTATGTATTTCCATAACTTCTTTACCATAAAACAAATACATTTAATTAAAATATTGGACTGAACCTGACTCTTTTTATAGGCAGCCTCCTGTCACTGATCAAAACCACTTTCTCCTCTTTGAATGTTTTGTCTTATAAAAAATTAACCAGTGCAGGCTTTTTCCCCTCTGTTTTGCCTGAAGCAAAACAGAATGTTTACCTGCCGAAGGCAACCATTTTTGAATTTGCTTTATTACGAAAAGGACTCAATAGTGTTCAAAGCAACAACATGACGTCTTTTTCCCTTGAAAAGTTTTTTCTGACCAGCAGGAACCCACTTGACATCTGGAAAACTCCACCTGTTCTGTTCACTAGCTGATCACCGTAAGACATATTGCAAACAAAAAAGTAGATTGAAAGAAAGATGGATATGAATGTGTATATGGTTGCATGTGTGAGCAAAAGAGAATTGAGGGAAAACACAACAAATAACAAGGGTCAAAACCTTATCATCCCATTAAAATACTCAATTTTTTTATAGCATTTGTCAGCAGAACAGTTATGAATGAGGTTGCCAAAATCTTCCCATCCATGTATTTGTTGACAAAGTTGTTTGATTAGAAATTGAGGCACAGGTTAGAAGAGACCATGAGGTACCTGTAAATACCTTGAAAACAGCACAGAGCATTAAATTCAAACATTACTTCCATTTTCTTTCTTGATTTTAGCGATTGCATTGCTAAATTCACCTTACAGTATGCACCAAGGCAGTTGAAGGCACTTTATCCAAAACACCAAGCCATAGCTTTGGATATGGTGATTCACCTCAGATAATTTCAGGGAGCCCCATTTTGTTTTATAAACTCTAGCGCACAACCATCCTGACAATAGCAAAAAATAAATATTTGGAAAAGGGATTTTTAGGAAGAGTGAGTTTGCACCTCAAATTCATTCTCAGGAATGCTTCAATGCTTTTCCTTATAATGGCTTATGTTAAATCACCTTTTTAGAGGACTGGGGAGTTGCAATGTGTAAACTGAGTAGGTAAGCAACTGATCCTACATCCTGCATGTTGACAAGGCAGAGAGGTAGAGTTCAGAAGGTGGTTCAGCGTCTAAATTAGAAGCCTACTTACAGGTAGGATACCGAGATCTTTACCAATTTTAAGGCTATTGGACTTCCTCAGCCAAGTCCCCTTAATACATGTTTGAAGCCACCTTGGAGAGACATATGAAAAGCAAGGGTTTGATCAGCCTGTGGGGAACACTTTGAGTTTTAGACCCTTACAGAGCTACCTCACTGCTTCACCACGCCTGGTGAAAGCTGGGACTTCCGCGGGTACATTGGGCTGATGCTCAGTCAGGACAGTATTGAGCTGATACTAGCAGTGGGGACATTTTGAAGAACTGGCCACGTCAGGGACTCCTTTCTCAGGGGCTATTTGCTGCCAGATAGTGTTTCTAGATTCCCAGATGTTAGACATCTGTACCTTGGAGTAATTCTGGGTTCCTAGACTTCAGCTGCATAGAATGGTTCTCCTGATACAGCCAGAGCCATGGCTATTTCACTCCAACTAGGGTTCCTACACCTGTCCTTACCTGTACCCAATGTTGAGGAGCACAGGAGATCTAACTAAAGTAAGCCTTTTGTCAGACACTGAAGAGAAGAGCAAAAGTGGTTGCACTCTTTAAAAGTAGGAAGTACTTTTAGCACAGAAAATCAGTAAAACTTTTTTCTTTTTCACTCAAATAGTCCCCACAAATACTGAGTCTGCAAGTAAGACAAGGATAAGTCAACTGTGTATTCATATGAATATTCAACAGCCAGCTCCTCTTCTCTTTGTGCTCTTGGCCACAGGCTTCACAATGTGGTATGAATAACTAGTGAAGGCATGTGAGTTCCTCATAGTGTTTTCTTCTTTGATGCAGTTGGATCTTTTCCAGTTATTCTAAGTCACTCATGAAGCTTCTAGTGGTACCCATGGATGATCCAAGGTAGCTCCCACACTGCCAGGTTTAGATACATGGTTGGGGTAAAAAGAGAGCAATTGAGTATATGTAAGAGTGTAGGCCCACTAAAGCTCATCTGATGGCTCTGAAAAGACACTGTTCTCCTCAGCTGATGTGTTATCTGTACATCTGACCCTCTCTATCACCCACTAGCCGCATTGCAGGATTTGTATCACGGTAGAGGTTTCCTCCAGCACAAAAGGGGAGTATGAAGTGCATATTCTTAATAATCAGGGCTGCAAGTGGAGGGATGCCTTAGTAAATCATCAGGAAATACTTTTCTCAAGCCAGTGACTAGTTTGGGGTGTTCAGGTCCAGGCATTGACTGGTTTCCATTTCTCTTACTCTTTTCCATTTCCTATGTCTCAATATCAATATTGAAGAATTTGAGTTGTGGTGAATAGTTAAACACACTGCAGTGTTAGCAGGAACACAGGGACCTGATTTTTTTTCTGACTTAGTAAAGGGCATAGTAGATCAGTTGTGAACAATCAAATGGTCTTTATTGAAATAATTTGGGTTTTTTTCAGGTCCTGCTGAATGACTAGGTTCTCTGCAATGAGATCTAGTAACCCACCTAATGCCTTTTTGGGAGAATACAAGCACCTGGAGCTGATGAAATGCTCAAAATTAAAACTTGCCAGAGTTAAAAGTAACTGGGTAATTCATCCAATCAACAGGTATAGCTGCAGCACAATACCTTTTTAGGATTGACAACATAACAGGATCAGAGCAAATGTAGGAAAGAAGACCATAAGAAATCTGGGAAGCAAAGAGTCACCATAGACTGTCTGAGTAACTCACAACACAGTGGTGATTTGAGCTGACAAAATGTTATTGGAGGGATCACTCACTTCAACACTGTTTGCTTTGGGAAGTCAGGGAGAGATTTATTATGGCTGAAAGCCTTTACAGCTGTCAGATATAAGTGCTAGTTAAAAGAAGAGAATATAGTAGCTTGAATTAACTACGGGAGCTTGGGTCTGAATACATGCGAAAGCACAAGGTTTTGTCTGATTGAGGGTATCATCAAATCTTGCTTGGAAATGCATTACTTTTAGATCACCTTCCATACTGGCAAGGTGTGTTTATTCTTCATGTTTTGAGCCTTTATTAGGAAATGTATTAGTGATAAAGAAGAAATGTTACCATCAGACTAAAAGCTCCTAATGAGATCCCCAAGCTTTGTCTTTCTTACAAGACTGTTAGAGATGGGTTTCTTCACCACTGACTTTAGTAAGACAGAAGGACATGGGTAAACACACACTGCTAAAACACTGTTCATGGATATTACCTAAAAGATCATCAAAATGTAGCTACTTCTGTTCGACACTGATGATTAATATTTAGGGCCAGGCCAGAGGAGCAAATGTTTTGGGATAAACATAGCATATACAAAAGCTCGGAGATTGCTTTTATATAAACTCAGCAGCAAAATGTATAGTTTTTTATTTGCTTTGGAAAAAGCATAAGTCCACACATAAGTAAACACTGAAATCTGAAGCTGTATTTTAAAGGGAAGTGGATGACTGATAGGGGGGAATCTCAGTTTATATTTTAATGGTGCTTGGGCTCTAAATATACTGAAAGACATGGTCACCAGCCCTTCTCAGAACATATTCAAGTTTCTCAGGAAAAAGACTTCTTGCTTTACTCGTTCTCAGGTAACTCAGAGGAGTTAATCCAGCAGTTTTGTTAGACTACCTGAATGTAATGACCAGCTCTCTCTTCAGACAAACATGGGTACATTCACATTATATGTGCATATATATACATTTCATAATAATGAGACAGTGGGATACAGAAGGGCTCCAGAGGAAGACCCAGAGAATCTAATTTAGGGATAAAGTTATAATTATAGCATCATATAATTATTTAAGTTGAGAAGGGCTACTGGAGGTTTGCACTAATCCTTCGCTCAAAGAAGGGCCAAATTAGATGATGTTAGTATGTTGCATCCCAAAATAACAACAATAATGCATCCAGATGATATAAATATTGGAGAAAGGCATATTTTGACCTTTTTTTAAATGACTTTTCATTATCTGGGCCACTGTATCCATTTCTGCCACAACTTAACTGAGTATTTGGTCATTGGCCTGACTTGTTTCTGTTTCCGTGTGTGCTGCAGAACTGAGTGAGAATTAGCCTTTCTGTTGAAAAGCCTGAAAACTAATCCACAGAAACACATATTGGCTGAGGTTGGCATGGGCCTCTGGAGATCATCTTGTCCAACCCTCCTACTCAAGCAAGGCCACCCAGAACCAGCTGCCCAGGACCATGTCCAGATGGCTTTTGAATATCTCCATGGATGAAGGTTAAAAAAATTAGTCAGCTAATTAAACAAATCAGTCAAAAAGCAGGAGGAGAGAGGGAGAGCAACTCCTCAAAAAAGTGACGTCCCCAATAGTCACCAAACAGTTCAAAAGTGATTAGAAAGCAGTCCAAAGTCTAATAAAAAATCAAGGTATTTCTAAGCAAACTATATTACCACCCTCTTTTAAAAAAACCCTTCGTTGTGCCAGATTATCCAGCATTAGAAGTCTCCTTTAATAAAGTCTGTTTTTTTCCATTGTACTTATTAACACTTCCAGGAAATAAGAGGGCCCTGAAGTCTGCAGCAAAGCGATGCTTTAAAGCTCATGAAACATCTGTACATTCTTTATTATTAGAAGTGACACCATTGTGCCGTCCAAATGGAGGACTGCCAGAACATGCTGCCAGTCACATTCAGAGCAGCATTGAAAACTCTAACAAAACGCTCTCCTCTCGCAAGTGCTCTCCCAGTTCAGCTCACAAAAATAATTTAGCGAGAACAAGGGTTGTCTGAATTATTAGTGAGCTGTTGAGCAGAAAGAGATAGCTTATAGTTGCAGCTGGCATCGCAAGCTTTTGAGGTCATGCAGCAAGCTGCTCTCCTCACATAGACTTGCTTAATGTGCTGGGTTTGTTTTATGGCAAAAGTCCATTTTTAATAATATAGACATTATTACAGATTTTATAAGAGAGAAGGTGTGTGGTCTAATGAGTTGAAAGCTTTGGCACAGATTGACTGTGTGACCAGGTAATGGGTCTATGCCCAAAGATTGCCAGCTCCTGGGCGAGGAGGGAATAGCATCCCATTTTTCGTGTATATAGTGCCTATCACAATGGGAGCTCTATCCACTGACAGCTAGTAATAAAAAACCCAGTCTGCTTCTTACTCTGGGAGTTTAATCAAGGGAGGTGCCAGCCAGTCACATATTTATTTTCTGTTAACGTGATATATATGATTACCATATTTGCTTGCATAATAGCTGCTTAGGTTTCCCCAGATTTCTCCCTTAAAAGCCAGTAGCGTGGCCATTATTTCAAGTTGCTCATGACCAGTCAAAAGGTGCGGTTGTACAGCAAGACCATTGCATGTGTGAGGCTGTTGCGCAAGCAAATACAGTGTTATTTTAACTTGCTGTTTGGCTCGAAACTTGTTGGCTGGAGTTAATTTGAGCTGTGGTAGATGGCAGTAGATTCAGTCTAGTTGGTGGCCTGCAGTTGCAAAAGTACTAGAAACAATAATAAAGGCAGGCTGTGAAGGGTTGGGTGCTTTTCCCGCCCACTAAGGGCTAAGACGTTAATCGTGTAAAATCTTGATGTGCTTTACAATTTCTCATTTTAATAGAGAGGAGGCTAGGAAATCCAGTGGAGAATCAGAGCCCCACTAGACAGGGGATGCCATAAACAAGTGAGAAGAGACAGTCCCCAACTTGGCAAGCTTACCATCTGTATGCCAGACAGGATACAATGGTGGATATTAAATGGACAAGTAGGGGCTGGCCTGGGAGCGTGGGGAATGAGGCAACAATAAAACCAAGTTAATTTAGTGGGATAGAAGAGGTCTGGACTTGTTGCTTGTCTCACCTGAGTACTCCCTATGTGCCTGGGAACAGCTCGTGAGCTCTATGGCAGAGTAAGAAGTTACAGGCTCAAGGTGTGTAGAGCTGCAGGTTCTCCAGTCCGGGGCGCAGTGACAGGTAGAGATGCTCCACATACACTCAAGATTCACAAGAAAATAATTTCAAACTTGGGTATACAGAATAAAGCACTTTTCTGAAGTATCTGCTGTCCAAAGGTATCAAGCAACTGTCTCAAATAAACCTAGTGCATGACTAGGTTAAACCTAGGTGTGACCGAATTTACATTATTTTAGCCCTAGATATAACCAAAGAGAGAGACTAATTCTCTCACCCTGAGCAATGGATATTTAAGCTGTTCAGTACTTAAGATTTTACAGCAGTGGTAACAATATTGGTACTCTGGAGTCAGGTAGCTGCATTTCTATGGTAAATTTGTTCCACTTTATTATGTATGTAAATATTTGGTATTTATGTCCAGTGCACCGTCATAAAATCCTTTGAAAAAGATTTATTTAAACTCAGGAAGGCAAATAGCTCCTCCAGTTTGATAAAATGCTTGGCAGCATAAGGACTGAGAAAATTTTGGCCTTATGTGTGTGTAAAAGTGGGAAATAGCAGAATAAAGAGTTTGAGAGAGGTGCAGCCAAGGCCAGAAGTGTTTGGCACGTAGATTTATTTTGCTGGGGTGACAAGAATTGTCGGTTTCTGATTCAACCAAAACCTGGGGCAGTGGTTTGTGTGCTGTGGTAGAACCCGGTCACAAGCACTTCCTGGGAGGTTTCAATCCAAATTACCTGTTTTCCTTCACAGAGGGGAAATGTCTCCATATACCTCCATGTCCCTAGATGGGTAGACACTGGTGATTTTTTTAATCTACTATCCCACCAAAAAAAGAGGGGACTGAACCAAAATGCATCCCATAAACAAGTGGTTTTGAGAAACGTTCCGGTTGAAGTTCATCTTGCCTTGAGTAGCAATCTTGTCATTGCACAATCCTCCTTCAATTTATTATTAATTCAGTTCATTTTCATTCAGTTCTTTCTGCAGTTTCTGATAAGATGGCAATAGAACTATTTTGTTTAATGAAAATAATCACATACGTGCCCACACACACATGTACAATCAATCACATTTTAACTGTATTAAATAGTGGTGCCATAAATACTGTGGGAAGTAAGTGGGTTTAGAAAGCATGACCTTAAAACAACTGTTAAACAATTTGTTGCTGACAACGTTTCTTTATAAGGAACAAGTCTGGATTTATTGTAGTTAAATGGTCCACTGGGAAACGTTCACTATTTTCAATGTCGCATACAGGAAACCTACCACATATCTTATTAAGACAAAATGTGTCCTTTTAGATTGTAGATTTTGAGTGAAACATTG
This sequence comes from Sagittarius serpentarius, assembly GCA_034782735.1. Taxonomy (NCBI): domain Eukaryota; kingdom Metazoa; phylum Chordata; class Aves; order Accipitriformes; family Sagittariidae; genus Sagittarius; species Sagittarius serpentarius. The sequence continues at coordinate 5,723,219 of JAVKLA010000005.1, read as the reverse complement.
CTCATGTGCCTCATGAAAATAACTCTTTATTTATAGCATTGCAGAATTATTTTAATATTTATATATTAATAGATACATGCAGGACTGACTTAGACAGTTGACCAAAATTGCTAAAACTCTGTTCTGTATCATGACTCCAAAGCAGAGAACAATAGAAAGCTGAGCTATGCTAGGAATAGACCTCAAAACTGCAACAGACTCCAGCCTTCAAAGATGAATATAGAGAGACTTGATCTTTCTTCCTTCTGCTGAGAGCTGGCCAGGTGGAAGACAGCTCTGGTCTGGAAAAGCTGTACAGCTGTGTGAGCTTGCACTGCTCTCTCTCAGCGTGGGCCTCTCAGTAAGGTAAGTAAGTAAGTAAGTAAGACCCAACACCGTGATGGTGCAGCCATGCTAACTTCCAGATCAAGTTGGCTCATGCAGCCAGGTCGTGCTTTGCCTTTACGGACACTTAGCACAACAGTATAGTGGCTCTCCAAGAGTTGGTTCCTGTTTGCATGAAAATTATGTAGGAAAAGGTCTGAAGGATTATTCAGAGATTGGAACAACAATTTAAGCTCCCAAATCCTCTCTCTCTGGGAGTGCCTGTGGCTGTGCCTGTGCCATTGAACCACCTGCAGCACACGGGTGGAGTGTGGTTGCCTATGGTCTATTCAGGCCAGCCATCACCGTGCTTCGTGGCACAGATCTGGGCTGGGACAGAAAAAAACTCTCCCAGATAACGTTCAGACACAATCTGGGGGATAGCACAAGTCAAGCATTGTTCTCAATAGGCTATTTGGATGCAGTCACCCAGGGTTTTTTTTTCTGGGAGGGAGAGTTAGGCATGTGGACATGAGTCAGGCTGCACCACTTGGCCTCGGGGCCAGTGTGGTTCAGTGCTAGAGAGGTGCTCTGTGAGTGTGTTTCCATGTCTCAGGCCTCCAGCTGTAAAATGGGGATCACAACAATTCCTTACAAAGAATGAGAGCTCTAAAAATAAGTGCATTAGAAAATAAAAGACACAGGCTTTGTGGGAAAAGTATATTTAATGTATACTTGTGACTTGAAAGTATCAGCTACTGTGATTTCGAAAACAAGAAGATAAACATTTTTATTCTCTTTACCTTATATTGTTTTGCAAAAATGCTTATGTTAGACCAAAAAGTAAGACCAACAGAATTATCATATTTGGGGTTTTAGTGTATTTTCATTTGTTAATTAGACTGTTATAAATGTAAAGTCATGAAACTAGTGCTGAAATTGGTATCTTTCTAGTCCTTTGACATAACTGAGAAACCTGATTTTTCTGTAATTATTCTGAATTCAAGGAGATTGATCATCTGCTTTACATTCAAAATTTATTTCACAGTCATTTTTGTAGTTGAAGATTTTACACATTTTCAAGTTGAAAACAAATTGCCTATAAATACATGAGAATTATTAATGTTTTTTCATTCTTATTTTCAAAGTTCACACAAAAAAATAGGGAGCAAGAGATTGAGAAAGAAAGAAAGGGAAAAAAGAATGGAAGGAAGAGAAAAAGAAAAGGAAAGAGAAACGGAAAGAAAAAGAAAGACATGTATTTGTCACACAAAAAGGGAGAGAAAATAAATGTTTAATGAGACATTCTTGGAGTATCTTATGTCGAGGCTTCAAAGGCTGGAGGAGAGTACGTCTCACAGCCCCTAGTAGGATACTTGTATGTTTGATTGTATGTGAAAATTGGGGGGAATTAGTAACTTTGTTTATGTGTTTTTGCTCTGTGTTGCAAAACAAATCTCTTTATTGGGTATAAAAGGTGGAAAAGCAGAGAAGGAGAACAGAAAGCCAAGCCCGCATGGCAATGAGCACTGGAACTGGCAGGAGCGATTACTTTACATTCTCCTTGCCTGAAATTATCTATTTCCATTCTATAGCATCTTTGTTTGTCATTCCCCTGCTTATGTGGTTGCACATAGACTTTCTTTGTTTCTACATCCAAAACCATTATCGTGTTACCTTTAAAGTTTGGCATCCAGCGACACAGGGGTCACCAGTGCCACTTTGTGCAGGGTTTGTATGACTTCATTAGCTAAATAGAACTGTGGGAACAGATTCTGGGTGACCCTCAAGGCACAGAGAACTGTGGTTTGCTCTTTTTCTTGTTTTTTAATATGTTGTTCTAAAGACGCCCAAAATGTTCTTTCAGTGGTGTTTTCAGAGACACTTTTATAGAGACACTGATTTGCTGGGAATACAGCCTACACCTGCTTTGTACACAAGGCCAAATTCTAGCCCACCACAGGTAGCTCTGAGGGCATCGCCAGAGTCTTCCACTTTGCTTGTCTGCTGCAAAAGAGCAACAAGTTCCCTCAAATGCACAAATTTAATGGTGTCTTGATTACTGCTGTCAGAAACCCTGGTTTTTATTCACTTTTCCTCAAGTATCTGGAACCAGACTTTGCACCTGGTACCTCCTTCACATGGGGCTCTGCATGAGTCTCATACATGCTTGCACATTTTTGAAATCAAACCTCCTTTAATGAAAGGAGGTTTGGAAGCAGGAAATAAAGACAGGTTGGCATGGTATTTTTTCTAATCATGGGGGCCTAGGGAATCTATCCTGATATTACCACATCTCTTGTTCTGAGAGTCAGAGGTTGGCCAGGGAGCATCATCACTAGGACTTCCAGGACTTTCACACATTTTCTCAGGTGTGTTGGTGTTTTGCTGCCAAATAATTTTCCTCGTAACATTTCAGCTTCAATTACACAGAAGTAGGTGCACAGAAGAGAAGTAACTGCAATTTGTCGATTACTGACATATTGAACTGTCAGCACAAATTTCATGGATGCCTTTGTTTAGTGAAAATACTGGAGTTTTACCAGAAACTTCAACATAGCCAGGATTTAATCTCTTGGACTCATCACAAGCAAAAAGAGAGCCATTTTGGACTTTGTTTCACATCCTTTCAATACACCTGTTCACATAATGCTTTGATGTAACTTCTTTCTTTGAGTAAACCTATTCACTGCATTAGGAATGGCCAGTTGGGTACTGAAGTGTCTTCTCATCTGTAGTTTTCAGCCCAACCCTATGACATGCTGGAAGCGACCCTATCCAAATAAGACACCTGGCTCATGGACAGGCAGCTATGACACATTGCAGTGACTGAAATTATCACCCAACATGCTTCAACCGCTAGGCTAAATTCTTGTCCTCCCACAGGCTTCTCCAACTTTTATTTCATTTAAATGCATTAAAGCCCATCCTTACTGACATCATTAATGACCTACATAAAATCAAATGTGTAGGAGATCAAGTGGAAGAATCAGTGTTTATATTTAGATGTTATTGTTTAAAGCAAAGCCAGATCATCAGATCAGTAAACAGTACTTTAGCTAGAAGCTTGGTCAGATGATAAGAACATAGTTTATTGTTAGATAGTACTTTATTATACTTTCAAAGACAAACTAGATTAACTGGGTGAAATGATCATTTTCCACTAGTAATTAAAGTGATGCAATATCTTCAGAGCTGAACAATGATGAATTTTGAAGGGAAATGGATTAGAATTTCAACATAGAACTGAATCCAGACTTTTATGGGAAGGCTCGTTTTTGTACTGTTCACATGGAACTCCACAGCTTACTTCAAAAGGCTACTAATCCAAAACCACTGTCTGTTTGAATGATCTTTATTTGAAAACAATTTTTAGCTTCAGTTAAATAAAAGTCTAGCTCTTTTAACCTAACACAAATCATGATAAATCCACTGAATTCAATAGTCAGATTACAGTGCCAAGGTCCAGATCTTTCAGAGGGTTAAAAAAGGCAGAAATAAGAAAGGAAAGTAAACAAGATTTCCAAAGATCCTTGATTAGATGTTCAGTGGGTTCCTATCTCTCCCTAGTGCCTACACATGAATAAGGACCCAGAGCAGGATCTCAGCCTCCCACTCTGACTTTCTGATGAAAGTAGATACTGACGTGAATCTTTGGGGCTGAGCCAACCTATGAGTTCTGGCTCTTGGTTCAGATCCAAAATTGATAAAAGTTTCTCTTCTGGATTCACTTTCTATACGGTTTTACCACAGCAAAACAAAGAGATTTCTAGGTTGTCTCTGGGATGAATCTGAACCCAAATCAAAAGCTATGTTTTGTCTTTATCCATTTCTGTACATTACCTCTTGGCCTACCTTGGTATGGAAGGAAAACCCAGAGTAGCAGGGGATTTGGGATATTCTGCCACTGCAAACACATCTACTGCATCACTTGGGCTATTCACTGACTCCAGCTGCCTTTGAAGCATTTCTTGAAAAAATATGAAATCTGTACCTTGGTTTCTTGTTTGTGGTTTGTCAAGCTATGAATTAAAGTCCCAAAGTTATGCATAAGTCACTGATGTGTTAATTTGGTTAAAGCTAGAGGTGAGCAGCTCATCTTTGTGACTGACAGATACAGTATTAGCGTCTGTGTCTGCCTTGCTTGGCTTCTCTCTCTTTCAGTTGTAATTGCATCTAAAATCCGTATACGGAGGGAGTCAGAGTCACTCGTCAGAGTCGGTCTCTCCTGGAGAAATGGCGGCAATAGATTTTTGCTTTGAATTTTTATTTAAAAAAATAAATTAGGTTTTTATTCTTGTGCTGATCTGTTGCTGGTGGCAGACAGCACGTAAATTTAGCAATATTTACTATTTCTCAAGTGTTAGCTATTTCTTGTTTAGTTTAATATGCTGAGGTTCACTATTGCAGGATCTGGGACAATTTCCACTGTCTCTTTGCTGATCTTCTGAAGGATCCCATCTTGAGCCCAGATTTTGCAGCCTTGCCCTCTCCAGTGAGTATGAGTTTAATACACAGTTCTACACAGTTAATCTATCTTTTGTCCGTGCATATGAGGATCTCTTCCAGTGCAAATCAACTCCCCAGTCTCACATCACTACCACTGATTTCACTGGAAAGACAGGGCTGATTTCAGCAGAACTTAGAGCCCCATCCAGGATCCAACATGCAGTTCATGCTGCTTATCTGCCATTGATGAAATTTATCTATCATCTTCTGCATCTAAAATAATTCTGAATGTATTTTGAATTGCTTCCTAGTGTTTAAGCTTTACATATAAGCTTACTGAAGATACGCTGGAGATACAGCAAGACACATTACGGAGCATAAAAACACAGGTTTGTAGGATGAAAACAGGAAAACAACTTTTGTTGTTTTGCTGGTTTTTTTTAATCAAGGGAATTGAGCATCTACCTTTTACTTCACAGCATTTTTATTTGTGTTTTTGCAGCAACTCAGATGTAGCTGTATGTAACTGAGGAGAGCATTCACATATATATAGGTATTATTCTGAATTTTACTACTCAAAATAAGAAATACACCTTTTCCTCTTTTCCAGTACTGATCTTAAAAGTACTCAGGGAAACATTAGATAGCTATCAGGAGCTTCCTTAAGCACAGAAATGTCATCCTCATGCCTTTGACCTGCTAAGGAATTAATCTCACATCATTGTAAGTTTGAGAGAGTTTTTAAGAAGGTAAATGCATTTTTTTTTTTTCATTTTTCCCCTTTTTAATAGCAAATAGTATCAAGAATGTTTGAAAACTTTTAGAATTCCCATCCAAGTTAATCCTTTTAAACCTAGCTATGCTTATTAGCTTTCTTTGAACAGATAAGGCTTAAAAAGATGTGTCATTTGAAGAACTGAAGTCAATTTAACAGCAAAGAAGGATACAAAATAGTGGCTACAGAAGGTGAAATGTGGCATTTGATGAAATAGTGGTGATACATTTTTAAATCTCTTCTAAAACTATATTGTTGAAATGACAGAAATTACTAGTGAGCTGTTATGGTTTTAGGAATTATAGGCATCAACCTATTTAGTGGTGCTAAGAAGCAGCTTGAATCCCTGGCTGTCTCTCTCAAGTCATTTCTGATGGCATGGCAGCTTCTGCAGTTAGCTCTATCTGCAGACAAGAAGTGCCTTGAATTTATCAGCCAGTGGGTTGAAATGTAAAGATAGGAAACCATTTTATCCATCTTTAGTAGTAGAAGGAAATTCTTAAATCATCTGAATTAAAATGGCAATTTTAATTGAGTTCTTGCCTGTGTCTCTTGTATATCCCCCCGGACGGTGGCAGCTAAGAAACACAACATCACCGCATTTGGATTGTCCTATTGTGCCAGCGGATGTGCCTGCTGTGGCTAGGCAGGGTGGTTTAACAGGGACGTATATAGCAAGTGTCTATGGAGTTGAAAGACATTTCATTAGACGTATCTGCAGCATACATGAACCGGGAACTTTACAGTAAGGGGCACATTGTGCTGCATCCTCAAGGAAGAGTCAAAGGAAATTTTTCCACATTGCCATACAAAGCTTATCTTGGAAGGTTATTTATTGTTAATATTCCAAACGGGAGCTTCTGACTTTCAGAGACATCTCTGAAAGCATGCTCTGGAAACACAAAGCAGAGGCAGTTTTGGAAACAGGAGGTGTAGAAAGAGCTGGAGGGGGGGTTACTGGCTGAACAGCTTTTATTTTCTGCCTACGGCTTAGCAGACACTTGGGGCCTGACTCCTTAATTCAGCAGCCCACTCACCCTGGAAGACACCTCAATGGGTGCAAGGACATGTCTCCACTTTGGGATCTTTCTGCAGTGCTGTGGTAGGATAAAGAAACTTTAAACACAAAATAAGTCCTTTGGGGGCAACTTTCCTGCAATTGTAAATCATCATGACTTCCTTAAAATATCTATGCCTCTTGCAGCTGCTGTAATCAAACCAACAAGCTTTGTGTGTATTTTTCCAGCTTTGCTGTACCTGAGAAAAATTCATCAAAACCTAAGTTCCAAATAGTCCCTCTTTTCAAATCATCTGAGAGGTAACCGAGGGGTTGGGGAAGGGTTAATACCTGTGCCCAGGCTGGACGCTGTCCTGTGAGGATCAGTCCAACGGATGAGGTAATAGGGTTTTTGCTGAGGCAGAGGAAAGGGATGGCTTAACCAGAGATGAACAGGAGCCAGAGCCAAATTTAAATTAATTAACTTCAGCTAGACTGAAATTCTATTGTGAAAAGTCAATGGCTGGGGCTAGTGAGCAAACTTGGAAACACCAGGCTGTGAAGGGAGTAAAATAATTAGCGTGGATCTCACGGTGACGCTGATAACAAAGCCTTCGACAGTTCGCAACTAATGGTACACTGTGATTTGCCAGAGCTGCTTCTGGGCCCATTTCCGAGTGACCAGTGTTGCCAAACTCTGAGTGGTAATACACACCTGCCTTGGCAAGTTCAGCTTGAGAACCGGGGTGATCCTTGTTTTATACAAATTCCCAGCTCCTGGAATAAATTTATTATAAGGTCATTGTAGCTGCTTCTTAGCTTTTCTGTCGTTCTTTTCTGTATTTCGGGGTGGGGGGGAATCTAAATGTCCACAAAATGCTTCAGACATAAGCATGATCCTGTCATTCATTTATTTTGCAATTTAATTTTTTCTTAAGCCAACCTCCTGATTTTGAGTGCATGAAATTCACAACACTGTTGTGTGACAAAAGCTAACTTGGAATAAGCAGCTCTCCACGACTGAAATCTTTTAATATTAATGCTTTTGTTCATTTTCAGTAAGAAAATCCTGGGCCAGATCCTCAGCTATTGCCAATGGGGGAGGCACCACCAAAAAGAAGCTTCACGGAAGTCAGTCATACTACCTCAATATGTGCCATTTGACAGCCTTGCTCTGTAGCAGGATTTTTTATTTTTCACTTTTTTGTTTAATTAAATGTGCAGGTGCAATTCATTTTGTCTAATTTCATTCATCAAAAAGTCACATCTTGTTGCAGGTTTTTGTCCCCTGGGTAGTCAACAGAGAGAACACCATCCCTTCAAACACCTCTAAGGTCCCTGGAGATGCCCCTTTCTCATCAATTTTTGCAGAAGCAGCCTGAAGGATTGACTTTGAAAGATTTGGGCTTAACGGAAAGAGTGGAAAAAATCCTAAGAGAAGTATGTACAAGAAAGAAAATTGCAAATTTGGCTGGGTCTCTTGTCTTTGATCCTAATTCAACAAAGTGATCTAGATTCAATACATGAGCTAAAGTGTTGAGTATGTGCATTCATGCTTTGCTGAGCGCAAGTGGGCCAAAGGTATGGATGCCTAACTGTTTAGCTGAGCCAGACTTCCAGTCATCATTTTTGGTAGTCAGAGTGTTACCTGGACATCAGTTTTGAAGGCTTAAAAAATATAAGCAGAAGAGGTCACTTGCGCTCAGCAAGGTGACTGGCAGCAAAGGACTGCCAGTGTCAACTCAAGGGTGCTGTCTGCGTGCCAGCAGCACTGATGGGGTGACACGTGTTACAGCTAGCTCCGGGTGTGACACAGACTCAGTAACGTGGACTAGCACTCCCCGTGTGTGCCTGCTCTCTCCTTTAATAGACTAAACACATATGCCTCTCTAGCCACTTAGAAAAAGATGTTATGAAATGGCTGTAATCACAAATGGGGTTTTAAATGGTTTTAACGTAATATGACAATCCGTTCACAAATCCTGATGTGTTTACAAAACATATCCTTGCTGCCTAATACGTTTATTTTAACACTTTATTCAGGCTTAAATGCCATTTTCACATGCTAGGTTTGTTTGGATTTTGCATAAGGTTGTACCACTTATTCAGGAATGTCTGACAATAATGCAGCATTGGGAAAGAGTTCAACTTTTGTTTGGGTTGAATCACATTCAACTTCTGTTATTCACCACTTAGGGCCTGAGTCATCAAATAACAAAACACGTGGGTTAGGACTGTTTAGTTTCTGCTCTCAGCCACAACAGGTGACCTTCTCTTTAGCATGACCACAGGCAATAGAAGGTAGTCTCATCTGGACAGAGCAGGACAGAGGCTAAGTGATTTCCAGCATAATCAAGTATTTTGCCACAGTGCAGTTTCATTCGGTTAGGAACAGATATCCGCAACATTCCGGTTCAACATAAAGGTCAGAAAAGTAGCTGGATTCCTCCCCAGTTCTGTACTTTTTGTTGGTAGGGTCCACAGTTCACTTTTTTCCCCTTTTTTTCAGTAGGTGAGGGAATCCTGTTCCATCTAAGTGAATGATTACTTGGCATCGATTGTGTTAATCCTTTCCTAGGATGATCTCAGCAAGTACCATACTTGCGCTCCGCACCATTTACCTTGCAGATCCTCCAGCCCCGATGAATACCATAGGGTAGCAGATGGCATCTCTTCAGCCACAAACATGATCATTCTTCCATGGGATTGTCATATAGTAGCAAATCAGGTCCAGTTTCTTCCTTCTCAAGGTGCTCAAGGGCCAGCACATCTAAAGGATACCAAAGTTGTGGAATGAAGATCATGTGAACATTTTGTTTCTTTGATATAATGAACTTCTATAGAAAGGTTAAGCTAGCTTGTGCTGGAGAATGACCACCAACCACATGTCTGCCTGTCATGGGCTTTTTCAAAGATCAAAGTGGTCATGTCTCTTCAAGAACATCTCCTAAGGACAGAACTGACTTTTGGCCTCATTCAGGCTTTGCATTACTTTAACTCCTACAATTTTAGAGTAAGCAACAGGCAAGCTGAATACAGAATTTACAGACATGTTCCAATTTCCATACTGAAATATTTGATCATTAGTGAAGCAGAAGAAAGAGGGCAAACTACTGAATTTCTGATATCACCTTTCCTATTATTATCCTTTCCCCATTTTATAAATTTCTCATCTATCCACTGTGCTAAGTAGAACGGATGTTTAATAATTTATTTATTTTCACAGGAAAGTCCATCAACATGTCATGACTTTGTCAAGAGAGAAATAATACATGGTATCAGTTAGAAGGAAAAATTGCCAGTCCTTACCACTTTTTAGGCCATGGGTAATTTATGTCATAGTTGATATGGTATATATCAAATATAACATTTAATATATCTGTTGTTGTGGATCATTTAAATCATATTTATCCATAACTCTACTGCTGGTGAGGAGTTTAGCTTTGATGCTATCCACTGGTGGGGATTTAGCCTTCTTTTCATCGTGTTTTTCTACCAGGTTGTTATTATAAACCCCAAACTTACAGCCTATATAAAGAATCCAATAATTGCAGGACATGACATTTTTTTGGCATTTAAGCTAAGGAAGTTCCAAAGGAATTTCACTGTAGTTTTCGTTTTCTTCAAATTTCACCTAACCCAAGTCAACCTGCCCATCATTCATGTTAACGTGCACTCAGTACAACAAGGCAGCAGTAGACCACACCACAGATGCCACAGTGTATTATTCTTTCTAATCAAAGGGTTTGCTTTGGTTTCCAAAGTGTGGGAAACCTGACACAAGATGCCCATTGCAGATAGGGAAGGATCCTCCGCTCTTCAGCACAGTGTAATAATAACAACAACAATAACTTTGATTTTGTTTCAAGACTTCTCACTTGGGATCCTACAGAGGTTCTAATATCCCGCCATGCCAGCATATTATTTTTGGATTGAATGACTGGATGAGCTTGATTTACATCTTATCTCACTCCATAGCCCATAATGTGTTTTTAAATCATGTCTAAACAATTTACCACAAAAGCAAAATTGGAGGCAGGCGGTGGGAAGTATCTTGAATAAGTTGAGCATCAAAGAGAGAAACCTCAGAGGACGAAGAGGGGTTTATTTGCAGCTGGCTGAGTCACTTTTCATGTGGGGTATGGTCCCTTGCTAATAATAAGCAAACTGCTAAAATACTATTCCACACTTTATTAACTTGTTCAGTAAGTAAGTATGTCTTGTGTAGACATGTTCACTGGTAACTTCTTTTCTTTAAGAACTTTTCGCCTGATAGCCTTTCAGATAACATTAGAAAAATAGGTTTTTTCCTACACTTCTCCTGCCTTATGTCACACAGCCAATCCTCTGAAGATGCTTCCATTGTTGTGCTGCAATGTAGCAGCATGGTGCTTACGCTGTGAATCTTCAGCAAAGTGTCTTCAGAGAAAAGTAATAATCACATCAAGTGAACTGCTGCCATTAAAAAAAAAAATATTGATGGTGCTAGTAGAAATCATTGAATGCTACTGTTTCTGGATGAAAAAGGGGGATTTGGGGAAAAAAAACAGTTTTTCAGCAAAGTTTTTGTTTTCTTTGGAAAGTTTAGCTTTTCTTTGCTTTTCTTACAGGATATTTTTGTTTTGATGTGGATTTTTTTATTGTTATTCTTTCATTTTTAATAGATTATCTTTCCCTCAAGTGTTTTTTTGACCAAAGAAGAAAGAAAAGGAGAACAATGTCAGAGTATAATGATTTAAGCTACATGAGTTTGGGGACTTAGTTTTCAGGAACAGTATTTCGGCCTTTGAGATAGCTTTCACTAAACTCTCAGATGGGTGGGCACATGGAATTACTAGTTACGTTTGGGAAAAACTTATCGACTCTTTAACCAGGCAGACACTTACCAACATGGGGAACAATTGCTGACCAGAGCCGTAAGTGACACAGTCATGGCCACTCAGCTGTGAAGCCCTTTCATCAGATTTGGTTGCATCTGCCCTGATAAGACCGTAATTTTATAAATGAAAACTTTTATTCTTATGATTTGAAGATGGGGACGAGAAAGGCTTATGGGAAACACTGCGCCTTAAAATGGTCCCCAGGATGTGGTTCTGCAGCTGTTAGGAACATTTGCTGCTATTGTTCAAAGGATGCATTTTAAAGAAGTGGTCCACAAAGATACATGCCCCTTAGCATAGAGAGTTTATCCCATTTCTATGCTAATCTTAAATGAGTGAGGGCTGATAGGACTGCCTCACGTTGGTGATGGTGGGAGACAGGGTCCTGTGTCCCTTGTGCTGTGAAGAGAATAGAGCCATCAGTTTTGCAGCTATTCAGACGCATGAATAACTCAAGCGTTTAGGTCAGCTATGGCTCTCGGGCCATGAAAACAGATGTACAGCCAGAACAAGGCATGAAATGGTGGTCCAGGACTTACCTGCTGTGATTGTCCCAGCAGAACAGGACCAACAAAGCCACCCCTTCTTCTGCCTTCTGGCATCCTTTGGGCCAGGGCATCTCTCGCCACAGCTGAGCCTCCCAACGTATGTTTTGTGTTGCACTCTAGAAATTACTATCTTCATTATGTAGTGTTTCTGTTGAGCAGTGACAGATTTTAAACAATAATATTATGACTCCTAAGAGACCACAGTCAGTGTCTTAAGTACACTGCCTGTGAGACTGTACTTTATCTTAACACAGGCCATGGTTCTCCTTAGATAACTGAATATAATTTAAAGTTTCGGGGGGGAAAAAATGCAAGACTTGATGAAGAACAGAAGTAAAACAGAAAGAGAAAGAAAGGAAAAATTGAACTTGTGGTCAAAATGAGAGATACCCCACACACTGTCAGCTTTACTCTTAAAATAACCAGTAGTCCTGTATGTAGGACATTGTGGTTGGGATGGAGGAGGTGAAAGTTTCTGTACTGAATCAGACAGAAAAATGATCTGAGCCTTGGTCTTCCCTGTCAAATGCAGTTTACTTACCCTGTGGATCCTGGTGGTTTTAGGAACTGGAGTGCAGGAGTACTGAAGGATGATCCCCACTTTGATGAAAAAATCCCATCCTTGCTAAAGGAAAGATTCCCTCAGTGGTCCACATTTGTAAGCTGTGGTGTTTTCAGATGTCAAAGTTTTCTGTTAAAAAAATAGAAACATTCAAAAACTCTTTATCTGTCTTACTTAATCCCAAAAGGGGAAAAAAACCCCAAACAAACAACAAACCAACCAACCAACCAAACAAAAAAACCCCTTCCCGTTTGAGCAACAGGACACTCAAGGCTCTTTCAAGCAGACCTCAGGTGTTTCTTCACTGGCTACTGGGATTTCTCACACTAGAACTTATTACCCCACAGGACATATAGCATTTCCTGAGATGAAGTCACGCTGCCCCTCAATAGTGGACCTGAGGACCCATATCGGCTAAAAGGGCTGGATTTGTCCTCAATTGTAGTAGCATTAGTACTTGTCCTCTGAGGGTCAGCACTAGAGGGCAATACAGACACACACTTAGCCACACACCAGTGATTTTCAGTGGATGGTGTTTGCTCCAGTGACATGAAAAAGGGAGGGTGGAGATGAGTTGTCAAAAACCATGAGTCAGACAGTGAACTAGTCCCACCTTAACCACACTGAAAATGCCAGTCCTCTGCCATGCAGCAATTTCCCTTATCAGACTACTGTCAGAAATTAATGCTGGGCAAATCTGCAAGACAAATACCATTAATTCCATTATTAGAGATAGATGATATAATACAGAGAAGTTTCACAATGATCTTGGAAATTAATAACTCGTGTTGCATATATGTTATATGCAACCAGCAAATCCAGCTTTATCCTAATTAATTGCAAAAAAAAATGGTTTCAAGACTGGCCAAAAGGGTTAAAGTCCAGCTGGATAAACAGCAGGAAAAAAAAAAAAACACTCAGACAAATAAGTAAAACCGATATTACTAATGCCAATCTCTGCTCAGGGTGCCATTCTGAACTTGGCCTTGCCCTCTACTTTACTGAAACTCTATACATAAAAATGAAGAGATGGCTGATACAGGACAGGCTAAAAAGTTCAATCTGTTGGGACCAGGATTCATTTCAACCCATCAGTATTCATTATCCTGCTAAGTGGTGACATAATTACAGAGCGGAGGTCCTCAGGGACTCAGCTTGAGCTGGCTCCAATTTGCTGTCCATCCTGCAGAAGAATGCCAACTCCGTTTTAAGCCAAGCAACAGAGAGAAGATGGTCATCTCCATGACATACTGAACATGAATTCTTTCCTGGAAATCTGACTGTCTCCCTTAGTAGTCTGATTTTAAAACTCGGAGAAGACTGAAGAGAAATAGAGTTAAAGTAAATGCTACCCAGCCTGTGTTATGCATGACACTGCTTTTTCCCCTCTCCAGCATAGTGGTGCTCATTTCATCTATCATTAACACTCTACTTTTCATGAAAAATAAACCCACCGCACAGCAGGCTAGTGAATTGCCCTTGTCTAGTTGTATTTCTGTACCGTTATCTTCTCGGTTTAGCAGGCACAAACCTCTGTATTTATACAGACATCAAGAATGGAAATTTTACACCACAGAGGGATCTGGCTGAGTATTTTTACATAGGTTCATACTTACAGGCTCACTATGACCCAAAACCTTGTAAGTATTCACTAGTAAAGCAATGGGGATTGGGACCCACAGAAATGTGGACTTTGTTATCTTTTCCACGTTTGCACAGTGGAACTGTGTCAGGTTTGCTGTTGACTGGACTGCATCTTTGCAACCAAGATGGGATTGGTACCTGAACGTGTTCACTTTTAAACCTGGCATCAAGTACATCAGTATGTCCTACATACACAGGGAAAACATAAAGTAATCCTTCACTGTAATTGAAGTAACTTGACCACTCAAATTATTTATTTTATGGTGCAGTGCTTCTACAGCTTTCTGCTGGCTTTATGTCACTTGCAGCGCTGCTTCAGCACAAATCTATATAGTGATTTCAAGTTAACAGAAACTCATCAAGGCCCAAAAGGCCATGAGTAGCAAGATGCAGCTCAAGAACAGACATCCTGAAACTCTACAGTTTAAGGACTCATTATTACTGAGGGAAAGCAGGGAAAATGTTAAGTCAATATGGAATAAGCTTTAGAGACGTATCAAGGCAGATCATTGCCTAGGGTGGTATGCACTGGTGAGTCTTTTAACCAACTCCAGATCAGTCTAGAACTTTTGGAAAAATACACTAGCAATAAGCAATTTACATTACGAATTAGGTGGTTACTTTTAGGCAAAACCGAACGTTGACATATGCTATCACAGAAAGTGGATTTTTTTTGAATGCGCATTCTGAGAGAAATGTTTCATAAGGTGGAAGTCCTGATTTAGTCGAACAAGCTGCGACACTTCTTGCAGAGGTAGTCGAATGAAATGCAAGGGCCTGCTTTGTATAGAAGGTCAGACTAGCTGATCCAATAGTCCATTCAGAGCTTTAAGTCTCTGGGAGCCTATAGTCTGAGCTACAGACTTAAGCCTCTTACTGAGAGTTGAAACAGTTTTGTATTGTCCATAGATCACATATAGAGCAGAAAGCAGACCAGACGGTGAGCAGTGGGTTGCATACACCAGGGAAGATGTAATTTGAAAAGGAATCCATCTTTACACTGAGTCGTAACAGAAGTTTTATTATTACCTCTCCATGTGTGGGTATAATACCTAATTTAAAGATGGAAATACCAGGTAACTCTGAAGTAAAGATTACAAAGCAGAAAGACTTTAGAGTGGTTAACAAGATATCACACTAAACATCACTCTATGCCAGAAGATGAAAGGAGAAAATCAACAGCAATGCAAATATTTAAGAGTTGCTATTGTAGTTTTTAAATTTGCCCATCCTCAATGAATATATAAGCACAGGGAGGTTACCCTGTCCTGTGTTTGCTCATCCCTGGTCTTTCTCAGATCACCTACTGCTTAGATACATTACAAGCAAATAGCACCTTAAAAAAAAGGAGGGGGGGGAATCACCTCTGATTTGCATCGAATCAAAGGAATTTGTAGCTATCTGAAGTTTTACAAGTGGGGACTTCACTTTAGTGATGAAGTTTCAATGGCTTATTTCCTGGTACTTAGAGGAGGTCTGTGCTGCACCAGTAGCTTGTTAAGCTGTTATGCTGTTTTGTTAGGTACTAATTTCTTTCAATGTGCGTTTACTTTGTCTTGCTTTGTTTGCTGTTATTTCTTGAGTGGATTTGGTTATCTCCTCCTTAAAAGGAGATTTCAGACTGATAGTGTTTACCTAAGTGAGCCATGGACATTATCTTAACCTTTAATGCATTTGTCACTTGACAACTATTTGGGAGGACGTACTTTCTACTGACTAAATAAATGCTTCTGAGTTAATCGGTGAATGTGAAAATTTTCTTTACAATGACATGTGGACATAAAGGTTAATATCATCATATTAAATACTTTCTAACTAAAACATCAAAAATGTGTATGAAAAGATAAACCTGTGTGGTGGGTGGGGTTTTTTTTCCCCTAATGCTTGCTCCAAAGCTCAGTAAAGCCAAGGAAAAATTCCCTTTCATTCTGTTAATGGAGTCCCATAAAAACCAAGGCTCTTGTGTATTTACTACTGTATTTGTAAAACACACAAAACAAGTAATGTGTATCCAGCAAAAGCAAGGCAACAGCAGGTCCTAGATGCCTTTGAGAAGCTCAAGAGCTGCATATAAGCCAAATGCATTGACTTGAATGTACAACTTGGTGAACAGCTCAAAAAAAAAAAAAAATCCATCACAATGAACATTTACAGCATATTCTCACCAGATCATTTTTTCTGGTCCCAGTTTTCACTGAGAACAAAAGTTAAGGCTTGGGAAAAGATGAAAGGCCCCTAGTAAGGACTTCAGGAAACTCACTCATGTCAAGTTTTGATGTAAGAGTTTGGAGGGTGCTGCTGGCCACAGCGAGGAGGGACCTTACTCTGACAGATGCATCCCTCACAGAGTTGATTTATACGGTCATTCTGACAAAGTTCCTAAACTTCCCAATCATCTTTCTGGTTGCAGTTACAGTAAGTTGTGCTACTTACAGATAAATAGCAATGGTATGAACATTATGTTAATCTTCAACCCTGTATGATTTCTTCTGCTGCGAAGAGAAGTCCAAGCAGCGAGGACACACTCGTGTTAGCAAAGCTGTCATGGATCCAAGGGCAATCAGCTGCAAGGGTTTGCCATGTCAGTAGATCAGATCCAACAGAGAACTTAGGTGCTTGAAAGTGCCAAGTGTTTTTAAAAATTTTAACTTACTTTACCAAGTGACTTTTTAAAGTAAAATGTAAAAATCTGGGAGCAGAGATCAAAGCTTAAAACTCCCTTCCTCTAGTTGAATATCCCACCATACTTGCTCTACATATTAGCATCTTCTAGGGGTTTACACAGGATGACTCTATCGAAAGAAGTGGAAATTGCATGGGTCAGCCAATTCAGGCCAAATAGAAAACATCAGCCAACTTTCATCTGAAATCTGAATTTCCATAGAGTTGAAAAACCCACTCTCTTCTCTTTCCTTTCTTATTTCTTGGGGTTTTTTTATTTTAATGTACACACTTCCCACCCCCCAGTTCCCCATCTTCATCACTTTTTGTGAGTTTCACTCTTGAAGAGTGAAAGAGCCTGAAGATGATCGAATTAGGAAATTTTTGTACAACATTTGGCTGGGCAGAGCACCCAAGCACCTAAAATTAGATCACACCATGTTTCAATTTCAAAGTATATGTAATTACTAAAAAAAATCCCTTACCGAAAAGCTGTAGAAATTCCTATTTTCTCATCATTATTTGAGTCTCAGCTGCATAAGAGAAGTATTGAGCATTCCCAGCTGAAATCATGAACATCCTTTAGCCCTTCTTTCTCATCACCTTACTGCCTTTACTAACCACTGTGTAGGCTCAACAGTTAATCTTCATTCACTTGGAGAATTTAGAACCAAAATGGACAAAACCCATTAACAAGTAGCACATTTAATAGGAGAAAACAGAATTACAGGGATTCAGTAATTTGCCTGAAGTCACACTGGAAGTCGACTAGCAAGACAAAGACTCAAGCCTGGAACTTGTATCCCAGCCTATGACTCAATATTTAACTTTTTAATTTATTTATTTTAGTCACACATATTAAATGTAACAGCAACTATTTTTGAAAGTGCAAAAGCACTCTCAGATAGGCTTTTCCTAGCTCGACTGTATTTTTTTCCAATCGGAAGCTCAAGACTTTTAATGAATTCATGATTGTTGTTATTTATTACTGTAAACTGGCTTATGCGACACCGTCTGAGATTGCATTATCATAATGAGCCTGAGTAGAGCACCCACAGTCCCTCCTACACAGGCGAATTAAAAATTTCTAAGAATCTGATTTCTAAGTATGATCTTTGGTGAATACCAAAGAACTATGAATCACTTGTCATGAGTCACACGAAAATGTTACAAGGCATAAAACAAGAGCTGTTCACGTGAAACATTTTGCATGAAAAAAGGTGGCCAGCTGACTAGGTCAGCAAAGTGGCTGTGGGACCTGCGAATTTCCGCTGAGATTTTTTTTTTTCAACATGTGGAAAAAAAAGAAAATCGCCTTTGCTCAAGACACTGATGCAGTGGGAAATGTGAATTGCAAGTAGCCATATTTAAACCAAAGCCCAGCAAAAAAAACCCCACTCCTGTCAAGACCAATTTACCACACCACAAGCTTTTTTAATGGATGTGAGAAGCAGGTTCATTCTGAAAACAAAACTGGTTAATAACAGGTTTTCTATTGCTCTTACCACATTAATGCCAGAGATTCATGTCTAAAAGACAACCAGTGTATCTGTCTTTAACCCTCTCCTTATTACATGATTCACTGTTGTGTCTGCTCTATAATTTTGCTATACCTGAGCTAGTTTTACAGTAGGTCTGTAGTGTGATCTGTACTGTGTGAGCGGCTGTTGTTGGTACCTATGTGAGCCAGTTATAGACGTCTTGGGAACCTCCACCGAAACCACAGCTTCTTTGGAGCAGACGTGCCCCGAACATTGCTTTGTGGATTTATTCACACCGTCTGCCTGTCAGACAAAGAATTAGTATCTTCTGTCATCCCCATTTTGGAGATGATAAACCACTGCCTGGTGAAATGGTGGGGCTTGCCCACAGTCAAACAGAAAGTCTGGGGAAGAGCAAGGAGCTGCCCCCTAATGATCTCAATCTTGCTCGAAAAAGTGCTTTGCTGTCATAGCATCATTACCCCCAGAGGGACAGCAATTCCATGCAACTCCAGGAATATTCTACCTATTAATTTTCTGATTAGGAGTCTTTAAAAGATTGAATTTGAAAAGGAGACGACTAATCTGATAAACTGCACTGTGGATAAAAGGTTAGTTCACTAAGGACAGAGTCTGACTCTTGTTTGACAGACTACACAAATGCTAAATAAAGGCAACAGAAGTAGTTCTGGTTGTCTTGAAAGCTAAGGAAAACATATCAGCATTTTTTGTACACTGCATAAATAGTACCTGATCTGGTGGTCCGCTGGCAAAGGAAACAGGAGCAAAGAAGAGGGAGGACATGACTGATCTGACTGAATTGGCCTGCATCTGACATTAAAAGAAAGGGGCTTGTCCCCGGAAAACACCTAGGTTCTATTGCCAGCAAGCCACTCCCTAGGACAGGTGATAATGCTCCAACAGAGTTGACATAAATATAAGAAAATGGCAAAAATGTGAAATAACTTTTCAGAGCATCCATTTTTTCCCCCACTATAATGTTCCCTTCTCCTTTAATATGCTGAAAAGAAAAGATTTCCATCCCAGAGGAAAGTTCTGGACATGCTATGTTATGCAGTAACATTACGCTCTAATGTTTCAGTCATCTAAATATTGTTTTTGGTATTACTCATGGAAACTTCACAGTGGAAGAGAAAAGGGGAGGGGAAGTTGCATGGAGAAGGGAGCGGGGAGACATCCTTTATTAAAGCTCCATTAGCTCCAGAAAGGAACTCTGTGAAGTGCATGAAAAATATTTTGGATTATTCAAAGACATCTATAATTTGGGTGTCTGTTTTCAATGTCAAGTTTCCTCCTAACCCCTATCACTATTTTTTTTCACTTTTTTTTTTTTAATTTCTGCAGAGGAGGATAATGATTATTTCAGAAGTAAGTGGGGGAAAGATGGATTGTCTTTATATGAAGTGTAAGTGTTGGGTAAGGCAATTAAGCGGAACAGAAAATAACTAGGATTAAAACCCTTTTTTAGATCCTGCCAGGGCTGAAATCGTTGTCACACGGAAGATGTGTTTAAGCTCCAGCAAAGTTTGGGTGAGGCAATTGTGAAGATGACTGTCTAATGACTGTAAAACCTTCAAAACGGCAAACGGAGGCGAAGTCTTGCCGCGCGGGAAAGGCACCTTCTCTTTCCCCCCCCCCCCCCTTTTTAGTGTCAGATGCTAGCTGCACACCTGTGATAAATATAACCCCACAGCTGTCGCTGGGGGCTGGGAGCCTGGGGAGGAGTGGGCTGGCGGGGACAAGAGCTCTCCTCGCCCCCCAGATGGGCTGTTTTCGGCTGGGGTTTCAGCTCGCAGTTCCAGCGAAAGCAGGTGGCGGAGCCGGGGTGAATCACTGAGCCGGCAACATTTGAGTCGAGGTTGAGGAAGGGGTTATTACACAACTTTCGTGTTTGGGGTGGAGAGCGGTGGGTGCTCAGGAAAGAGCAAACCCACACAAACTCATCGGCTGCTGGGGAAGGTAGGAGCCTTAACCCTTTAACCCTTTGCTCTCCCTGTTCGCCCTCCCAAACCTTGCAAGAAAGCAACGCATAGGGGAGGCTACAGATAGAAGGAGAATATGGGAAATTACACAGTGCTTTCTGTGACGCTGATTATCCATCATCATCATCAGACAGGACCTCTTTGCTTTGGAGAAGCAGTTTTTGTAGGCTTCACGCCACGCAGAGTGAGAAAAATCAGAAAAACAACCCCTCGTGCACACGCACAGAGGGAGGAAGCAGATTTGTAAAACTACCTCCCATCTGAAGCAGGCTGCAAGCCACTGCCGGAGCAGTTTCTCCTCCAGCTCCTTCAAAACAGCTCCATTTTGCAACCTCAGGTGCAAGGCCCCTGGGTGCCGCAGCCCTTGCTCCTCTCCTTTATGCCTCCACGAGACCCAGGGCACTAGCTCACCCCCAGCCCTCCCTGCTAGGTCAGGATGACAGATCTAAATAACAGGAGTCATGACAGCTGATGGTATAATTAGAGCAGTGAATTAAGTGTGGGAGGCCTGCAATTTGAGAGGTAACTTGTGACCTCTGGGGTGTATTCATGGCTGATGTGCGCCCTGGGACACCCCTCTGCAATCAGCGGGGTGGCACGGGCAGCGAGCGAGCGCACGTTTCATCCCGTTCTGGCAAAATCATGCTAAGTCGGGAAAAAAGACACCGTGTTCAACCCGCCCCACAGTTCAGAAAACAAGCGAGTTTGAAGGTGGGCCGAGATATTCTTGCTCTCGTCGCAGATAACCTGCTTTGGTGTTACTATTTAGTATTAGTAGTAGTGTGTAATATTTCTAAATTGCTTGTACTCAAAGTTGCGTGATCAGGCAGTAACGGACCTCACTATGACCTTGTTATCCCCAAGCGGCAACCTGAACTTACAGACTGGCTTCTGGTTCTGGAGATCACCACAGTTGCATACATGGCCTTTGCTGCTGACGGAATCAAAACATTGTTTTTTCCTTGTGTTACCCAGTGAAATTTCAGACCCAGAACTTTCTGGCATTTGCTTCTGAGGAGAATGTAGGGAAATTAATCTGTTCTGTTTGTTCTGGCTTAAATGTGGAAACATCTGTTAAACTGTCTCCGATTGCCTCCTGGCTGCATTAAAGTGATGACAAAACTTTGCCACTGATTACTGAGGATGTTTCACACTTTTTGCATACAAGTTCTGTGCACAGCTCAGGGCTGCTGTACCTGGTGGCTTGGCTGCCTACGAAATGATTGGCGTTAGATCTGCTGATCAGCCTTGCACGTCATATTGATTGGCTTCCCCACAGCTATACATCAGCGCAAAACTTTGTCAACTTTCCAGGAAGGTTCCAAATATCTATACATTTCTATTATACTATATTATATCTATATAATCTATACAATGTTCATATATATACACTATACCTTTCTGTAGATCTATTTACATTTATACTTTTTAAAAATATATATAGATATATTCATATCTATGCCTGTACCTTGCCTCTGGGTTGGCTTTCTGACCAGAAATTGATATGAGAAATAGAAAAGGGTCTGAGCAGAAATCCTGTTCCTGAACACAGCTTATCAGTGCTAAGCAAATAGTTCAAAATGGAGGTGCAGAAAGAAATACTCAACCGAGTAACCCTGACAAGGACTGACCAGCGCTTTTGCTGGGGAGATGGGCCAAGTTTAGAGGGCAATGGTCACCTCTCTCCCGGGAATCAGAAGACAACCCTTAGCCCAGCGGAGTCCTACAAGGACAGAAAGTATTTCAAGGAGAGGGGTAATTTTAAGGGAGCAAAAAGTTCTTGCAGGTGTTTCTGTGTTGGGGAAAAAGCTGCTGAGTGTCTGAGCAGAGCAGAGACAAAAACATCTAGAAAATGGAGGAGGAGGAGGAGGAGGAACAGAGGAACTAATGGGCTGTGAGGTTTGGGTCCGTACTCAAGTTTGGTTCAATACCCAGTGCCCTCAGGAAAGGGCACGGATGTGCATTACAGGGCAGCACTAATCCTTCCTCAGCTGCTGAGGCAACCCAGATTGCAGCCAGCATTTAAGTGGGCTGAGTGTAATTACCTGATTGGCATTAAGTAACAGTGTAATTAGCACTTTTTGGCACATCTTCCTCTGAACATGTGGTATTCAATGCTTTTGTAAATAAGATATTTATATGACACTCCCAGCAATACTCTTAATGATTACTTTAAAGGCTATTTTCCACATTTTCCAGGAGTAGCCCTTAAATTAGGGGTGCTGGACAGCGGGGATTTCTAGTGAACACGCAGGCTGAGTCAATGGGCTAAATTCTGCTGACTGGTGCAAACTGTAGTTAGCGTCAAGAGCTTTAGTGAGACAACTTTTGAGGCTGTAGTGGTAGAAGATAATGCATTTACAGCTGATCAAGGAAATTCCTTGTCACATGTGGAACCTGGGGATTTCCTTACTGCATAGTGAAACGGAAGCAAGATACAGGAGAATGGCTCAGGATTACTGAAAGAAATAATTTTAACTTAAACTATTGGACATATAAAATTAATCAGGGAAGGAACTACATCTTTGCTCTGTAGCTGTTTTATTGAATCTAACAGCTTAATCTGAAGTTTCATAATTCAAACAGTATAAATACACTGCTTCAGTGCATTTGCTGCAATTCTGCAATTAGTTTCTAGCAAAATAGCATCCCAAATCATCACCAAAGGTTCCCATTTGCCAATAAGAGGATAGAAGCAACAATCTCAGACTGTTATGATTATTCATGCTGTATAACCCGCTATTTTCAACTGAGATGCTTTGCATAGAAAAATATTGCTCTCTACCTGTAACTGCCGAAGGTTAAGAGGACAGTTTCCCTTGGGTTGTTTAATCACAAGCTTTCTGCAGGGCTTTTTGTATGTTCCTTGGTAATGGCTGGTTCTGATCATGTGTTGGGTCAAGCTTCCTTCCTGGAGGATTAGGAAATGGGATGGTTTCATCTTGTTCCACAAGAAATGAATTTGTTAGGCGTTTGCAGCTAACCATGAGTCACAACTTTTGGTCAATCACTGTTCAATACCTGTCTACAAAATGCTGGGGGAGGAGGGAGGGAGAGAGAAATGTAATAAACTCTGTGCTTTCTCTGCAAAATTAAATTATTGCAGTGAGCTTTGGATGACGTTAGGAAAGTGACACAGTGAGAAATATAACTTTTTTCCCTCTATTGCCTTGAGTCGGTTGATAATTCACAGCGGTGAACAAAAGAAAGCCAGTGGATAACACACATTAGCAAGGTCTCTGCAAAATTACCATCCGTATTAGACTTTTTCACTGAGATCTGCTGCCAGTTCACATTAAAATTCAGAGTGCTGACCAATACGTTTCTCTTAACAAGATCACCATTATTTTATTCTTTTTACTAGGCAGGAGCAGGGCAGTGACTGGTAAGCAGAGCTCCTGACACTCCCGAGGGTTGTGTTTTGAGGGGGAAGGCTCTTACTGTTTCAGGACAGCTACATTCGGTTCGTGGGGTCTGAAAGTCATGTAACCATTAGCGTGAAGAATTTGCTTGTGGTCCCTCTTACCGTCAGGGAAGTTGGAGGCATCATCGGATGCACTGCCCTCTTCCCTCCTCTCCTCCTTCCCGTCCTCCCCCGGCACCGCTACCCAGCACACGCCTTCCCGGGTGGGGATTATTATCACGACTTTGCACCTGGAAGTCCAAGAGGAGCTCAGGGCCCCACAGCGATGCAGGTTGTCCCATCTCAGAGAGGGAGTTTGTGCTTCAGCTGAAATCCATCTCTCCTGAGCTCTGCTCGCTGGTCACCAAAAAGGCCTAAGGGAGAAGAAAGATTTTATTATTATTATTATTATTATTATTATTATTATTATTATTATTATTATTATTATTATTATTATTTGGAAAAGGGGTTGTGATGGCCTAACATGATGCTGAAGTTGCCACCCGTTGCGGCTGGTTTCCTTCTGGGGAAATTTTACAGGTTTCCTGTGCCTCTATTCTGACCCTCAGCTGTTACTGAGTCACCCAGGCAATGAACTCTGATGCATATCTGTCTTTTACACTAAAATGTTTTGCTGTACTAGAGTCAAAGTATATATTAAAAAAAAGGTAGAAAAATCTTTATCAGGCACAGAATATCAGTTTTGCAAGACTGTTAGTATGCGTCTCACCTTTTAATCGAAATTATCACCTCTCCTTTCAATAGCAAAAGTCCCAGGGAAATGTTTTTTCCCTGACTTGGGGTAAGAAATCTTCCACCTGTTCGCAAGCACTGGCACTGTCAGACCTGACAACCTGCCTGTACCTGCTGTAAAATCCGTGCTGATAATCAGTGGTCTTGATCTCCAAAGATCTGAATGCTTTCAGCAGATCATCTAACCTCTCCAATACAAATATCTAACCTCAGATCATCTAATCAAATCCTCTAACCTCTCAAACCTTGCTAGCTATTTATGAATCACGCACACACCATCAGAGTGCCTGTGCTGATAACAAATGTAATACTCCAAAACTCAGAGAGAGCCTTGGTATGACAACTATCTGGACAGCTGCCGCTGCCTAAATTCTCCTCTTGGGGTGGCCATCGTGAGTTGAATACAGTAGAGAGCAATCCATGGCAGCATCTCTCACCTGCTGATATGTGGTTCAGACCTTTTTTCCCAGGCTTGCAAGCTCAGTTTTCATTTTCATGGACAAAATCTGAAAAAAAACGCCCCACCCCTAAAAAAACAGAAGAGGAAAAATACTGAATATGTGGTCACATTTTTATTCTTTCTAGCTGTACTGTGCACCAGCGGGCTTTTGGTATTTTTGCTTTGGTTTTTTTTCTGGCATCAGGACAGTTAATGTTCAGTTATGGAAAAGAAGAAACCCAGGCTCTGTGCACACTGTATTTTGTGTATCCCACAGTTAGATATTAAACTCATGATATTTAGGTGAGAGCTAGAATTCTTTTGAGGCACCTCTAATTTTCCAGAGAAAAGAGAGATTAAATCTGAACTGCTGAGTCTTTTGCAGTTTCAGTGATGCTTGGTGAGAGAAGACCTGAAACTCTTGCTTTACGCTCACCGTCGGTCATACGTAGTCAGGCTTCAAATAGCTAATTAAAAGGCATTTCACTGTTTACTTAATATGATAACCATGGCTCTAATCTAGAGTTTTAAAGTGTTTATTGCAAGGCAAGAGCATAAACATTAAGGGAAGTTTCTTTTGTGATTTGTCAGTGCACTAGATGGCACTAAAGCACGGCTTTTATATACAGGGGGAAAAATCCCGGCAAAAATTGATATGTAGGTTCAGTAAACCTGAACTATTTTGGTCAGGTATATTTTATGAAAGTTCTTTGATATATTATTTGTAATTTTTCATTTTAATTTTCAGATCATCAGAAACAGAGAATTAATTACACCCACTTTGATATTAAAAGAATTTCAAATTGAAAATAAATAATGCTGGAAAGTTGAAAAAAAAACCCTGAAGAAACTAATTTACCCCAGGCTAGATGCAAAATTATTCTAATGTTCAAAGATTAGGGGGCTTGATGCAAGTAAAAAAAGTTCTGTACCAATTACATGGCTTTTTCATGAACTTTAGATATTAAAAACATTAAAGTCACAAAAAAAAGAATAAAGTCTTCAGGTTTCCTATATAGAAAAATCATTCTTAATATACAAGCAAATAGTTAGCTCCATGCCATCTCCCAGGCATATCTCATTCAAAATAACACGTAGAACCATCTTACAAGAGCAGGGCACTTTTTCTCCCATATAAGTAGCAAGGAAACGAAATTAAACTTTATTTTTTCTTTACTTCTTCCCCTCCCTTCAAATGAGGAGCTATGGTTTAGCTCGTTCAAAGTTTCTCTGAATGTATTCTTATGTGTGGTATACGGCACTGTCTGCTTTCTTATGTGATCATAATAAACAACAACAAAGGAAATATGAAGGGTGGATCCTTTGTAAAACTAAGCCTTCTAGACAAAACCGTAAAGAAATATGTCTTAGGTCATCTTGGGTATTTTTGCCTTGTTGTAATGCTGAGGGTGCTTACGGAGACATTTCAAGTCTTTATGATGTTTAGATGATTCCAGGATTATTCACTGAGTATTTCTTTGAGAAAGGAAGCGGGAAGAAAAGAACGAGGAGTTAAAAAGAAAAAAAAAAAAAATAAAAGGCACCAAGGTGTGGACTGCATTTGACTTTGCCCCAGCAGTGATCTTGCAGCACTTTATTTCCAGCAGCTAGCTAGCAAAATGGTAGTTGCTCCATTTATGCTGCAATCACAACGGTGAGCTGTGAAGTCCAGGGTCTAAATACCAACAGCCCGGGCCATATAGCGAGCAGGCTGCAAGTGTTATTGTTTCATGCTCAGGACTAGTCGATTTGACATCGGTTTCTAAAGCAGTCATTTACCTGCAGGGGCTGACAGGATCAGTTCCTGCGCGAAGAGATGTCGCTGCGTTTAGCTGCAAAGCCAGTTACGGGTCTGATCCGCCAGACAGGGACTCAGCCATGGGCAGCACTGTTTTATTTTGGGAGGAGAGACCTGTGCACCTCTGTTGAGAATTTGCCCTCATGTTTATAACAGAAAGCCCATCTATACGGGCTATTGAATTTATTATTTTTCTGTCAACTGAATCAAAGCCTGCATCTGAAGAAAAAGTATTTCATGGGAAAAAGCTAAAATGCCCGCATGAAACTATTAAATGCGACCTAAGAGCACACAAGTCCTTAAATTACAGTGTTTGCAGCAGTCAGCTCGTGCTATTCTGAGGGCTAATATTTTTAGCACCTCTACAGAAAATAACTTCCCTGAGAATCAGAAGTTAAACAGTTTCAGGAATACTTGTTCTTAGCTTCCCAAACACTCATTTTCCACACTTCAAATGCATAACTACAGAGAAGGAGAAGAGACGAAGAGAAATACACCAATTCAACAATTTTTAAAAATATATATTTGGCTGATGACTTAAAAAAAAAAAAAAAAAGAAACAGAAGATAGTAAAGTTGCATCCTCACTAATGTCAGTTGGTACAATTTCACCATAAAGTTTGGAGTTTACTGTTTTAAATATGATAAGTAGCCTTGGCTGTTTCATAAGGATACTATTGATCTAAAATGAACATCCTAAAAAAATTAGTTACAGACATTATTGAGAACACCTCAGGTTATTAAAAATGAAAGAATGCTAAACTTCCCAATTTACTTTTCACCATGCTGCCTGCAATTCATTCAGTCTAGACAATTTCACTTTTTTTCTCATTTGGTTTCCTTTGTTGATTCTCGTGCGATAAGTTAAGGTTGCACCTACCAAAGGGGATTTTTTAAAAAATAAAGTTTCTTAACAAGAAAAAAAAAATTAAAAGCAACCCGCTTGTCCTGATTCTCTCTCTTCTTGCTTCTGTGATACTTTTTTTGTTCACATGCAAGGGGAGTTACAGCATGTAATTATTATACGCTCAAAGCCCTTCAAGTGCTTGGCTCCCGAGTCAGTAGCTTCACTGCTTTGGCTGAAGGTTTGGATACTTCAGGTCCCCTCCCAAACTCAGCAGTGTAGGTCTTCATTTCGCTTGCTTTCAGACACTTAACTGGGGAACCTTCTTTAGGAGCAACAGTCCGACTAAATATCCAACACAAGTCCACTTTATCGAATTTCCATACCTACTGAACATTGGTGGCACCTTTTTTTCTCCTGCAAGCTCCCAGGACCATCTGCACACTCTTCAACCAGAGGAGAGTCACCCCAAAAACTGGTTGCAGCCCCAGGGTGGGGAATATCCAGTGTAAGAGCACTGCAGACCCCTCTTCTTGAAGCCGAACCACAGGAGCTCTGGGGTCAGGAGGACACCCGGGCTGCTGGTGGGTTGAAATGTCTCCGATCCTGATATATCTTTCTATTGACTTGGGAGCGAGGCTAGAAAATCGCGGAGATGACTAACTTAAATCTCACACAGAGACTTGCCACAGAGTTAGAGGGTCTTTGGACTAGTCCCCAGTTCAGCACGTAATTAAAGATGGGAAGATGATTATGTGCATGATTATTTAATACATAGTGTTGATTAGTGACTATGTAACTATGTCACATTGCTGTAGCATCTGTATAACTTCAGGCATGTACCCAGTAGACCACTCTAGTATTTCAAAAAAAGATTTGTATATTTTTCCATAAAAAATACTGCCAGCTTTTTTAATCAACTAAATTAATTTTTGTGATGATTCTTCCCCAAATTGTGTGTATTGAGATTTTTCCTTTTTTTTCTTTCTCCAGTTCCCCTTCTTTCCTCTTGTTCAAAAGGAAGAAAACAGATGATGGAAAAGTAAAGCAAGACTTAACCTAAACTATTAGCAAACATTGTTACAGACTTTGGTTTCAGGTTTTAATATTTTTCCTAGATGATTCACATACAAATAAATTATTTTATTCAAGCAGCCATATGTTAACACAGCCAACAGCTAAGGTCTTAAATAAATATTAAAAACAGGTTTAATTTTTCATTTTAGAAAATAGGTAAAACAGCATCATTGAAAAGGAGCCTGCACACTTTGAAACAAAATACTGTTCATTTCTTTACAATTTAGGTTGGTGTTTAAAATGTGCATGTAGATTACACTGCAGGATAGAGACATCTTTTCTTTGCATTTCCATTATCTGTTGAAGGAATTCAATTCTGAAGCACCAAGTGCTATGAACGACTAATGAACACCTTCAGAGAACTAAGTTAACTGAAAAACCATCACATCAGTGCCATATTCTGATACTTTTTTTTCCTGTGCCAGTTGTATTCTTACCAACATCTCTCTCTATCTAGTGGGAAACGTTGCTAAAAAAGGAAGCGCTTTTAGATCACTGATGCTGATCCAGCCTAACTGTGTAAAGGCAGGGAGAGAAAAGAATAAAATTTAGAGAAAAATCAGTGCGGCATAGAAGGCTGTTTTATTTAAATATTTTCAGTATGCTCCAGTCCAGCCTCAACTGGCAGGCTGCAATGTAGGAATTACTTTGTGGCATTCTAAGTCCTCTGTTTGCAGAACATCTGGCTATATCACAACCATCCCCTCTGACCTTAGAGCCTATGAATCAATGAAGGGGGAAGAGTGGTGAGCTCCAGGGAGAGAAATGGGTAGCTTGCAAACGTCAGGTTAAGGAGATTCTGCTGCGTGTGTGAGATTTTTATAGACATACATAATATGTACGTGTGGGTCTATATGTGTCACAGTATATCTATCTATAAAATAAAAGTTGGTTACAATAGATGTTCTTATCTGACCTAGTTAAAATTGTACATGAAAGCACAGTTAATTTCATCTCCTATCTGTCAGATTGATATAAATCTCCTGTTCATTATTAATTATTGTAAGCATGAATATTCTTCATTTTTGGGGGAGACCTGATGATTAAAGCTACTGCAGACAGAAATCCTGAACTCATTAAAATTCCCTCCCACACCCCCTCACTGAATGTGCATGCAACTTTTCAGACAGGATTCATCACTCTTCTGGCTGTCATGCAGTCTTTTGCACCTTTGGACAAGGAGTGTAAAATGCTGCCGCTGTGAAGCATTCGTGTTTTGAAACTCAGTTTACATCCATTGTGTTGTGAAGTAAGCAGGAGCAAAGCGGTCTCGGTTTTCATCTGAGCCTCACCTAAATGCTCGGAGCTCATTTTCCTCCTGTTTCTTTCTGCTTTTAAATCCTGTGGAGTAGCTTGACCTCAATAGCTCATGAGGTGGCGCAGGGTGTCAGTGACATTTTTGTTCTCTCTTAATGAAATAATACGTTGCTATCCAAAATCATGTCAGTGATAAGTGTAGAAATCAGGAATTCAAAGCTAAGTTTAATTGGCCATAGTACTGTTTGAAAAACAAATCCAAAACAAAAACTTGCTTTACATCGGGGTCTCTGTTTGTGGCTTTAAATCCCGTAGGATGGGGTTTCCTTCTACCTGGAGGGGTTGTCTTCTGCTATGAAGGCTCTGATGCTCCCAGGCCCTGATGCCTCCCAGGCTGGTGCTTCCAAGCATCAACAGGGGTCTCACAGACTCCTGTCCCCTGCTGAACATTAGGATCTGCCTTTTGTGGGACCTGGGATCTGAACCAGATCAACAGTTAACACTTTCAAATTAGGGTGTTTAGGGAAAGGAGTAATGAATTGTGTTTTAATGGTCAGGAGTGCTGAGAGATCTCAGTTATCTGCCTTGTATCCAGTATTTTCACAGGGAGAAGTGTATTTGGATGAAGAACAGCCTCAAAGGAATAGGGGCAGAAAAAGAGAACACAGTTTCAATCAGAAATGCTGAACCATTAGTAAGTTGTTTTCATTAGATTCTTTAGGTTAGTGTCATGAAAAAAACCTAATCAGACACAATCACCCCCCAAACCAAGAAAGACACATCCCAGAATAATCAATAGACTCATAATTACATGTTCAGCCAAGATGACTGAAAATCAGGTTCGGCTGCCTGCTCTGTCAGAGCTGGAACCAGAACTGTTTCTGACGTGTTAAGTGAGTCCTATAATTGCTGGACTGCTGTGGCTATGAGAAATATTCTGAGAACAACTTTGTGAACATTGATAATTATTTTTGTGGAATCACAGTGATTATAAACTGATTGTTTTCCTTAAAAAATTAAGTTAAGGAGTGCCTGCGCAGGTCTTGCTCTGAATTCTTAGAGCCTGATTTCTCACTGTTGCCTCAAAATTGTCTTTCCTAGGTATATGAACCCTTCTTGTAGTGCAGATAAGAAGGAGTGTCACTCCTGAACTCTTCAGAAGGTGCTGTCCAGAAAGGTTAATGTAGCCTCTAACATGAACATGAATCGGTCGTGAGAAGAAGGGCTGCACAACCAGCACTGAACAGAAATCTTTGCAGCTGCAATTTTGCTCTGTGGTGCGCTTAAAAAAAAAAAAAAAAAAAAAAAAAAGAGTGGGGAAGAATACATTTGCCTGTTGTGCTAAACTGAAGGAGAAAATGTGCAATTTAGACCAGGTAGTTCTAGGTACCTTTGAGTGGCTTCCTTATTCTCACAGCCAGGCATCTCTGAGAAATATTTAGTAAATAGTCTCTTATGCTGTAGTCAACAACCCTCATGCCACCATTTCCAGTGGGAAAAGTACCTTTGCAGTGGCCAGCTCATAATATCTGGTTTAAAAAGTACTTGGTCAGCACAAAGCATCTTCACTGAATTAGGCATGTCTGTCAGGGTCAGATTTGAAGGTGAGATTTTGAAGGAAAAAACAGAACAGCAGATGAAGGACAACACAAACTGGTTTAATCTAGATATTCACTCCCTAATCTCACCAACATCTATGGTTTTCTTTAACTCTGTGTGAACCTTTGCACAGTGTGTTTAGCTGCATAGTGCACTGTTTTTTCAAAGTCCTTTGGTTTGAGAGGAAAAAAGAAAGAAAAAATCCTCTCGTCTCAGAGTTGTTCTACAAGCCATTTATTCATCAGAAATAATTGTGGTCAGACATTTAGCTGAGAACGCTGGTATTTGTCCTAATGTTCTGTAAATGTTTATACCAAACTTAAATGAATGTAAATACCCCATCTCTGAGCTCTGTGGTAAATCGTTTGTTCTGCACAGAGAGTGTTTGGCGGTGAAGTTATGCTACAGCCCATTCCTACTGAAAGAGTGGAGACTGATGGCAACTGGCCATCTAATCCCTGAGCTCAAATGTAAATACTTTGCTCCACAAGCAAAGCTGAAAAAACCCAAGCCACATTTTGGTCACTTCTGTTCCAGAGAGAAAATAATCTGTACCAACCCTTTCCCTGACACAACTTACTTATCACTGCATGCTGCTGAGCTCTGCAACCTGACGTTAAAGTCAAGTCTAGGCTCTTCCTCTTCTCCCTCCATCTCAGAGCTCCGGTATTTGCTTGTCTCCCCATGCTTTAGCTCGTGAGTCAAAGGCATGAGCAGACAGCAAAAGTTTCAGTTTGCTTTGGGTGAAACCTTGAACATTTGTTTTCACTGCAGGGAAAACTCCCATTGATTTCAAAGGGAAGAAGAACTACAGGCGTGTGCTTCCCACTTCTGAAAATCAGAGCTCTCAGATGCAAATTTAAGACTTGCATTAGACAGGTATCAGTTCCGCTAATTAAGTCTCATTTATCTTAACCATTTCACTACTTAATCAGATAGCACAGTGATAAGATGCTATAAAAATATATGACAGATAGTCAAGGTCTAGACTTCTCTAATGTGGCAATTTTTTATATTATGATCTTTCTTTGTATATGCAGATGAACCGCTCTTTTATTAACTTCCCTTTGTAAGCATTTCACAGGCAAAAAATCAGATAGGGCTTTGAAAAAAAAGTGCTTTCCAAAGTGATGAGAATGAATTAGCCCATAATTGGACTGTTTTGTAAAATTTCAGTACAATGCAATATAAGTGCACCACTATCAGGATTTAAACTTACTATGCGGATTTTTTATTGCTGCTCATTTAAAAAATATCATCTTTGGCTGCACTCTGCGGGACTTACCAGTGTTGAAGTATCTAAAGAAATCTGTAGGAGGAAAGGTCCCTTCATACAAATGTAGATAGAGCAAACATTTAGCTGTTAGTATTTATTACTCGAATTACATTAGTTTTCATGGGCTGTCATCTGAGGTTGAGGATTTGTATGCCGGGTGCTTTCCATAGACCTGCATAGTATTTGGTGGACAGAAGCATTAAAGAAGAGTGGCCACCTATCCTCACAGAGCATCTCCGCTACAAACCTAAACAACAGCCTAGGAACATCAGCGTGTTTCCTCCGGTAACAGCATGGAGGAGCAATACACAAGAGGTCTACTCAATATAGCAGAGAAAAAGATCACAAGATTTAATGCCTAGAAACTGAAGCTAGCCACGACTCTGACAAGAAAACCATCACACATTTTGGGTTGGAGGTAGATCAAGTATACAAATTATGTGCCGGGACTTCTGCTGAACTCTTCAGCTCAAAATGGGAAGCGTTTCTCACCCTGTTGCTTTGTCTCATTCAGATGTTGCTGGGGAGGTGCACAGCTTCTGCTTTGCAGGTAATCAGATGCCCTGTGGTTTTCAGGATCCTCTGATTTTCCAACTTCTGGAAATTTCGAAATGGTCAGGCAATGAAGGCTCCTGACAAGAAATTTCCTCAAGAAACTTACTTCTCTTGGTTCCTTTTAGGGGCTCCCACCATATCCTTGCGATCTCAGTGGATGCGAAGGGCCCTTCAGGATCGTACAGTTCATTAAAGAAATTCCCTCCCAGACTCTTGAAGAAAGACATACTCAGTGTGACTTGAAGGTTATCTCATTGGGAATATTTCAGAGAAGGGGAAAAGTAATTTCAAAGTGCACATAGCAAACATATTAACTCGTTCTTATTAATGCTAACAGAGCTCCAGTTAGCCCACACTTGTGTCACCAAGAGGCAATATTTTGGGTAAACAAGCAGAACACAAGGGAGCTACCAAGATGAAAATTAACATCTAGATCTTAACCTAGAAACTTTCTGGTTCTCATGGAAAAGTCTAGTCACAAGTTAAACAACAATAAAAGTGGGCCTAAGCAAAAAATCCAAACAATTCAAGTGCAAATTGTAATATGCTTAGCAGGAAAGGAAATACGCAGAATAGCCAAAAATTTAAAGGTCCCTTTTGGTGAACAGGAACGCCTACAAGCAGCCGAATGGTGATGAAAGTACTAAGCTACTGATCCCACTATCAGAACCGCATCTTTTTTTCAAAGCAAATTGCCACAGCTTCTCTGTCTGTGTCTCTCAGGCTGCTGAGCATGACCTTTGTGGGGCTAACAGATGGCAAAAAAAGAGGATTGCAAGGCTTTCAAGTATTTTTGCAGTAGAAAAGTACCTATGTCTTACATGGCCCTTTCAATGTTGTCCTTCAAAGTCGAGATTTCTCCATTTTACAAAGGGGATGTCGCTGACAGCACGAATAGGTCTTCAGTCTGATGCTGTGATATTGTAACTTTTGCTTCTCTAGAAAATGGGGAGGAGATTTGTAAAAAATATTTGCTACAAAGAAGGGGTTTACTGTTACAGTTTAAGAATTGCCAGGCTACTTACCGACTTACTTCATCCTGAGCCTCGGTACTCTGTAAATAAAATGCCATTATATAGGAGAAGGAATAACAGGGTGAAGTATCACATCCTTTTGCAAAATTAGTTTGTTAGGTAGGACAACTTGAAACTTCTGATCTGAGCTTTATAACAGAAATGTAAGTGGTTTTATTAATGTT
Organism: Sagittarius serpentarius; assembly: GCA_034782735.1. Taxonomy (NCBI): domain Eukaryota; kingdom Metazoa; phylum Chordata; class Aves; order Accipitriformes; family Sagittariidae; genus Sagittarius; species Sagittarius serpentarius. The sequence goes on along the minus strand of JAVKLA010000005.1, from coordinate 5,688,718 downwards.
TATAATTTGTTCCTTAGTGTTTTAATCACTAATTGAGATTTCACAGGTGAGTGAACTATTAAGATATTAGTATCATAACTATTACTAACATTGATCCATTAGAGAATTTTAAACTCCATTTTCTAATAAGAATCAGAGACTGTAGCTCATAATTCCCTTTTGAGATTTGGAATACCTGGCATGGTTCATAAGTTTTCACTTACTGAATTCATATAGTTCCATAAGAATTTCAGTTCTTATGAGAGTAAGGCTTTAGACCTGAGGACTGCAGAGAGAGAAATTTTTATTGCAAATACTCACGTACAAGAAAATAAAAGAAAATGCTTAAATACAGGAAAGCACCCTACATTTACTACCTTTCCTATTTTTAATTTTGTGATTGTGTGGCTCACCTCAAGGTATAAAGAATGAGGTAACTTATAAATATTGAAAAAGTAAATAATTAAAATTTCAACAGGAAAGAAAGACCCTCTTAGATCTTGATGAACTAAGCTGTGCTTTTTAACTGTACTTTGTAGACTATTTTTATTAAAATTATGGTTTATTATTAATTGACCCAAACCAGAAAAATGTAATAAAAAAATCAGAATTTCTCACACTTTTTCTTCCTCTTCTTATTTCTTGACATTTATGTCTCTAACTGTGAAGCTATTTTTTCTTTGTCTGACAATCTTCTACTTATATTAGAAATATGTTTGAATAGCCTATGCCTGCTTCTTTGAGATTGCATTAGGCTATTGATGACAGTTAAACCAGAATGCATTTTTAAACTGAAATTCAGAGCATGTCAGAACAGAAACTGAAGTCTCTTAGGTGCTTGAATAGATTATCAAGATGATATTTTATCAGCATTAGGGATATTATAAATGTATTTATATTGCAGGAAAATAGATTCTAAGGCATTTAACAAAACCCATACATTATATTGATTTCTACCAATCCCTCAGAAATTCCATTCAGTAATATTTTTTGTCCTGTGGTTCTAAAACAATAGAAGTTGTGAGGGGGTAAGATTAAGTTTTAATTGCCGTTTCTGAAAGGGAAATTACTCTGCAAAGCCCTTTACCTAGTCGTTGTCTGAATGCTTCCAAAGCAGAAGCCTGCACTGAAATATTAAGACATCCTGAAATTGTGTTATCTTCATCTTATTAGAGAAGAGCCGGGCAGATGTGGTACAGACACCCCTTCCCCATGCCTTATTCTTACACACTGACTAAATTATATCACCCATTTTTGTCTGACTGTAGATAACCAAAGAACAGAGCTGCAGCAAGACAGTAGGAGAATTTTAGTTTGTTTTTCTTTCCACCTTGCCCTTCCTCTGCCAACAGCTGCTCTCCCAGAAACCCAGTCTTGTCCCTGGGGCTTCAACAGCATTGGACCTTGGTGGGACCTGGGAGACAGAATCCCCTGGGTACATTTCCACCATTGTAAGACATAGACTCTCATTTTCCTCCTGGTCCTGATGTCCTCACTGTCCATATTTCATGAAAGCTATTTTGGTCTTGGCTTTTCTTTGGGAGTGAATCGAGACTTCTGCAGAATTAAATGCAAATGCAGTTCCAGGGACAGCAAGTGAAACACTGTGAGGCTGAAACTGCCCCAGATTTGGGTCGTTTTGCCTTGTGCAATCCTCCAACACTATTCCAGCGAGCTTTCTACCCTCACACACCTCACAGCCTCTGAGCACTGGCCAGCCAGGGAACATGTATTTTCACATTCTTCTGTAGAAACAATGCTTTGGTGGACATCAGCATAGCCCTTGCATTATTTCAGAAACTTTAAAAATAAACCAGCAGCAGAAAAAACCCCCAATAATTATGTTTTATGACCACAGGGCACCCCTTGGGAACCAAGTCTTTACAGACGGCAGTGCAGCATGGCACCATGCTACAGTGGCTGCGCGGCGAGCTCCAAGCTCTGTGAAACCAGACACTTTGCATCATTTAGCAAGGGCTACAGTGACTACCCTCAGGTGAACACATTTAACAACGCACATGCAATCAAAGCCTCTTCCATTTACGCTTGCATCCTTCATAACCTGTCCTTGTTGTGACCTTGTCCTGGAAGGGGAAGGAGGAGATATGGCGTTGTGGCAAGAGTGACCCTGAGTATGCTTCGTACGCTCAGCTCAAAGCGACGGGGTCCACAGAGGGAGGTAATGACTGCAGTCATTTTGCCGTGAGCAGCAAACCTCCGCGTAGGCTGTTAAAAGAAAGAGTTGCACCGTCCTTTCTCTTGGAGGATAGCACAGTGACTCATAACAGCCTTGGTATTGCTCAGCCTGAGACTGAGGAGTGGGAAGGGAAGAGCCCTCACAAATACTGAGTTTACAAATAACAGTGAATTACTGATTCTGATACTTGCTGTCGTGAACTCAGAGAATGTCGCTTTTTCTCTGTGTACAGTCGTGTTCCTTCCCCTGGAAATCCCTTACAGGCCAATGCAGGCGCTCTGGATGATGGCATCCTCTTACATTAGGTGCTCTTAATCCATCCCGTGTAGCCTGCTTCTTCCCAAAGTGCCTAACTTTAATTAACTGCCTGAATTTAGACCTTATGGTCAATCTGCCTCCTGTTTCCCTAAGTTACGCAGAAGAAAAATGCTGTCAAATTGAAAGCGTTAGTCATTTTCAAGAAAAAAATAAAAGAATTCTAAGGAATTTCAGAAAAACATTATTCCTGTTTTACAGGTGAGTAAACAGAAACCTAGAAAGATTTAAATGAACTGGGCTCAGTAACAGGCTTAGATAGGAAGAGAACCTAATTTTTCTAATGTGAGCCTGCTGTCTCTCACTGTCACGCCACTCTCACTAGAAAATCTGTCAGAGAACTGCTCTTCCTTCCTCTCTCATGCTTTGCATGTCCTTTGAAATGGCAAAACATCTTCTTGATATAGACATTAGTGAAATAACTCTGTCTAAATGTTTCTGTAGGCGCCTTTTTAAAATAAGGTGGACCATTTAGCTTGGCGTGTTTGGGTCTTGACACCATACGCACACATATAAATATTCCAGGCCTTGGAGGGACCAATTAAAAAGGAATTTCCCAAGTGTGGGTTTTAACACAAAATTGGATGAGCAGCAGCCAAGCTTCAGATTTCCTTTCACTGGCTCTTTGTCTGCTACATCTGCATGTAAAGTTATTTTATGAGCTGAGAGGAATGAACCAAAGACCAGACAAAGATCATAGCCAGGAGCTAATCTGTGCATTTTAAAAACATTTGATAATTAAACTTTGTTATACCAGTAAGGATGATTCCGACCTGAATTTAGGCAGGGAATCCTGCACCTTACTCCTCCTGTCCAGCAGGAGAAGCACCAGCACCATGCTGCTCTGCAGAGGATGCATGACGGACAGGGAGAGCATGCACAAACCTCTTGGGGTGTCCCAGGAGAACTGGGGGCTCCCAGGGCTGGAAAGTATGCACACATAGGGCAAAAGGCCATCTTGTCTCTTGGTGAACTTAGCAAAGTAGGAGTTCACACTGAGTGGGTCTCCTTGCAAGGAATGGGCAAGGTAAGATATTACAAATATTCTACCCTTGTGTGACCAGACTCCTGTGGCTTCAGGAGTGGTAACATCTGTACAGCACCTGCAAGCCTCGCAGGGTGGGCTTGGGTGAATTAGCCTCAGTTTCCCTTTCCATGTGGCAGAATAAAAATGCTGACCTCTGTTTAAAACCATTGATAAAGCTGTTTTTTTTTTAAAAGAAACACTATATAAAATTTTATGATCATGAAGACTCATTTAAGGATGCAGCTGGCTAAAGCAGCTACAGTGCATCAAGTGGAAGGTCCCAAACTTTACTGAGCTGCTGAATACTCCCCTGGTTATATTACATCTGGACTAAGGATTTGACCCTCCGGACTACTGCCAGGCAACCACACAGTGCTCGCTTGTGGCAGATACTGCAGTGTTTTCTAGTTCTCCTCTCCCTCCTGCTATGAGCGCTGCAGAGAGATAAAGAGCGAAGGAAACAAATAGGAGCTGATGGGCTTCTTCCTTCTCTGTCGTAAAACACTAAGGTTAATTTACCAGGAGGAACTGCCGCAGCTTTCATGAGATATATAAAGCTTTAAGCCCACGTAATCACCATTGCCAAACTAGTCTGCTCGATGGGATAAAATGTCTTCCCCATGCCCACTGGGTGGGAAATCACTTGTTTAGAGGCATTTGCAGAACCAAAAAGCTTTTTTTGCACGCTGTCTTCAGGTGACCTTTTGTAAATCCCACCAAATCCTAGCTTGCTTCCTACCATGTTGCTAATAGTTTGATCTGTGGCCTGCTAATGAGGTAGATATTGCTTCACCTCCAGTAAAGGTATTAGGGTGTCTACTCAGTTCTGCAGCACCACGGAGATTATAGTTGTTTGTGCCAGGAGGAAAAGGAATTTCCAGGGCATAAGTCATCATTTAGAGTTATTAACAAAAGGATTTATTATGTTGCTCTGTTTCAAACGGCGGTATACACGATGCCTAGAGCTTGCCAGAGTGCAACTACCTACCACATAATGTCCTAATGAATCACCGCTCGCTGGAGGAGCTGCAGAACCTCAACATTCAATCGTGCATTTCTCCCACACACACCAAATTGACAAATAAGGCCATAATGGCTTTACACTTTTATCAGGTAAAACCAATCTCAGGAAGATGAGTACATTGAAACCACATTGAGAGCTATGTGGGGTGGGGGGGGAAATCCACTTTTTGAAAAAGAAAAAAAAAAAAGAGAGAGAAAAAGTATTGGTGCAGCAAAACAGCTCTAACGCAAAGTTAAGTGCTAACCCCTAACCCCACGGGGGTCTGTGTCTGTGCCCGGGAAGTCAATGGGATCTTTAACCATGACTTCAGGGCTTGCAGAGTCAAGTCCTACTGCAAAAAGAACCTTGCTTTCCAGAGTTGTGAAGATGAGGCTGACTAAAGGCTATTGAATCTTGCTTGTTCACGCTTGCCCACTGTGTAATTTATAGTAATTGAAGGCCAAAGGCTCTCTCCTCTAAAACAAGCAGTTAAGAAATAATTCTCCTTTGACTGAACTAGGGTCCGGTGAGGTTTAATTAAACAATGTTTAGAGTACATTTTGAGTTCTCCAGGTGGCAGGAGAGACAAATTATTATTTATTTGCTTTTGCTCATTTTATTTGCATTTTCAGGCTTAAAGGCTAAAATGACTATGTTTTGTTCGGATTTTGCTTTCAGTAAAGGTGCTATAAATTTTTTATTTGTTCCATATGGAAGCAGACTCAATTAATATTTCTTTGTCTATGGTTAATAGCTAAAATAAACTCTGAAACACCATTGTCCTCTATGGTTGTGTTTTGGGAGAGGTGAAAAAAAAATCCAAACATATAATTTAGCCCTGTTTGATAACTGAAGAAATGCTGGCATTTTTCAACACTCTGTTTCAATTTCAAATTCTCAATGATGATTTTTTAGGGACAAGTCTTCCCCTTGCAAAATCTTCTTTCACCCTCATGAAAGTAAGTCACACTATCTTGGAAGACAGACAGCCTTTAAATGTACTGAACAACAAGTTCGTCTCCCTCCATGTAGTCCCTCGTCCTCTTCCTCCCTCTCTCCTCCCTCCCCTAACCATGCTCTGTGTTAAGAAGTGGGGTTGAAACAAGTCTTGTGATCAGTCTCCTCGGCAGATTGCAGTATTTCTCCTGCCTCTTTTCATTTCTTCTTCCAGCCGATGGGCTTTAAGAGTGTAGACTTTTACCTTTTCGGTAAATTATTGATTCTTCTTGATAGCTTATGGGGGAGAAGGCTGATGGCATCACAAGCAATGATTTTTAGGACCGTTTAGTGTCTCAAAACACAGAGTTTCTAAGACGGAAGAGCAGCGACAGAGGTAACAGTCTATTTTTAAAGCAAAGCACTGAACTCTGTGGCACAGATCCCAAAGCTTGTGCTAAGAGGAAGCTTGGGCCCAGGGAATGACGAAGCCAGTGATTATACAGCACATCATTATGCTAAAGAAAAATTAAATCAAATGCAGCTGCTTTTATATAATTCAAAGACAGAAGTCGGTGTTTTCTTAAATTATTTTTTGGTTCTTTTTCCCCTCTCCACTCTCTGCACACTGATTCCTTGCCTACAAAGAAAAGCTTCAAAGAACATAAGCAAATCCAACCCTTTTATTTCAGTTTTGCTTTTTTACCCCCCTTTTTTTCCATTAAAAAAAAAATAGAAAAATAAGTTTCTTCTACTTGACTCTGTTGCAAAGAAATCCTGCTTTTTATTTCCTTCAGTGATGCCTTTATGGTGTTAGGGACTCAAAAATGTCTTAACAGGGGACAAGGTGATGTCTGAACCTCAACTTTGGAAAAGTGCCACCATCCATTCCAGTCAAATGAGGCTTGCACTAAGTCACGTCCATTCAGAAAGACTTGTTTTCAAACAAGAAACTACATGCTACTGGTTACTGGAGCCTAACCTGGCCAAAAGGTAGATCAGAAACCCACAGTGGGTTTGATAAAAGGTACGTAAAATGAGCTCAAAATTAACATGTTGTTATTAAGTGGGAAAAAGTCATCAAATGAAGAGGAAAAGAGCTTTAATGCAAGCAGATGCATTGCAAAGTGCAGAATATTATATCTCCTCCTAGAGAAAAGTCTTTAGCTGAAAATATTTGAGTTTTTATTGAGTCATTAACATGATTCCACAGTTAAGGACATTTTCTTCTTGCTGCTTCAGTGCTGATTCAGCAAACTTCTTAAGCCCGCATGAAACCTGAGCATGTTTGTGGTTCCACTGAGTTCAAGTGGGGCACAATCACATGAATAAAGTGAGATAGGTGAGTGCCTTTCTAAATCAGGGCCATATGCCAATGACAAAACATCCAACTACAAGATGTACCATCAGACAACTTCCACTAGAAGCTTTTTTTTTGCCTTGTTTTACTAAGTCAGTTGTATTTGGTTCTGCAATTGAATATAAGCAGACATTATTTTTAGCAGATTCTTGACAACCAGTGTTTGTGGAAATAACATTGATGATATAATCCTGATAAATTTTAAGCTTTGAACACCTCTTTGCCTTACTTTACATCTCTCAAGAAAAAACAATAACAATCACATAAGCAAATTCCCCACAGATCTGGAAGGAAGATGTTTCTGATGTAACTGTTCTATTTTTAATTATTTGTGAGATGTTTAGATGGTTCTGAGAGCATCTGAACTTGTGACTAAGTAGATAATTTTACCCATACTGAGATCCAAAATTTAACACATGTATTTTTAAGAATCCAATTATTTTATTTTGTTCTGGGAGAGGAGATGAGAGAAAACTGCCAAGGGGGAAAAAAAAAGAAAGAAAGAATAAAACCCAAGTTTTTCTATGGAATTGTTAGGGAAATCACATGCTATCAGGTTGCATACATTTATTTTCCACATAAAAAGTACTTTGTCCTAGAAGAGATGTTCATAAAAGCCTCTCAATTCAGTCATTTGACAAATGAGATCTGTTCTTGATGTCAGTCACTGAGTTACAGGTCTTTTCCTCTCTTCTGCTACTGTGATTCTTATTCTGTTTATCTTTGTGCCCACACAGTATATCAGTATAAATTTATATGTGTGTATGCATATTCTATACATGCAGCCTATCTTTATTATGCAGATGATAACAGTGTTAAGCTTGCTGCAGAGGGCATCTCTTTCATATTTCAGAGGTATGTTAGGCAAGGAGATCTATTCTTGAAGCCCACAATATTAAAATAAGAATGAAACAATTTTCATAGCAATGCAGCGGGGGAAAAACAGTAAAACTCTGAGCACAGTAAGTGCAGGGCCTTTTTTATGAGATGCGGCAAAACAAAGCCTGGTGTTGAAAACATTTAGAGCAACCTCAGCGCTCAGGAATGGAGTTACTGGGGTTGTGCTCTGCACAGTCAGAGAACAAAGTGGGTGGAAATCATTACTGTCCTCCATCCCGGCACAGGCTCGTTCTACTCCCACCTCGCTTGGTGCAAATGAGTACAAAAACTACGCAGTGGAAACATATAGCTATGGTTCTGTGCAAAACAACATATTATGTCTTTTTTTTAAATAGCTTTCTACTGTTTTGTTTGTTTTTAAACTGATGCTAGTGCTGTTATTATTATTGAATTAAAACTGACACATTCTTATTATGGGTTCAGGTTTCTGTTTTCTACTGCCCATGTAAAAGCCAAACTTATTAAGTAAGTTCTGTGACCTGTGAAACTACTGAAGCCTGTTTCTGAGTGCATTCAGTGTAGGTTTCCCACAGACTGGACATTCAATAGTGCCTGTGTCTTCCATGACTTCCCTGGCACCAAGTCATATCAAGGCCTTTCCCTCAGTCCAGACTAATTAGGGCTTTCTCGTTACTCAGCTGCCTACTGTTAAAGAATTCCTCAGGATTCAATATCTTCTGAACTTCTACTCTTTTGATGAATTTTGTTCAAATTAATCAATAATTAAAAAAACAGAACAAAACCTGTGAGGGAGGAACGGAGAGCAAACAACCAATCGGTGTGATTACCTCAGATTTGTGTTTTGACAAAACCAGATTTTTAATTTTTTGTTTTACACACAAACCTATTTTTGAGCTTTTTATTATCATCCCCAAAGGTGAGGATTCATCTGACTTGGCCCTAGTTGCCTAGTAGTTAGGCATCTATTTGGAAGCCGTCATGTAGGATGAATGGACATGCTTGGAGAGAAGGTGTAAGTACCACCTAGTCCTGAAATAGATACCTCAAGCACAGAGCATGACTTGACACTCTGGGGTAGTCCTGTCCCTCTCTGTTTCCTACCAAGGAAACACTTAAGTCTGATTTACAGTAAATGTCTAACTCTTAGGTAAGAATGGTTAGATGGGGTTTATCTAGTTCCTGGAGAATACCATAGGAAACCGCTGTGAGGCACAGCAAGGGCATTCTGTATCTCCTGCAATACAGATCTGATGGATCTTCTGAGCTGATTTTTCAAGAGTTCCGTGGTGCCTCGCTCGGACTTTCGCTAGCACGAACAGTGGTACCCAAAATCAAATCCACTAGCACCTTTGAGATCCCTACTGTGAGCCAAACGCTTTGCTAAGTTGAATGAGGACTGAACTACTTCTTCAGTTCCGTCCAACTTCAACTTCAACAGTAATGGCACAGTACAGCTCCCAGTTACAAAGTAAAGCAAAGTGCCCTGAATCCAATTATCAACGACCAGCTGCTGGGTTTGCTCATTCAGTCTGCAACTACGGACAAACACAAGGTGTTTCATTCGACCTCTGAAATGGCTACCACGTTCCCTAGGGTCTTGCTTTTGAGGTCTTGGTACCTGTGACATTGGAAAAGTCAAGACAAGATTATGATAAGTTCTTGTCAAATAGATGAAATAGAAACCACAATAGAGCTCCCTAGACATAGCTTTTGAGGAGATTCAACCAAGTGCTACTCACATGCAGGCCATAAACAGAGTGGGACAGTTAGTGGGTCTAAGATAGAGTTACTTTGGGGGGGTGGGTGTTTGTTGGGTTTTTTTTTTCCGTCTGAAACAACCCAACAGACCAGCTACATAACAAATGTATCTGTAAGAAACTACTGAGATAGAGAGGAGTCCTGCAATACTCAGTGCTTTCCAAGGGCTGCGTCTTAATTTTACCACAAAGAGTGTCTACCCATACCTATTGAAGCACAGCTGGCTTTGGGTTGGACACACCAATGTCCACAGAAAATGCTGCACAAAATTTTCCTTTGACTCTTGCAAACTATGCACAATCAAGCCTCAGAAAATCCAAAAATCAAAGGATTGCAAACTGTGGTGCTTAACAGAACAACCTTTGATTTTGATTGCACCTACAAATGCAAAAAGGGAGATGGAAAAATGTCCTTCTTACTTTTTGTGGTGTTTTTTCATTAAAAAAACCCTCTGTAATTAATTAACAATGCAAGCATTCCAATTTGTGAATGATAACGTGCAGAAAAGAGCTGTTGAGAAAGGATTTTAAAAGCTGCGCTACTGTAAATCATTGCAGTGTAAGACTTACTTCTACGTAGATAATATATCCCCAAATGCCTTTGTAATTCTGCAATAAGTGAGAGGAATATAAAATGAACGGTATGAGATACTGTAAGCAAACTGTTTCTTAACATCTCTATCAAGGCAATACATTTTAACTTGGCGCGTTAAAAATACAAACAAAACCTTTAACTCCTAAGATCAATTGCAAGCATAGACAAACTCTGGGTTTAGGAAGCGCATTCTGTCTTGTCAAGCTCACCTTATCATCATGGAAGAATAAACAGCATAATTATTCTCACCTTTTTGTTTGTTTTCTAATTGGATCATTTATTACTTTCAGGAAATTCAAATCAACATCAGATTTATAGCGCACAGGTTCTGAAATATCGCTTTGGTTATAGAAATGTCAAAGCTGGCAGGTAAGCCGTCTTGTTGCCTCAGGAGTCTTTTGCATTAGCAGAAATTATGGAAAAGGCCTTTAGAATTGAGTAAGTTTAACAATTTGTTTCTGTGTTATGCGTGGTTAAAAACTCTGTTCTTTTACCGATATTTGAGCTCCATTTATCAGCCTATGGTTTATAACACTGGTGTGTTTGGATCAAATACACAAAGGATGGGATTGTAACCGTTCTGTTTTGAAGAATGTATTCTACTTCTAGGCTGGCTACAACAGATTTTTGGATGACTGCTAACACAATTTTTCTGGTTAGTTACCAAATATCTACCTCCATAAACCATGGATGGTCCTGAAATGGATCCTCTGCATCCCTTGTAAGTTCTCAGAGTGTATCTTATTTACCACTGCATGAAGGCTGTGCTCTCTGCTGCTCAGCAATGCATGTTTCTGCTGTTCCTTTCACCAAAAATGCAAAGCAAGACCTAAACCATAATTATCTCAAGCATGTACATTCGGAAATTCAGTTTAACTCTCTCTCTTATGATGTTGAGGAAGTTTACTCACAGATTCATAACCTCATTTGGTGAGTCAAATTAATCCTACTAGTTAGCATATAGTATCTCTTCCAGCCATGCCTACACTGGTGTTTATGCTTTTTGTGTGTGTTAAAGGGACTGATTTTCTATGTTCAGCAAAAAACTTTGGACAACAAGGATTTTGGCATTTGATCTAAAACTCAATGAAGTCAATGGAGAAAACAGAGTCGAAATCAGCCACCACTCTAATAACCTGACATAAGAAAAGTCTTGCCACAACTTACGACATTCCCACACACAAGCAGCTCCCATCGACACGAAGTGTGGTGGTGCATGGAAGTGGCTTTCCATTTGATAAGCTTTATCTCTACCCTAGACATGAAAAAACTGTTGG
>JAVKLA010000005.1:5664459-5677401 GCA_034782735.1 Sagittarius serpentarius | reverse complement strand
GGGGGGGGGGGGGGGCGGAGGGAACAATCGTGTGTGCACACGTACACTGCGCTAGTCGCCCTGGATGCCCTTTACAACCAGCAAAGGGAATGGGTGCTTTTAGGACTTGGTTCGTCTGACTTCATTTAGAAGTTCACTTTTAAAAAACAAGATTGATTAAGCTGTAGAAGAGTTAATTTATCTTCATAGTCTATACTGGAAGAAGAATTTGGAAGTAGGTACCCATAGAGGGGATGGCCAGCAGATACACCCATGAGCTCTCAAATACTCCCTAAAACAAAGTAGTGTTACATAGCGGGGGCCCATAAGAATTGCAGGGAGATAGGGAAAAATGGAAATAAAGAGTATTCTGCTTGCTTTCCCCCCCCCCCCCCTGAAAAGTGATGCTTTAGAACTACTGATAAATCAGGAAGATCAGAACTTTTTCTTTCTCTTCCTTTCTTCATACATACATATGCAGTTCTTAAAGACTGTGAAGTTTTACAAGATAACGAGCAGAGGAACCAAAAGAGAAAGTAACCGTTCATGTATATACTTCTCCTTAGAGCCTCTATTACAATTACATATTTTAAAATAGTGATTGAAAACGTAATACAATCTTTACATATAAAGATTATTCAATTTTACAGTTTTCTCCTTTCTCAAAACAACAACAAATATTGTTCAAGAAATTGTTCAAACTTAACATTTCCAGTGGGAAGAAGAAAACATACAAAAAGCTTTACAGTTTCATGGAATTTAAGAAAAAACATTTGGTTGTTCCTAGTGACTTATCACTTACGAAAACTTTCAGAAATGAGTTCTGATTCAGTATATTTTGTATGAAAATATTTTCTGTGGGGTAATGTGAAAATATTTCACAAGCAAAATATCTCATCAGTCCAAGGTATATAGGACCATTTGTAAGTAGGACATTAAATATTATTAGGCATTAGGAATGGGAATGTTATCAGTCTGTTTCACTTAAAAAGAAACCACACTAAAACATCAAAAGTAATAAAACAAAACAACTGTAGGAAAAGGAGCTGTAGAAAATACGTTAAAAAAAAAAGCAGACAAATTACAGATTAGCCATGGGGTTTTTTTAGAGGAAATTAAAATAAAAAAGGAGAGCTTGTCATATATTTACACAGATAGTAAGGAAAGACAAGCTGATCAGAGAAATCATAGACAAAAACATGGGATAGCATCCCAAAAGCCAGTGCTTTCATGTGCTCAGATAAAATGCTGCAATACCCTCTATAAGTGTATAAATGATCTTTAAACAAAGCATGACAACAGAACTGCCCGAGTGTCTGGACAGTATTGCAAGAAAGGGACAAATTATTTCTGAAGTCCTAAACCTCTGTTGCTGCAAACACAAATACATACAACAGTAAATGTGTATAAACAAATTGTCATCTCTTTAAATGACAAGATTCGAATGTTTACGTATTTGTTCTGTTACTTTTATGGATCAAGGCCAGAGTTTTCAGTCCTGGTCAGGAAACCGCATCTAGAATATATCCTAGTGCTGACGAGATTCATTAGGGTTTTATGTCACATTTAGATCCGTGATAAGAAATCTCCCTAAATGTAACAAGAATGAGGATTGATTCTTTGCTTTAGCTTTTATTCAATTACTCATCTAAATGACAACTAAGAACCCTGAGCACAGGTGGGACCTGCTGCAGTTTAGTTATTAAAGCCTAAGATTAGTAGACATATCACCTTGATTTTAATCCTCATTTTTTTCTGATTCACAGTAACCTTAGGCAAAACGTATTCTTTTTCCTTTATTCACCTGCAAAACAACAGGTTGTAATAATGCTGAGCTGCCTCCGGGTTGCTGCCTTGTAATGTTTTTTTTTTTTTTTCTTTTAAGTGTAATAAATACTTTAAAAATGCTTTCAGATGATAACTGAAAAGCACAATAGTACAAAGTACTGTCACCATAATGACCTGCAGAGCTTTGTCTAGCAGATGAACAAGCCCTTAATGACAAAGAAAGCTTAATCTCTGACTTGGTGTAAACTGGTGCTGCTCACCGATACCTACTCTTGGAAGCTAGTTTATCCCAAGTGAGGATGTGGCCCAAATCCTTTTATTCTCAGAAATTTGAGCCTGTGGTGAATCTTTAATAGCCCCAGTGGCTGTCCTGTTTGTTTAACAGCTGCATGCAATAGAGCATGAAACTCAGCATCACTGGGCTGAGCCACAATTTCTCCCCTTTCCAGCACGACCCAAAGGGTCAGTATCTCATGAAGGTAGGATTGCATTTTGCCAGGGCACGCCAGGGTATGGACATGGACTTTTCTGAACCCACACGGTGATCATTTCATGCTCTGAAACGCTAAAATAACTAAGTACAGCATAAAACCAGCGACCGATTTGTGGCCTGCATCTGGCAACCACGTTCTTTCCCTATGCAAATCAAACCACGCACAGTGCAAAGGCCCTTCTGGTCCACTTTATTACAGGAAGGAAAAACCCACCTTTTACCGGCATTGGTCGGAAAAAAATGAAATATTCAAATTTCATCCAAAAAAAATAATTGGCACTGTTTTTCACAGAATTTCTTCTTACCTTTTTCAAAGTATTCCTTTAAATAGAGCTTTCCCTTTCGGCACACTTTTTCCTGTATAATACTTCTTTCATTCACTATCTTTTTCTATACACATCTTTTGTTCTAAGCAGAGAGAAAGCATTTATTAAACAAAGCAGAGACTTGGTTTTAATTCACTTAAGGTCTTGCTCTTTCTCCTCATTACAAGCTAAGTCAAACAATATTATTAAAGCATTTTCTTAATGTTTTTGAACTTACCTTACTTTTTCTTTTTCCCTCCACTAATGGGAAATGCTGTTACCCATTCACAGTCCATCTGCCTAGTAGAAACTAGCTTCTGACAATTAAAGTGCTAGCATGTAAATTCTTGTATGCCATGCCCCTATCTGAAGATTAATTTGTGCAATTCATGACTGATGAGATGCATTATTATCTGCAAACTTATCACCTCCCTTACCCAAGTTCCAGCTCAATCTGATCTTTGTTAAGACTTAATGAGAATAAATGCAGTTCTTAAGAACAATGGAAAAAAGGTGCAAAATGCAATACATTTTGTTTAAATTATTTTTAGAGATACTGTCTGTGGGTGTTAGTATAGTTATGAATCATTTTATAACCAAACTTGAAACAAAATAAAACAAACCAAAAAAACAGAAAGGATACTTGTTCTTAGAAAACTAACAGTCTGTCAAAATGTTTCCCACCTTAGCACCAAAGAGGGGAAAAAATGGAACTTCAAAGGATTTGAAACTGTAAAATTATAATTGGGGAACATAAAGTCAAGCAAACAATCATTGACATTTGGAGAGGGGTTATTTTCATTTTAAAGAAAATTGATCTGTTTAGTCAATCTCCTTTGGGGATTGTCATGAAAGCCTTTCACAGAAAACACCTTATCTTCAACAGTTGCTTCTAAGAAAACTGAAGATGATGCTTTATTAGCAAAACTGATACCTTATGGGATCTTGGGGTTTGTCTGAATGACTTGCTATGGCTGCTAGATTTTGGGAGTACGAATGCTCATACAGAGCTGACATGAAGGCTGGTCCTAAGCTACTGTTGTAACACGACAGTAAATTTGACCATGGTCAGGCAGAGCAGTAGAATCGATATCAGCAGTCCAGCCCTGGTTGTCATGGTCCATGGTCAACCTTACAGTCCAAGCATCACACACAACGTCATTTAGTATTTTGTGCTTTCTGTCACAGCCTCGCATTTAGCAGTGGAGGCCTCAACTTACAGCTGGGGAGTGTTGCATGAACATGGTGGCAGCTGAGAGATCTGAATTCTAGTTCCACATCTTCTATGGACCTACCTGGTAGGGTGGTTATTTCATCTCTTTCTGCCTCTATTTCCCCTCCCATCCTTCATCCGTCTTGCCAATTTAGGCTGCAATCTCTCTGAGCCTTTATATATTTTTTCATTGTGAGGTGTTGATTTCTAGAGAGCTTCTCATTATTATCACAATAAAATAAAATCACTGTGTCCGGGAGAAACCAGGGATTTAAATCTGGTCTCACATGCACTGATAAATGCCAACATAGTCATCTGTATTGCAGTGGCATATCAAACCAGACTTGAGCTTCTCTTACTAAGCACTGTAGTAGGGTGATACTTTCTTCTGTCAAAGAACTGTTCTGTTTTGGGATAGAGCAAAACCTCCAGTTTCTGTGGTAGAGACACAGTCTCAGGACACGTGATTTCTATAGCTCTTTAACCCAACTGTCTTGACCACAGAAGTGAAGAAGAATGGCTAGAATGAGCAAAAGCTTAAAAGAAACAGCAGAAGGAATCTGAAGACTGCTCAGTGGGGTTGTTGAGGACAGATAGAGGGCTTGCTGAAAAAGAACCAAACAGGAGCCTTTACATGGGTTTCAGGGAGCTTTGGAGGAAGCTCTCAAACAACTCTGCTACTTAGTTCTGCTTTAATTCTTCCCTCAATGTGGAGAATTCCTCTGTAACTCACAAACGGCACTGCCAAGGGCAACAGTTTGTGTTTAATATCGCAGGGGAGTGAAAAGGCTGGGAGGGGAAGAGAAGCCTAAAACTTCTCAAAGACTCTTGCAGTGTCTTTTCCTTCCTGTGCTGTGCATTGATCTCCTTTGCTTAGATTAAAACCTCCAGCTTCTGAAAGACACCCACAACTGACACCTATCCCACTAGACTGAAAACCATTTGAAAATGATGCTGCGCTGTGGTTTTTTTACAGTTATGCAGTGATCAGAGTGGAATAGATTTAAGACAAGGTTATTTACATTTAAAAAATTTGATTGCTTGTCTAACAGCAAAACATTGTTATATGCCATTAAATGATAAGGACTGAGTATGGCATGAGGATATCTGTTCATTTCATAACACTGAACACATTTCTTATCCTTCTGACATTACAGTAATTTAACTTTGCAAAGTTATACTCAGATCCTGCTAGTTTTAAATGCTTCTGTACATGCTTATACAATCCATATTGTGATACCCATTCTCAAAATAACTGTCAAGCCCTCCTGCTTTAAAGAAGACACAGTATATTTCCCGAAGTGCTGTATATTGCAGCACTAGAGCAAGGAGACTGGTAAAGAATTTAAAAACAATGATGCGGACTATTATTGCCTTGCATGGTGCAATCATAATTTATCAAAATCTCATTCAGCAACTTGCATTTCAAAAGAGATTCCGCACAGCACAGGGCTGAGGCTTTAGCTTCTTTGGGAAGGGGGGGAGTTTGAAGTCTTTTCCTTCTTCTTTTTTTCATATTTCATGTCTAGGGACATGAGTAATGTCCCTGGATATCAGAAAAATGAACACTGCATTCAGCCCTGGTTTAGCCTGGTTGAGCAAGAAAATGCAATACTGAATCCTAAAAAGCAGCATCGTGTTCATAATCTACTTAGTAACCCTCGGGCTGCAATTCAGCTCGCTTGGGTTTCGGCAGCCACTGAGTCACCTCGATCAGGATCCTGGTTGCTGAGGGCTCCCCCTGTAGTCAACGGGGAAAGATAAGCTCTTAGGGAGACTGACTGACATGGCAGGAGGCCTGAATCACCCTGGGGGGTGACATTAGTCATATGGAAGAACTCATGCCGCTGCGAACCACCTCTTGTATGTAAAATTCAGAGAACGAAATGAATTTCGGCAGAAAAACCCTTCCTTCTCCCACCCTTTTTTAATGAGGAAATATGTTTGTTTTCGAAGGGCAAAACAGAGAAACAGTTGTTGTGCGGTGAGCAAAGACTGGGGAAATGAAGCGGATGCACTTCAGAGAGCTCTTTCATGGCAGGAAAGGGAAATGGGTTTAAGATCATACAGCAGTACAGTAGGTTTGCTCACCTTTCACTTCAAAGGTTCACTCATCTAATCTTCTGTTCCTTTTTGGGTTGTAGGATGGATTTATGGGTTATGCAATTTGCTTGACTGTATTTAAAATAGCCTTCCTTACACCAGGCTATGCTGGCTAACACCACCCATGGTCTGCAACCCGCTTTCTGTCATATTTCGTGCCAAGTTTTCTTGAGATGGCACAAATATAACCCACTATGTACAAAGCACAGGAAACCTGTAAGACAGCCGGAGCTAAAAACAAATAAAAAATAACTACATTAATATCAAACTTTTTGCTTTCACTGCAAAATGCTATTGCAGGAGTAATCTAGGTCAATGAAGATCTGAATATAGCCTTCAAAAACCACCTGTATTAATAGCAGTGATTCCCTGAAACTCTCAAGGTTTGGTGATCCTAGACAGCAGACCATGAGTCAAATCCTGGGGACAATTTTTTTTTCCTAGTCCTTTTATGATATACATTGACTTAAAAATTTATTTGAATTGCTACATTCTGGGATAAATTAGAATTGGGTTCATTCATGTATGGAGTGTGGGAATATTAATTTCTGGACTGGTTTCAGCCTCGGTGACAAAATGTCAAGAAAAGAAGGAAGAAGTGGTATCATACTATTGAGGTCAACTGGCCCTGAAGATTTCTCTTCATATCTCTCAAACGTGCCAATGTTGTTCAGTAGTAGCTGAAATCCACCCGGAAAACTGAGAAATTTAACAAGAGTGGCCGCTACTGGTTATCTTGGCCTGGTGGATAACAACTGAGGAGTTGGACGTGAAATAGTAAATGCTACGCAGTGGTGGGTGATCCCAGCAATAGATCATCAGCTGGTCACATCCTTCAATGAACCCACAACCATCTGCAAAATGGATCTGTCCTGAATGTCTACGTGAGATTACAGTTTAGTAGAGCAACAGGCTCCAAAAGTTTGCGTGCAGGCATCACTGAGAATGCCTGTGCTTTTGTCACCTCAGGATTAGGACACTCCATAGACCTTTGGGTTAATTTTAGCAAAATTGATACAAGATGAAGGTCTTGCAATATTTTGGTTTTTTAACAAACATGGGCCAAATTCTGGAAGGTACCATGTGTGGATGGCACTTTTCAGCTGAAGAGGAAAATAATGGGAAATAGCAATATTGTTGAGAAGTCATGTATTTCTGTGCAGGCCTTAAAGGTTTGATTTTCCTGGGCATATGCAGAACAGAATCTGTAATTAGTAATAGACCATGGATATTTCAGAGAGAGATTTTCTGGATTCTGCTGGGGTTGGGACATGCATCCATGCTGGGTTAACAACATATATACAAAGGCCCCTTTTTAAAAGTTCTTCCATTTTGAAAGGGTCTAAGGTACTTTTCCCATTGCTTATTAAGATGAGCAATTAAAGAATCTGGTAGATTCTTTTGACCCTTACTGGACATGTCAACTTTACTGACTAAGTTAAAGAGCCAGGAAGAGCCCCAAAGAATCAGGTGGGGGGGAAAAGGACAGTTCTGTTTCCATTGCATGTGCAAATGCTGACAAATGAGAAGACTTTGTAAACTACAGTTTTATATGGTTGATTGAAATCTAGGCTACCATCAAGTTTGCCATCCTCTGTTTTTCCTGTCTAATGACTGTAATGCATTCAGGGAAAAAAAAAAAAAAGAAAAGTAGATAAACAGATAAAAGAGGTCTTTTCCATCTCTAAATTCTCTGTTCTTTGAAGTCATGCACACAGTCACGTGTTAATGTCATTTCAACAACGCTAGCTTTTCTGTCAAAATCACTGCCTTCATCACTTTTGACCGCAAGTGCAGCAGTATGTGGTGGCCTTGTGTTAAATACTGATAATCTACTGGGTTGCCTTTTCATTTCCAGGGTGCGTCTTCTGTTAGGCAAACAAGGCAACATCAGAATGGTTAATAGGAAAAGATTTTGCAGACACCTTAACAAGCAGGGGATTTACGTATTGGTTAGAAATGTTCATGGCAGAATCGAGCTGAGCACAAGTCACTAGCCATGGTTGAGGAGCAACACACTGGGCTTTGCCAGCGAGCAGTGCCAGGGTACTGGAGTGTGCACAGTGAATTGTCAAACACATTTTGGGAATGTAACAGAAAAAGACTGGCTTCTGCCCCATGTACCACCAGGCCAATTAATCAGAGGCTGCTTGACAAGTCATGAAAAACAGATTCTGTGACACGGAGGGAAAAAAAAATAAAATAATCAGAATCTGTCATTGTGCCAAATCAATCAGAATTTGTAGGCTGGATCCTGAAACTCACTTGGCTATATGTTAAAAAAAAAAAAAGGGATAAAACTTTGGACTCTGCCAGTATGCTAATTCACTGGTTGAAACTGATAAAAATGGGCAAATCATATGAATATATGTTGTAGCATTCAAATATGGGACTTAAGATTGAAATCTGATATTCTGTAAATCATAAACATTGACATGCTTTAAGGTACACAAGGATTTCTTTCATATTTATCAAACACCAAAAGAATGCATTGCAATGAGCTGCTGTTATCAGACCTGTGGCTTCTGAAAATTGCTGATGTTAAGAATTTTGATCAGCCTATCTGCCTGCAAAATAGATATATTCCTCTCCTTCTGGTTTTGCACAAAATCACAGAAGGCACTAGTTTCATACTGATTTACTAGACATAAAAAAAGCTTATTTGTAATTCTGTCTCTATCCTGAAAAAAAAAAAGAGAAAAAGTATTGAAATATGAAGCACTGAGTAGCTAGAAATTCTAGCATTTCAGGTTGAATTTTCAAAATTAACTACAGCTCAGAATTCAGTTTCTCTTTTTACCACTTGTTTTTTTTTGTCAGTTAATACAACAAGAATGATATGAACAGTAACACCTTTTACAAATTCCTGTCATGCTTCCTATTCACATTGCTGTCATCTTAAGCTATCTCAGACTATGGGATATATTGAAATGTTTAAGATGCAGTTGTTAAGTTTCTCCTAAATTGGATGCAAATGCTGAGTTCAGGCATATATGACTTTAGACCTAGTTGTCTGGTTTCTTTCAAACTTGATTTCTTTTGTAGATCTCATTGAGGCTCTAGGAAAATTGTTTCAGTGGTTCCAGTCTTCCAGCAGCTTAAATTTGGCAAGATACAGATTAAACTGAGATTAAGTCAATAATAAAACCACTGTAGAAAAAAAAAGAAAGGAACTAAAAATTGCTTTGCATACATTTTAATAAAACTGTCCAGGAAAAGTACCTATGTTTTTCATATTCTTTAAGTGTTTTCCTACAGATTTTGATTAATAATTAGGTTACTACATGAAAAGCAAAGAATGGTCCCCAATTTTAAAACAGCTGCACACATAGTCAACTTTCTGTATACAACTGCAGCCACTTGAAGCCTTCAAAAGAAATAGGATTACTCCCTAATATAAATGCACCTAGGCATGTTCACAGGTCTGTGTTTCAAGTTTTGATCGTTAATAATTTTTTATTTGTCCTAATTACATTTTTAATTGAAACATACAAGAAAAAATGTGTTAGGTTCACTCTTCAATAATTCACAGTCAATCATCTTAACTTAAAAAAAAAAACCAAAAACCCAAACATTTACCTTTCAGTTGAATCCAAGCATGGATTGTTCCAGCCCCTCAAATTTATTCTGAGAAATTTATGAGTGTCTGAAAAGAAAGGGGAGGGAATAGGCAGGAACTGACTTATGAATGCCATATTGTGTAGCTAAATCCTGTTTCCCTCTGTTATTACAGAATGTTGCTCCTTCCCTGCAGATTAACAAATAAAGAAAAATATATACTAGAAAGATTCCAGTCTTTCCAAACTACATATTATACACACTGCTTATGATTGCTTTGATCTTTTCCATTTCAAAATTGTAAGTCTATTAAAGGTTTAGTATACTAAGAATCAGGAGCTAATCTTACATTAAAGTGATTTGACTCAATAGTGTAAAATGTTGATACAACCATATATGCAATTTATTTAGATGCCATGCAAAGACCTGTGAAAAGGTGGTCTCACTTTTCAGTAAGTTAGAGGGAACACACTTGAGCCTGATACCTTCCTTCTGTAAAGAAGCCAGCAGGGTTTTGACCTGAGACATGGACAACCTTAGATAAATGAACTTTACCGAAATGTCCATGTCCATCACTTTCACTGCAGTTAGCTTGGCCTGTTAGCGAGGCAACTGTCCACAGAAAGAAAGAATAAAACAAAAAAAACAACCAAAGCTAACATACATTTGGAGTCGCTAGTGTTATGTTCTTGGTAAAATGAACCTGGTTTCTGTGTAGTCAAGAGGTATGCTATCACATCAGTAATGACAACTCATCAATGCTGTTTCTACAGTTCCTTGCAAAGGACAAATTAACTCTTTCGTGATCCTCGAGATGAAAATGTCTCAGCCCAGGGACTGCCAGGATGTGCCTGAAATATATTAACATGAGTGCAGAAATCACAAAACTGTATAATTCACTGTGGGGGTAATTCTGCTGCTCAAGCCCTGATGTCAGTCACGCATGTCAACTGGACAGTGAATTCCTTGGAGAGTGTGTGGTTTGGTTTCCTCTAATGAATGGGCAACATAAGTGTTTTATGACTTCTAGTCCCAAGACTTAGGATTTGATCCCACAGGATGTTGAGCAGTCTAGTTCTGATCCTATATTGACTCAAAACACACGTATAAGTGCTTTACTGGGTCATTGCCAGATTAGTCAGCACCTTCTAGGACCAAAGCTTCAGTGTTATTTGAAGAAGAGGTAAAAACTTGCTCCTTTGCTCTTGTATGTCTCAGGTTCTAAACCCAACTGCTAACATGCAAGGAGCTAATTGCACCAGCTCAATTTCCCCCTCTTCCCTCTGGTGAGTTATATTTATTGGTGTGATAAAAAACAAAGAGAGATTTCAGGATTCCTGAAGTCCACCTTCTTGTGCAATTACAAACATCTGTATAGATGCAGAAGCCGAAGCCAAAGCCATCATAGTGGACAACTGGTTTTGTTCCTCCCTATGCTGTGGTAACAGTGAGAGAAACCCCAGATTAATTAGCACATCTCTAAGCTGTTAATTCCCTCCAGCTTGTTTTCCCTGAGTAGCATACACGAAAGGGCTCTTGAAAAATACTTCAAAATTTCATGGTGAAGTTATAAATATTTTGTCTTTGTGTACTATATTCTAATGTATATATTTGATAAAGATGGCATTTTCTAAGACTGCTTTCTTTTAACTTGTGTTATTAAATACATGGATAAACTTTCAGGTTTTATTTGGTTGGTTTGGGTTTTTTTCAGTTTTAAATGTATCAGATGTGCTTTGGTCCTTAGCAAACCTCTGTATGATGGCCTGCTATGTGACAAACACATGGTATGTCATCATTATGTCATGAAGAAGCAAGTATTCATCACTATCAATTTCATGTGTTTATAAGACTAATAATCTATAAGCGTGATAATAGGGTTTGAGTATTTCTGAAATTCAGTGACTACAGTTTTTGATAAATAATAGAATCATTACTAACTTGACAATGACCTTTGTTTTACAGATTTTGGGTTTCAAACCATGGAGAAAAAGCAACTCCTTTGCGTTTTGCCTGACTAAATAAAACCCTTATCCATTACCTGGCTTTTTTGGTACTCTTTCATTGTCAGAAATAAACAAATAATAACTTAATGCACCTCTGAAGGGATAGAAATGGTATGTAAGGAGCTGTTTTTCAGCTCGCAAAATGACAACGACTGGAATGTTGCTTTGAACCCAAACCTGAAATCCTCAGTCAAAACAAATACTGATCACAGCGATGATGCTGTGCTGGAACAACTTATCCATTTACTTCGTGTCAAGTGCTGTATGAATTTTGCGGTTGCTCAACTGAAAAAGATTTCGCCAATATGTATTATTCACTTTCTTCTAAAAAAGTGTCTGAGCATCACATGCAGAGAAAAAGCTTCAGAGAAATCACCCAGAGACAGAGCTGTGTACTATATATTAGTTTCAAATTGTGAACGTATCTGTATAAACTTTAACCTGATCTTTTACAAACAACTCAAAAAAGGCAAAGACTCTGTATTTAAACGATCTGGAGGGCTGTTGCTAGACAGGGTGTGAGGGTACTGGATTCATGCAGAAGGTTCTGAAGGAATGACTTGATAGGAAGGAAGAAACAGTAGTAGAAGGACTATTTTACCTTAGGATTGTTAAGAAATAGCAGAAGTGTTTATGTAGCAGTAAAATCTCTGTCCTCCAGCTGCTACATATGCAAACAGCAGGTCCTTTCAAGGCCTCAGTGAGACAAAGGCATAGTACTCTATTGCAGTTATTTCCATGACCTAATATCATTTTATGGAAAATTATTGGAAAATAAAGAGAAGGTTTTGAGAACAGAAATATTTCATTGCTACGTGTTTCTAATCTACAAAATTTTGGAAAGATTAGTTTTCCACTTTCTGTTTGGTTTTTACATTTGGTGATGTTTTCGTATCTTTTTTCAACATTCGAAATTATTTAATGAAAATCTTCAGCCAAACCTTTTTAGGTGCCTTCCTTATTACCAAAACATATTTTATGTTTAATGCAACACAAGTTGAAAAGTTGAATTCCAATTTGAAAATAAGTAAGAAAAGAATTCTAAGTTAAAATCTGATTAAAATTTGTCAGAGAATTAAAAAAGAAGTGCCAATGTGGACATATCAATATAAAACCTTGTGATTAATCTTTTCTTGCACTTGGGGCTTTTGCAGAGGTGAGGAGGACTTAAATGCCAATACTCTGTTGTATTTGGGTGATGTGTAGGAGCCTCTGAAGACATGTATGTGAGTAGAGAATTTTGTCACCTTGTTTATCTCCAGAAGGAATAAAGCCCAAGGTTCAACCCATTCCGGTGAGGTCGCACCTCGAATACCGTGTTCCGTTTTGGGCCCTTACGACAAGAAAGACACTGAGGTGCTGGAGCGTGTCCAAAGAAGGCCAGCGAAGCTGGTGAAGGGTCTAGAGAACAAGTCTGAGGGACTGGGGTGGTTCAGCCTGGAGAAAAGGAGGCTGAGGGGAGACCTGATCGCTCTCTACAACTACCTGCAAGGAGGT
>JAVKLA010000005.1:5606943-5664359 GCA_034782735.1 Sagittarius serpentarius | reverse complement strand
CCTCCTCCGCACACACCCACACCCCCCACACACCCACCCACGCACCCCCCCCGCGCCGCGGGTTGTGTTTCGTTGGAGAGACGGCCGTAAACTGCACCAAAAAGTAGCAGGGAAAGGAAATGCACTGATTATTTCAAAAGTGAATAAAGGTAGGGAGGAGCGGGGTATTTCCTCCCTGTATTCAGGGAAGATGAGGGAAGGGGGAAATAATAAAAATAAAATAAAAATAAAATAAAAATAATAGAATAAAATAAAATAAAATATGAGAAGGTGAAATCTCGCTCCAGGTCACGTCTCCCAGCGCAGCCTCTGCTGAGCTGAATGTGCTTTTATTCAAGGTAACAAAAGCTGGGGGACGCTCCGGAGGTAACAGCACAAGTGGAGGCAGGGCCCTGGAGGTTTAACTATGGGGTGAATTCACAGAGGTCTGGCTGAAATCTCTGCCTGCCTGGTGTTTTTCCTGCTCCTCTCGGGACTCGCGGTGCGGGGGCTTGGTGGGCGAGCAGGTGTGAAACCCCCATCTCCCCCTGATGCCAACGTGGGCTTTAAAAGAGAAGCTTTCTCTTCCCATTAAAAGTCAAGAAGCCTCAGCCTCATTAATATTGGCATAAAGCAGGAGCTGTTAATGCGATTTTTTCTTGTGCTGGCCAGAATTTAGCTGACTTTGCCTTCTCAGAAGGTTTTGTTCTGTTTTTCAGAACGGGGTGATAAATATGCTGGGGTCGGTACAAAATAGGTTTTTAGCGGGAGGATGGTGGGGGGACCTGTTTCTGTAGCACTCTCAAGTGATCCTATTACATTTTTCTCAGAAATTATTTGATTAAATCCTTCAAAACAGTGTTTTCTGCCATTTGTTGCTGCTCTTAAGTTTTGAAATAAGCTCCTTGGAGGCGCTTTTATGTTGCTCCCTGGGTACTGGCACCAGGATTTTCTTCCTTAGGGGCCAAAACAGGCATCCCTCTTTGCTGGGTGTCTGGGCTTGGAGTCCCAGCAGTGCTTAACGCTAAGGCTGGTATCTGCTGCAATCATCTGAGTTACTCAAAGCCTAAAATTCTCCTTTTTTTTCACCCCTAAAATGGGAAGAAGTTGGGTTTGTAAGTGAAACTGTAAGATTTTGGTATCTTAAAAAGCAGTAACTGGGATGGAGCCTGCATGATTTGCTGTGTTTCAATTGGATGTGAAATGGGTGGGTGAGCAGGGAGTTGGGGTTTCGGAGCGTGGTTTTGGGTGTCATGAGGAAGAAGGTGACAAACATTGTGTGTGGGGCGGAGCAGGATCGAGCCCAAGGTTGCTGAAGTTTTTAAAAGCAGCTGGTTTGGGTACGGCTGTTTTGCTAGAAATACGTATCATCCCAGCCCCCTGATTCTGCAGAGATCCCCCCCTAATTTCCCCTGCTGTAAATCAGGATAAATTCAGCCTCAGACAAGGCACAGCCAGTGCGTACAAGAGATGCAGCGAACATGACATCAGGCAAAAAAAAAAAATCTTTAAATTCAACCAGCCTGCGAGGGGCTCAGTTACCCATTACAGTGTGTTCACAGGACATTTTATTTTAATTTTATTTATCCTTTCCCCATATTAGATCTTCTGTCCCGCAGGGGTTATGATAGCAAAATTGCATCAGGAAGAGAAAAATGATACTATTTATCCTCAGATGATTAAAAAGAGCCACAGCTCAAACCTGTCCTGGGGGCAAAAAAGGCAGGAAGGGGTTTCACCGGAGATCAGCCCTTTGCTCAGCTCAAAGCAAACCACAGATTGATGGGTTTTAAATCCTTGTTGCCAAAACACCCCTTTTCATTCCCAAAGCTGCGCTGGCTCCCTGGTACTGGGAGTTCGTGTTTGTCCAAGACAGGCTGTCAAAGATGCGCATTTTTTAAAATCCATTTTATCTGTTGAATACTAATCTTGACACAGGCAGGAGCAGGCAACAGGGGCCATGTCTACAGGAGGACAAAAAAATTGTTAACCAGAGAGTTTTAGAATCAGCATCGAAGTGGAGCGTGTCTTCTTAGCATTTGCTGTTGGAGGAACTTTGGTACGATTTTTGCAACCTCTTTGCAAGCCGTTTTAGCAGCGCAACGCCTTTGATGCCCCAGTGGCAAAGCAGATACAGTAACAATACCCCAAGGGTCTGTTTAGGAGGCTTAATGAAAGAATTGTTTGTAAAGCACTTGAAGAACCTTGGATGAAAGGAGCTGGAACCATGCAACACGCTGATTTAATTCCAGAGAGTTGCTTTAAAGGCTTACGATGAAGAGGCTAGAGATCATTCATGTCAGCGGTGATGGGAGACTGGCTGGAAATACCTGCTCTCAGCATTTGCAGGGAGGCTGGGGATCCGCTTTGGTTATTATTTGCCCTGTAAATCATGTATTTTCTCTCCCCAGCTGCACCCTCTAGAAGACCTAAGCCTGCCGACACGAGCTGTGGGGTGTTTTGGGGCTCAGGCCATGGGGACTGATGGAGGTTAATTAGAGCCAGCAAGGATCCCTCAGGTGGTGCAATAGCCCCCATGTCATTCTGGGTGGTATATCGCTATACAAAAGCAAAGAGAAGCTGTTGGGGTTTAGGTGCAGGACCGCCTATATCCCAGCTGCTTGCACCTGCCTTGAATTTTGCCCCCTTCTCCACAGCACTGGACTGGGGAGCCCCTTTGCCCTGTCCCCAAAGACCCACCACAGCCCCCAGAGCCCCCTGATGCTCGGCGGGGCCAGGGAGGATGCGGCGAGTGGGGCTTCATCCAATACAGGGCGATGCCCTGGGGAGGGGAGATCCCACCATAACACCCAGCCGAGCTCCTCTGTGCTACGCGGGGCTCAAGCCCCAAGCCCAGGTGCCTTCGGTAGCTGCACCTCCAGGTGGTCCAAGCAGTAGCAGGACCAAGCACGTAGCAAACAACCGACCCGTGGATGCGCAGAAATTCCTCCCTCCCAGCTGCTGAGCTGACGGCGAGCGGCACATAGGCGGAAACGTGCAGGTTGAGAGGATCCACCCCCCCTTCAGTCTCTCTCCCAGCCCAACAGCACGCTTGCGCGACAGACGGCTACCCTCAGCTCTGCCAAGAGCCGAACATGACGAGAGGGTTTGAACTTTGCAGGAATCTGGGTGGCCCGGTTTGGTCCATTCCCCGTGTGCAGCCGTGTGAAATCTCGCAAAACCTCCGAAGCGTTTTCACATGCTTCTGCCAACTTCCTCGTCAAAAACCTGTTTACATGCACAGCTTCTCCCATAACTGGCCAATCTCCACCTAAGGATGTTGTTTCTGAATTCTTGCAATGCCTGCCCTTTCCTTCACAGAGAGCTCCTGACCAAACCTTGCTTTTTTTTTTTTTTTTTTTTAGTTGTAAACAATGCACACAGTCATCTGACATTTGTTGGTCTCCAGCTACCTGTGCTCAGTTCACCACAACCCCCGGGGCTTCGCCGAATAGTCCACGTTGCAGAGAGCAGTGCTTTTGCTCTTGGGATTGCCAAGCAAATCCACCGAGTCTTTCTCTTGCAGCTTGTGAGACAACCAGGCTCGAGCCTGATTCTGCAGGGGGGGTCTTGCAGGGCCTACTGCATGGTGGGGTTCGGGGATGCACCACCCATCTTCCCCCAAAACCCTTTCCGCGTGCCATTGGAGCTTAACAAAAAAAAAAAATCCCTGTCTTCTACCCCAAACCGCCTGGTGTGATGGTGTCCCACACCCCAGGGTAAGGTGCTTTCTCCTGTTGCTTCTTTGTTATTTGGGAGGGACAGGGACAGTTTGTCCGAGCTTCCTCAGGTTTTTGATAGCTCTAATTGCCGTATTTGTCTGCTGTAGTGCTGGGCTGAAGCCTCGCGGTGTTTTCCTCCGGAGGTCCTTGAGGAATATGTAGATCCACTTAAAACTGGGTGGAGGCAGGAGGGATATGCTCTGCCCATATCACAGCTCCGGTTTCCAGGTGCTTAGGCATTTGGGCCGGCCTATATCCAAGAACATGTTACTTTTGAGCTAAAGAGCCCTGACCAAGAAGGTAGACAGAGCTGGGGAGAAACAGATGATCCTCCTTCTTGTTGTCCAAAAATCGTATGTGATACGCTATGAACCGAAGAGCTGAAATGCTGTTTAAAGGACTGGCTGTGCCGCAGTTTCCCTCTCTATTTTGCATGTGTCTGCTTAGACTACGTGCTGTTTGGTGGACAGACCACGCGGTGAGTGTTCAGGGATGGGGAGAGCCTCTCATTTGGGGTCTCCGGGGCTGCTGCAGCACAAATAGCATCAACGAAGGCCTGGTGAGCAGGGGGCTGCAATGCAACAACAGCTTTCCATGGCCAGAAGCAACCTCACGACGCTGCAAGGGGAGAAGTCACAAGTCACATTTCGAGGGCTTTTGTCATGACACCCAGGAAATTTGGAGCTCGACCCTGTGCTGTGATTCAGCAGGAGTTGCTGACTTTGCACTGCTCTTTTCTACCCCTTTACAATGTGACCACCTGGGGCCGTGCTGACCTGGTGGTATTTTTCTTCTAGCTAAACTTCCCGGTGATGGCTGTCAGTGTCCTCACCTCCTTCCGCAGCCGAGGGAGAGGGACAGGTTCCTTAGAGGATGACTTAGCCTGCTTCAAGTTAGCTGCTGGCTTTGAATTGCAAATAGTGCTAGAAATAGCGAGTGCCTGGGGGGAGTCCTGGAAAATGCCAGCAGTAACATTACTGCCTTCTGGGAGTGCAAAGCTCTGTGGTGGGTTATTTGGGGTGACCTTCTTGAGACTTGCATGCACATATTTACTTGACTTGAGCCATAGTGTGTCTCAGAGTCAGCCTTCAGGACTGAATATTGCTGAAAGCCATTGGGAAACAGCAAATGGCAGGTTGTCCTATCCACCCTAAAGAGAAAAAAACCTTCTTTCCTTCAAGAGGTGGAGTGAAGTCACTCCAAACCCCAAAGGCACCAATATCCTCCATCGATCATTCGTTTATTGGATCCCAGGTCTTCTCTCTGAAGTTTTTCTCATCACTAAATGTGGCTGCTTTGCCAATCTTTGCATCTTTGCAGCACAGGCTGCTCTGAATGTTGCAGGCACCTTTTCTGTCCCGTAAATAAAGTACGTCTCACAGCTTGCTTGGCTGCAGGCCAGGAGCGCTCGGCAGACGCCGGTGACAGTTTGGTGACAAAGTATTGCAAGGAGACAGGGAGAATGCAAACGACTTATTAAAATTAACTCAGTGTAATGCCTCAATGCCCCGTGTAGAGCAGAAGGGGTAAGGAAGGGGAATGAGCCTTTATTTTGGGCGACGGGAATTCAGCGCTGCTGAAGCACCTGCTGTTAGATGGGCATCTGCAACAAACCAGCTGTGGGAAGGCAACATGCCACACTGGGATTTGGCTTTCAGCACGGCTCGACTTGTGCGTAAGGTCCCGGGGCCGGGTGGAAGAAGAAAGGGAATGGGCGCCGGTTTGGGCAAGCTGGGATGAGCTGCCTTGCGGAGGAAGGGAAAATGGGGAGTCCGGGTGTTGCCAGCTCTTCCGCAGTTGCGGGCAAGTTGCTTTTACCTCTCGCTGAAGGACCCAAGGTATTGCCGTGTAGGTTGAGATACTTAACCCAGGTGTTTAAGGTTGGAGCTGAGTTGTCCTTGAATCCAGCTGCTGTTAGCGGACAGAGAGAGAGGGGCACCTTCTGAAGGCAGCTCAGATGTGTCTTGCGATGATTTGGCCCCTGTCTGGCGACAGATGCTTGTCGCTGTAATGGTCCCCAGCGGGGGCTGATGTTACACAAAAAAAAGTCCAGGATCTGCCCCTGGAAAACCTTATGGAGCATAACAGTATCTGTTACTTGCTTAAAAATGTCAAAAAAGTACGGGTTTCAGGATTTGGAAGAACTTCTTGGTGGTGGGTCAGGAGTGCACCCTAAAGGCTGCAAAATGGAAAGGCGGATAAGGAGAACACGATCTTTAGGTTTAAAAACCAAGCCTGTGTTTGAAGCCAGGTGCAGGACAGATGCCTTAGAAATAGGCAGATGGGATCTGCATTAAAACCTCCTCCAAAATGGAAAAGGTAATTTTTTATTTCTGAGTTGTCCCATTTTAGATGTTTGAGGTCTGGCTCATATTCTTAGCATCCTTAATAAAAATTGGATTAATCCAGTGGCTTTTTCTCTGTCTTACAAGCTCTGTGTGCAGGGGGCTTTGGTCTTATGCCACATGGCTCATGAGACTGTGAAAGGGAGGAGGAAGGTCATTTTGCAGTGGAAGAATAAGGCCTTAGTTATTAATGGCAAAAGCTGAAATTTTCTCTCTCAGCCTTAACTGATTTTAGTAAATTTAACTGGAGGAGGAGGTAGAAATTGGCTTAGAGTTATTAAGCTGTAGTACTTAAAGATATATTAAGTCTATTGTAGAGAAATGAGGAGGCAACCCTGTCAGACATTTGTTCGAAGTGGCTTCTGCTAGATACAGGCAAAGAGAAAATGCCAGATTTCTAACTTTGACAAAGGGGACTTGAAAGACTCTGCAGAAGGGTTTGGAGAAACTGTGTTTGAGAAAGTCCTTCTTTGAAACCTAATAGCAAAGACCACTTACTTTTTTTTCTCCTCCCTGGAGTCTAAAGGCAGGAGGGTGAGATAAGACATTCCACCACGTACGGAAATGGGGAAAAAATGGAAAAGTTTAGATGATACTGCTGCAGCTTGCGGAAAACGGATAGCTCTCAGAGTGACTATTTTACGCTGCTTATCAAGATATTGGATGCCTTGACTATGAGAAAAAACAGTAGTTAAAGAGATGCACTGTGTTCCCCAGCACGGATCCAGTTAGCAGTGGTTATACTGGAATAACATCAAGTAACCAAGGTCCTGGATATATATATAGTGTGTATATATATATATATACACGAAATAGGTAGTTAAAGTTGTCCTTGTTGGACTTTTCTCATTTATTAAGCAACAGAAGAAATGTTTAAAGCACAGGTAAGGGAAGCAAGTTTTCTACCAGGTACCAGGCCAGCTAATAAGGAGCACCCTCCAACCAGGCTGCGATTGCATGACTCCAAAGCCAGCATTCTCATGCATGCATTTTTTCAGCCACCTTCCCACTCTCTAGCTGCTGGTGACCTAATTTGATTTCGGACCCTAAAGAAATAAAAATAACAAATAAACAAATACAAATTTCTTCCCATGGGTTTCTCTTGGCGACCTGGAGAAAGTAGCAACACACAGTAAATGCATGAAATGACCCCCTCGTGTTTTATTTTCCTTTTTTAAAATTTTTTTCTTCTAATATTGTTTAGTTTTCGGGTGGATCCATCCCCCTGATCTGGTTTGACACATGCTATGAAGTGTTTGTGCTCTTTGCTGCCTCTCTTAAAGGGCGCTTGAATTTATACCAAATCAAAGCAATGCCGTGAGCTCACCAAAATCACACGTGGCAATGAAAAGCTGGGCAGCAGCGATGCGTGTGCTGCAAATGGGATGAACCAGCAATTGCCATGGGGCTCCGGGCAAACCCTGATCGAGCCAAGAGACAACCAGGGCAAAACATGAGCAAAACGGGACACGGCATCACACCGGCTGCGAAGCCGGCAAGCAAAAAATCACACCCTTGACTCTGTTTTTCAAGCATGCAGGAGTTAATCTCAGCCCACCTCGGGGGCTCTGGAGATCATCACCTCCACACTCGCCCAAGCCTCGGGGTAATTCCCATACCAAAAAAGCAATGAGAAATGCTGACTTCTTTGGCACAAGTGATAAATTTTCCTGTCCTGAAGAGTCATGTGGAATATTGCGGAAAAGTTTTGAGCTTATTACAACACCCCAGTATAGAAAATTATTTGGTTTCCTTAAAATTTTCCCAGACAGCTAAAAAAAGCCCTCAAGACTCTCAGTTTGTGCAATTTTGTAGGCTTCTAAGATAGTTCCTACCCATGAATGGTACCAATAAATCCCCATTAACTGCATTCAACAGGAGAATGCCCTTTTTTCTCATTAAAGCCTCACAAAGGGTTCAAAACCTCATTTTATGGCAGGATGCTTTGATTTAAATTGATGTAGCTTAAATTATGAATTTTAATCATGATTTAAAATACGGAAGAAGAAAGTCTTAATTTGAATGATTTGATTTTAATCATGTTTTTCATTTACAATTCATAGCTATATCCCTTAAGCAGGGCTAATTCTCCTCGGTTGCTCGTTGTAAAACTTGGAGATTTACAGCCCACTCTTGCCTTTCAACGGGGTTTTCTAACCAGGTGGACACACTATGAACATATTTGTTTAAGCAGTTATATAGCCTGCCACTGCTCTGTTTTGATTTCTAATTTATGCGTCTTTTAAGTCTTCCTAGGTAATGATGAATAATACTAATTTGGGGCTTATTGGTGGCAATCACTCTACTTGTAGAGGAAATCTCTGTTAAACTGGCAGATGGAAACCAGCATTTAAAATTCCTTTAAGGTACATCAAGTAACCAAGGGCCTGGATACCTAGCGCATAAACTTTGCAACATACTTTTGAGTTTAATGCTAAGCAATTCATTGAGCAAATCTCAAGCATCAATCTTTGATGGAGTTAGTGACTGAAATGAATTGTTTCATGTCCCTCAAGGGTTTTGAGTAAACAGGAGTCGTTCTCTTTAAAACTCACTTTTACTGTTTAAAATGGGAGAGGAAGCAATTTTATTTTTCAGCTGCCAGTTTCCAGTTGTTGCGGCTTAGAATTAACTATTGATGGGATGGCTGAATGTGTCGCCCCTCTGCAGATCAAGGAAATTTTAATGGCTAGCTGAGGTTTATACACATAACTTTTGACCATCTAACTGAAGGCAGAAGAACACCACGCTAAGTGTCTGGGTACCCTGGATATCTGCCCATAGTGTGCGCAGACAGCAATTAAAGGAAAGAAAAGCAAGAATTAATGAGGCTTCCTTTAACTGGCTGCCCAGTTTTTGTCTCACATCCAAATCTAGTCCCATTTACTGTTGGAAAGGAAAATCCAGGTTCCCCAAGTGCCATGGGTGTCCTGCTTGGGTTTAGTCCTGCTGCAATATATTTAATCTTCTCTTTGGTGCTAGATGATATAATTTGGGCTTTCACAAATTAGGAGATTTGGCCTTGATGGACTGTGGCCCGTGGCAGTGCACACACCCTTTCTCAATGGGACAAGGCCCCCTTGGAGCAATCCTTCTTGTGTCTGGGAGAGCAACGTAGCCTAGCAGATCCTGGTGGACCTCCATCTACATTGCATGCCTATCATGGGAGTCTGTAGAGCATGGGAGTGACAAACTCAATTCCCCTTCTTCTTTCCAAAGTGAAAGACTATTAGTAGACAATTCTGCAAAGCCTGGTGAAGCCTGGATCCCCTCACCCAGCCCATTTAGATACATCTCCTTGCTGATCCAACATGAGAACATTTTCTCCAACAAGCTTGACAACTAAAACATTGCTCTTTAAGGCAACAATCACAGGGGAGCAAAAAGAAGGGAAAAAAACAAGCCTTGACAGCTGACACGTCCTTGTTGCAGTGTCTTGAGCTCCTCATCATAGGAGACCCTTTTGAAAGCACATCGTCATTAGGCAGGAAGCCGCCGAGAGCAATCATTGCCACCGAGATAATTGCACTTGCCACTCCTGCCACCGCTGCTCGGCACGTAGCCATTACAGCTATTGGGGTATCACCCCACGGTGTGGATCCATCTGCTTCTGCTACGACATGTCAGATAAGTCTGATAAAGTTGTCTGATACGCTGCAGTTAGGCCTAGCTCAAGGTGGAAGATACACTAACATCATTCAGACCCTGGGCCAGATCCTGCAGCCCTCACTTTGAGTTTCATTAGGCCAAGTCCCTCTCAAGCTGTTGGGAGGAACAATATCCCATGATGGCCATGCTCTAGAGAAGCTCTGCCATAGTGAGTGGTTCTCAAAGTCTGGCCTATAATTTACCATTTCACCCAAAACCCTATTTTCTGTGGAGTTTTCCAACCAGGAGAAGGGCGATAGCAGTTGGGGTGGTGTTAAGCAGTTCCTAATGAGGGCAAGGATGGCCAATACAACCACCACTGTGGGCTGCACAACCAAGCACAAAGATTGTCACCCACCCCTGTCCGTGTTCCCCATGTCGGTGTTCCTCCAAATCATGGCTTCAGCTTCTGGGAGGTGATGTAGGGCAGCTGAGTTGGGGAAAAAAAGCTCTTCTTTTGACAAAGAAAGTGGCAGAACAAGAAGGAGGGCGGACTGGTGGGAGGGGGCAGTGAAAAGTGGGTTGGGTTGGCAGCTAGAGAAGTAGGGGACCTCATGGTCAACATGTACTTTGTACGGTCCTTTAAGTATGCCCTTTATGAAGGGTTAGGGAAGGAAATGCAGAAGTCCAAGCTGATGGGCTGATAAAGGAAAGAGATGGTTTTCTGCTTAGAAAAACATACCCATCTTTTTCGTGCTGCTGTTATGAAGTCTGGCTATGGGTAGCTGACAGCTGACAACTTTTGGAGGTTTTGAAGGGTTTCCAGTAGCACAGCCAGCCCCCGAGGGAGCAGGGCTCTCCCTCCCCTGATCGCATTAGGAACGGAGATTACGGCGTCTCACCAGCATCTCTGATGGAAGCAAGGTGACTCGGCCCCGGCAGCAGCTCCTGCTCCTGCAGGACCCTCTGCACACAATCCCTGGCTAGTGCAGAAGCTCCCATCATTGCAGACCACGGCATGAACAACTGGATAGGCATCAGGATGGGTACAGAGCCCCAGCACGATGATTACTGGTGAGAAAGTTGGGGGGGAACTGCAGAGAGCTGGTGCTTTTTGGACAAGACCCAAAGCCAAGCTCTGGCGTGGTGGTTGCTGAGGTCCCACTGCATACAGCTCTCCGTATCTCAGCTATGCTCTCACGCAGAAAAATCCCACTAACAGCCCCCATAAAAATCTGGAAAAAGCCCCCTGAAAAAAAAAAATAAAATGTCAGGAAACCACCCAAAGAAGAAGCTGCGTGTGCCTTGCGGATTTGATGAGAAATACTTGGGGAACAGCCATGCCAAAGGAATGCTGGCTATTTCGGGGCTGTATTTGTGTTTGAGCTGTTGGATGAGGGTTGCAGCTCTACGCTTTGTCTTCCGTGAGAGCGTTTTGCGTGTCTGGCGGGACCGCTCCAATCTGATTAGGAAGGGGCTCGCTCGGGGCGGGGCGGGGGGGCGGCAGCAGCGATGCAGGGATGTAAGCTGCTTTCCTTGGGAGCAGGCGCCGGGGGCTGCCCAGAGCCAGTGAACACAGCCCAGCTGGCCTTTGAGGGAGGGTTTCCTTATAATCCAGCTCAGAAGCAGGTTTGGGGCTGGGGTTTATCTCTGTCTTGGCTGGGAAAATTGGTAGCCCGAGGCTCTGGAAGAAGAGGGCTGGTAATGTAGATGGGCGAGCGGGACCGGGGCTAGGAAACCTCTGTAGGTGAATTGGCTTTGAAGCTGGTTTTTGGAAAGCGCTTTTAGGATATCTTGTTATTTATTTATTTACTCCCATCCCGAAGGCTGACGCTCGTCGCAGCAGGGGGCTTGGGGAAGGGAAGGGTAAGCAAAGTGCAGCCCGCGAGCTGTTTCTGCAAGGATTTCAGCTCAGTCTGAGCAGAGGCATGCACCTCATCAAGGGACAGGAGAGAGCAAGGGGTAATAAGATTTTGCCTCTGCCCGAATCTGACAAAAGCAGATGCTCACAGCCTGTCTCTGAAATTGGTAAAAGTATTCCTGCTACAGGAATTTATTTCATAGAGGCAGAGAAAGACCTTCAGATCTCTCAGCTCCTGTTTTAAGGAGCAAGACTGTTCTTTGCTGAGATGGACAGAGGTGCTTGTGGGCAGAGTTCCCATATTTTTCCCAAAAAAAGGTAGGGAATCGCTTGTTATAGCAACTTGGTGCCACCTGGACCTGCAGGACTTCCCGAAGTCAAAGAGTTGCAAACTGTCCCAGCCTGTTCAACCCACGGCTGTTGTCATGAAACTACCAAGAGTGGGGAAAGGAAGAGCCCTCTCCTTGATAATATAGATTAGGAATAATGCATGTGTTTTGCAGAAATAAATAGCAGCTTTTGGATCTGGTTGGATCAGGATTCGAGCCAGCTTCCCAGGGGTGAGTGCCTCTGTGTGTGTGTGTGTGTGTGTGTGTGCGCGCTGCTGTAACTCGTCCCCGTCGCAGCGCGTTCTGCCCTCCGTGCATCTGGGCTGTGTGCAAGATGGGGATTTGCTGCACTTCTTGCTTTTCTCCAACGCTATTCTGCTTCCGTTTGAGAGAGCTGGTTCGAATCCTGCAGCAGCACAGGACTTGGCCATCTGTTGTGTCCATAGTCTCAAAATGCAATGCCTGGCTTCCAGTATGCATGTCCTATTTATTTGGCCACTGTGATGAGCAGAAGATTGCTGGGCAAAGGACCTGGTGCTGTTGTTTTGCATCGTGCGAGCATTTCAGCCTCTCATCCATGACACTGTGGCTCACATAGAGAGGTCTGGGTACTGGAAGGAACTGGTGATGGATAAGCAGAGCAACACCAGCTAACAGGGGCCAGGAGCACGCTTGCACCAGAGAGCAGTATCTGGAGTAGATAGGCTTGCTAGTTATTGATTATTTAAAGCAATAATACAACAGTCAGTTACCGAGAGTTATCATTGCTAAACATCGCTGTTTGCTTTTGATGCCTCAGCTCTTTCTTGCCGCCATGGTCAGCAGGCTCGGGGCTTGATTTCTGAGAGCTGCCCTGACTTGAGTCAGGGAGCATTTTGCCCAGATAATAATTTCCAGAGACGTCAGGATGAGATGGGACTCCGGGCAGCAGGAGGGTCTTCTTCAGGTACAACTGATTTTGCTTCTCCAAATGTGGATTTGAGGTCTGTGTGGGAATGTTTCAGTTGTCAATTCTGCCTTTCTATAATCAGGATTGCTGGTTTTCTTGTATCTCATAAAATAGCGTAGTTCTTGCAGCAAAGCCGTGCTTTGCTTTGGCAGTGATCACTTGAAAACGTTACAGAGCTGTTCACGTAGCTGCAGCCTTCACCGGTGCAGCACACCCCGCAACGTGGGGCTGCATTTGCTCTCCCTCGCCCTCCCTATACCTACTCCCCAGCTCCAGCATTACAACCAGCAGCACCCACTGAATCCCAGTTTAGAGCCCTCTCCCTCACTCTTCCTCTGCTCTGCTGATGGCTTTCCGCGGGTCCCACTGCGGACCTGACCTGCAGTCCCTGCCCGCTTCTCCCGTCTCCAACCCCACGACGACTCCAGCTCGGTTTTCTAAAGGAAATGTCCCAGTTGATGTGTCAGAATTTCACTGCTGCGCCAAAAGCAGAAGCCCGTCTCCGTCCACCCGGGAGCAGGGTAATTTGGATATTATCATGAAGCCCAGCCCCGTGTTCCCCTCTTACACCCAGAGCTGCTGGTCACCTCCCTGGGTCCTCCCCAAGGTGGGAGCCCAGCGTGGGGTTTGCAGACCTGCGGGCCTCTCTTCGGAGAAAAGGAGGATGATTAACAGCAGGGAGGGGATGCAGCTCCTTCTTCCTTCCTGCTTCCTTTGCTCCCTCCCCTTGCCCTGCCATGGCCTGCCCTGCAGCACGGCCGGCCGCCAGACGCTGCCCTGGAGGGAAGGGTTTCAGTGGCAGGGAGGTGTCAGTGAAGGCCTGAGCTCAAAAGGTGACATGGACAGGGGTCTTTTCCATCCAGACCACCCCGGCTGTAAGTGCTGCAAGCTTTCCTTTCCACTAGATACCATTTAGGATTTTCCTCCCTAACCAGTGAGGCTCTTCATGCTCAAACTCACTACCTGGATCTACCTGTCCAGGGAGTTTTTGGGGACCTGAACATGACCAGTGTTGCATGCTATGTTTGTATTATATATTATATTTTTTTGCTGGAGTTTCTCAACATGCAACCATGCCATTAAAACCTACTGCAACCTGCTTGCACTGAGTGCAAAGCGCTGCATCCCGGACCAGGCGACATCCCACAACTTCCCATGCTCTTCTGCTCGGCTGTAACCACACAGGAATCTCACTCCTTGCTGGGCTGCTGGGTGGACAACATTGTTCCCCTATTGAGTCATAACAATGAGGTCACTGGGCTGGAAGGACAATGTCATTCAGCAGCCAAGAACCCAGCTGGCTGATCCCGGTTGTGTCTCATCTCCTATGATAAAGCCACATTTAACTGACTAATTAAAGCTGTTGCAGGCTCCATCTTGGAAGGGGTGACCAAAATGCGCGTTGTCCTTCGTCAGCATTAAGTCAGGCCCATTGGCCAACTATTAAGCAAGACCCTTCTTCCTTCTCCACCTTGCAACTTGCTGTGTAGGCCTGAATTCCTGGTCCTTGCAATGGAAAAACCTCCTCGGACATGTGCCACCGTGTGTTTCGGAGCAAGATAACTGTTTGAATGAGGATCCAAGGACCTCAAGAGAGCCTACCCAAAGCCCGCTCTGCTCTAACGTGACCCAGCTCAAACCACTTCGGGATGGCCTCTCTGCATTACCATCCCACCTTTTGTTGGACACTCAATATTTTGAGTTCCCAGCTCCCATAGGAGTTTGATATTGCACCTAAACGTGTGGCATTGAGGTGCTCCTATACCCTGTATAACCTACAAGGACAATTTGCCTGGCCCCCACACCCAGTGAATGGGCCAACTTCAGCCCAGGACTGGCTGTTGGCTGGGGGCATTTTTCTACCCATTTATGGGTCATCTTTCCCTTCATGCACCTTTCGGGTGGTGCAGGCAGGGTGCCCGCAGCACAGGCAGAAAGCTGGGAAATGTCCAAGTACTGGCAAGCTATGTGTCCGCAGTAAATCTCTCCTTCCCTCAACTGAGTGCTCCTGCAGAGTCAGGACCTTCACCGCTCTCTGAATGAAGATGTTTTGAGCCCTGAGGCCAGTGGGCACTTCTGCTCTCGACATTTCTTGCTCTTATTGTCATTCTGAATAAGATCATCCTGTAAATAGTGAATAAATGTGCCCTAAGGGACTTCTCGGGATAAACGCTGTTTAGTGCTGCTAGGTTGCCATTTCCATTAAACCCTCAATTTTTTTCCTGCCCGCAATGTGATTGTCTTAAATCAGATTTATCTTCTTTTTGCTGCCCAGGCCCAGCTGAGCAGGAACGCTGGGTGTATGTTTACCGCGGCTGGTGTCCCAGCCCTAAAGCACAACAGCCGCTTCTTTTGAAGAACATACAAAGCAAGGAAGAGGAGCAATTGTTTGGGAGGAAGTTGAACCATAATGTAATAGACTCCCATGGGGGTTACTATTAGTAATTATTTGTATTGCCCTGGCACCTAACCAAAGTCGGGGCCCCGGTTAGCAAGGTGCTGGACCAGCCCGTAAATGAAGACAGGCTCCTCAGTCCAAAATCTGTCTGCTCTTGCATCTCGAGACGGGGGAAACTGAGGCAGGGAGAGGTTAAGAAATGTAACCAGGGTTGTTTCAGAGGGTTGTGGCTGAGCAAGGATGTGAGCCAGCGTGTAGTGCTTACAAGAGCATCCTTCCTCTCTCGGGGGAAATGGTTAAGGCTCCTCTACTTGTGCTGCCCACAGCTACATATAGGAGTCCACTGGGTAATAAATACGCTGTGCTGGAGAATCCTGCACTAGGACAGCACTGGAAGAGGTCATCTCTCACTCTTTGTGCCTTTCATCAGTGATTACTGTGATGATGTATGTTATATTAAGGAGAGGAAGAGCAGGAGGTGTTGAAGAGCAGAAGTTCTTCAAATGGAAACTGAGTCCCAGTGCTTTTGAAAAACAAAATTAAAAAAAAAAAAAGAGAGCTAAAATGGATATTCTTTTTCTGTAAAACCGACTGTTTCAGGAGAGTTAAATAATGAGGCAATTATGAATTTGCCAACAATAGAAGTTGATCAGATTACACAGCCTGTAAAGCCAGATCGTCTCTGGAGCCATTTGGTGGGAAAGAAACTCCGTGCCAGACAGTCTTTAAATAGTTTTGAATAGGAGGGAGGGTTAGCTGTGTCCTTCCCTTCCTAGGCTCTCCCCACCTAAAGAATAGCACCGAGCCTCCTGCCAAGTCCGCCGTGTCCAGTCAATGCCCGAAGGCTCAACTCGCATGCACAGCTATATAAATATATGTAGGTGCATACGTATACGCATGTGTATATATAGAGCTCCGAATTATCCGGGAAGACCCCACCCTGAGGGAGGTGTGGGTGGGGAGCTGAAGAAAAAAAGGTGGGACCCGAAATAGCACCGACACACAAAGGATCCCAAGGAAACGTGGAGCCCTCCTTGCGGCATTAACAGGAAATCTCTGGGCTGCTGGCTCGGTAACCCTGGCTAGCCAAGGTCATGGGGGACTGACCGCGGCAGAGGGACGGATCCTGCTATCCCGCTTGGCTCTTCTGCAAAAACATGGAGCGGGGGGCGTGCGGTGGCGGCTTTTATGTCGGTGAAGGTTTGCAGGTGTCCCAGATATGCCTGCAGAGGAACGTCTCCCCAGCAGAGCCTGAATGAGCCGCAAAGCAGGTGGCACTGGGGAGCGGGTATTTAACTGGGAATCATCCAAAATTTTACTTAGAGAGGCTGGGACGCTTGAGGAGGTCACCAGTGCCTCTTGGAGGTGGCTCCTATGTCATCACTTGTGTCTTTAGCCGCTTCACATCACAGCGCCTTTGAGTCTCGATGGACCAAAGATCGTAGAATATCTCAAGCTGGAAAGGACCCATAAGGATCATCGAGTGCAAGATGTGTTCAGCCTGTTGTCTTTGAGCCCATCCTGTCTCGGTGGTGGGCGATGCACGGATGGGCTGGGGGAGGCAACATGACTCGTGACCCCAAAACAGTTATAAAGTCACTGGCTGGAGGGAATAAATTTGGGCTGACTTGTGACTCATCACAGGCACTTGGGTGCACAAAGGAGGGTGAGGCTTCGGGTCTTATTGCCTCCTGACCATTGCTTTTCCGCTGGCCCTTTCTGCCCTCAGGGTGGGCAAGCATCCTCCGAGTCCTGCCCGGAGCACAGCCCCGTCGGGGGCTGGCAGCCTCCCCACCGAAAGCCTCGGTGTCAGGAACAGGCAGAGGCTGTTGCAGGAGGGCGATTCCTGCTGTAAATCTTCGGGGGAGGCCGGGAGGAAAGGGAGGTGCAAGAAGCGGGGGACAGCGCTTTGCGATGCCACAGCGGTGCTGTCTGCCAGCACAAACTGACCTCCCAGTCACCCATCTCCATTTTTTCTCCCCTTGTACCAGAGCTGCCTGTGACCAGGCTGAGGTCTCCTTATTGCTTTAGGTCTGGAGTCTCTCCTCTTGTTTTCTGCCCCTTAGGGCTGCAGCTTGGACATCCTCCGTGCCGGGCCTCCAGCACGTGTCAGCCTTCAGCTGAGGTTTGACATCCTCAGTTTTGATGGCACAAGTTTGGGCGTTAGACCCCTGCAGCTAATGCTAGCTTTAATGCCCCTCTGTGGTCTGGCTTTGTTGGGCTGTGAGGTCCCAGAGAAGCCAATAGTCCCTGTCTGGGTTTGGGGTTGACTTTTTCCCTTTAGGAAGAGCCCCCACCATGAGAAAGGGCGTATTTCCTTCGCTCCTCTTCCTCATTGCAGGAGTGAGTTAGTGCGATTCTCACAAAAAGCGGGGATTTTTTGGCTGCAAAACCTACCCACGGGAGATCTGTGCATTTGTCCCTTTGTGAGACTCTTGTAGCCCTCATCTCTCACGGACAGAATCTAGACTCATCGCCGATGCACAGCGCTTAACTTGAGTGACATTAGACGTGACAACTCTTCGCCAGTGCTGGCCAGCTGGCAGAGGTTCAGCCAGCAGGATGAGTAGCTCAGGGCCGACTCCTTCCCCGCATTGCTCAGCGTGAACCCAAATATGAAACCAGCCAGCTGGAGAGGAGGACAAGGCGACAAATTTGGCCTGCCTGCGCCACCCAGGGAGGCTGCTTCTCGCTGTGGATAGGCAAGCCCACCTTGCCCCTCTGTCCACTTGCCTGTCCTGTCCTAGAAGGCAGTGGATGGCGGGTGGACTTCGCTGCCTGCTGTACCATGCACCCATTCCCCAGTCCTGTGGTGTGGTCTGTCTACTGTCTTCTTACTGTCCTGCCTTTCTCCACGACAAAAACTGAACAAATGGCAAAAGCTGCTGATGTGACATCAAATCTGACATCAATCAGAGCTTTCCATGCCCAGGAATCAGGAAGGGGCAACCTCAGCTGGGGAGGCAGGTGTTCCCCATCCCTGATGGCTGGTCAGTATCAGTTGCGACGGTTGGGGGCTTGTTTGTGTGGGGACCATCACCAGATTTATCCTGAATTAACTTTCTTAAACAGCATCAGGTCCCCCTTGTTGGCTTTCAGAGCTAAGGAGACTTTAATTTGATTTAACCTACTTCATTTTGGCTAAATTAAATGAGGGCTGATTTAAACCCGGACAAGAGTGGCCACCTGGTGGGTTGTGTGCACTTTGACTAATCCACTCTGAAATCATACCTTCTTTTAATTTTAAATTAATTTTCTCGAGTACCTCTGTGTAGACAAGCCATCAGGCTGAATAAAAATCTTTCCTGTCTCAGAGGCTCATGGCCTCACTCCTTCTCAAGCTGTGTGGAGTAGTCCTCCAGGAAAAAAGCCAGCAAGGGATGATTCATCTTGCTGGGGTGAAAAGCACGAGGAGGAACTTCTGCTCTGTCTTGATGAATAAATCTGTACCCCCAGCCATCCCCATGCGCCAAGCGGCAGCTCTGGGCTGGAGAAAGGAGGTCAGGTCTCCAGGAGGAGCTGCTGTGATGTGACAGTTCAGCCCTCAAGAGCAAACCGGTGGCTTTGGCCAAGCAGCTCTTGGCATTGGCTTTTCTGAAGGTCTCCTTCCCACCACGTTGCTGCCAGCTTCATAGCTCCTTACTGCTGAAGTCAATTCACGGGCCAGACTTCAACCCTCGCTCAGGAGAGGTGGTGAAGCTGGGCAGTCTCCTCACGGAGTCGAGGTGGCATTGCCCATCTGGTAGCCTTCGTTTCTCAGTCCTTCCTGTGGACCTGAGATTCCTCTCCAAATTCAGACAAATCTAGGCTTTTAGTTGATATACTTTTTGAAAAAAGTAGGCTTTTTTTATTTAGCACTCATGTTCACAGACAAAAGCCTGAAAGAGTATCTTAAAGACTTACAATATGAAAGTTATATAAGAAAAAGGCCAAATGTTCGGTGTATAACAAAGTTGTGTGGTCTTACGGCATCCTTGTGATTTTCAGTGTCATTTTGCTTCACAGCCGCTGTTTAGGGCCAGAGGTAGCTGGGCTGTACCTTGCTGCAGAGCGACTTTTGTGGCCCGTGGCTCACTGTCAACCCTGAGTTTCTTCCAAAGTAAGTCCCTGGGTGACTTTTGAAGAAGTAGAGGGGCCTCAGTGCTAAACGTACCAGACATTGTGTCCTTCAGCTGATGGGAGATTGATGCTCGCTTGATACGGGAGTAGGCTGTACTGCCACAAATCTTGCTTTGAAGCAGCGAGGTCGTCATGGGATAACTCCGTGCTAACAGCGTAAAGGAGGCAGGAGAAGGGCAGCAGTGTGGCTACACTGTGCTTCGGAGGGTCTGGTCGGGCTGGGACGTGCGGCCTTTTTGGCTCGTACTCCCCACGTTTCCGCTCCAGCAGCTCCGCTACCGTTTCCTGCACGATGGCGCGTTTCTGTTCGGGCTGCAAAGAGTCCCCGGTTCATTTTGCAGCCTGGGAAAGGTGCGGGGCTGGAGGCAGGTCCCTTACAAATCCTGTCAGACCCCGGTGGGAAGAGGATATTTCCAGGCTCAGTAATGAAAAATGTCTGGAGGTGGCGTGGATAGAGGTGTGCACACATGTGGGTGTTTGTTTGCCTCTTTGACAACCTCGTGTGAAGGATTTCGGAGCGTTCATTTTTCCCATGGGTCTTCCTGACTCTTTTTGATTATTTTTTTTGTCTTTCCCTTCACTTCTTGGATGGCTAGAGACTTTCCATGGGAAGAGTCATGGAGACACAATCCTAAATATGTTGTCCTGTGTTTATCCGTAAGACAGGCCGGACTGGTGCTTCCTCCCACCACTGACATCCCTCGCCCCTGGCTGGAGCTGGCCATGGGACGGAGCACTGCCTGGGATGGACCAGTTGGGTCCATTTGGGTGAGAGATGCCTCTGATCACAATTTTCTGTCAATAACCAGTCTTAGAGGAGAAATTCAGGAGAGCTGCAAGCATGGCGTGGAAGACAAGTCAACGACAATGTTTTTGAGAACATGGGAGTGAGGAGTGCCGAGACACGTCTGCTCCCTCAAATCCACTGTCTGGTCATTAATTAGCACAGCAAATGAACCCATTTCTGCCTCCCCAAATGTGGTGTTTAGAGGGACCAAGGGAGCGAGGAGGAGGAGATGTGTCAGGGCTGCAGGCGAAGAGGAGTGTGTCCAAGTGGGGAGACGTGCCTTGGGATGATTGTTTTTAATATTTGTCAGACTTCCAAATGAAACAGCAGACAAGCTGAGCTGGCTCAAATACTTGCAGAAAGACCTGATGGGGAATTTGTTAATGAAGCAG
The DNA here is from genome assembly GCA_034782735.1 of Sagittarius serpentarius. Taxonomy (NCBI): domain Eukaryota; kingdom Metazoa; phylum Chordata; class Aves; order Accipitriformes; family Sagittariidae; genus Sagittarius; species Sagittarius serpentarius. The sequence goes on along the minus strand of JAVKLA010000005.1, from coordinate 5,643,890 downwards.
GTTTCTCATCAGAAAATGCCAGTTCATCACAACCTGGATTTTGGGGACGTGTGTTGCAGTCCTGGCAGGAAAGGAGTCTCAGGCTGCGGATGGGTTTCTTGGTTGAAACCAAGGAGGTTTAAAGGCTGTCGTGTGAATAAAATAAAGTGAGGCAGATCTGACAGTAAGGATGGAGCAGCCAAAGCTTGCGTGAGGTTTGGTTCAAGTTCCGCTCTCTGAGCTTCAGAGTTACTTCCACCAGGTAAAACAGGGACAACTTAAAATTTTCCCAGGTCTGAACTAGAGCAGAGCGGCTTTTGGCTACTGTAGGGATGTGAGTGACTGCGAAATCCTGCAGACTGGCAACAGTCCTCAGGATGATGCTCAGGTGCTGCGGGGACGTGCCCCAAATCTCCAGCCAAGGGGTATCTCCAGGCTGGCAGTGCAGCCATGCAGGAGGAAGCCCTGGATGTTCCTCTCCATCTGGAGACGGAGCAAAGCCCCTCAGGGCTTGAAGAACATCCATTTTTCCCCGCCATGTCCTTCAGGACAAGAGGCTGCGGCTGCAGGTTCATGTCATTTGACAGCAGAGAAGAGGACACTTGTCAGTGTTATTGCCTTGATTTCGCTGTCACTTGCAAGCAAGATCTAAGCAGCACCGATCTGCAGCGTCTTTTCAACAGAGCCTTTCACAGCGGGGTGAAGGGGGTTCCCTGCTAAAAATAAGCCAGGTGGCTTTAAATCAGAGTCCAGACATACTTGTTTCCTTCCCAAGTGATCCTGTAGCACTAATTAGATCCAGCCATTAGGTCTTATCTTTAATATTTTGCAGTGCAATTCTATCAAGACTGTTCTGCAGCAGTTTTTATTCTGGCAGGGCTTTGGAGACAATAGATATCCCTGCACTGGGTAATTAAACTGATGAATTAGAGTCTGAAACTGCTCTGGCAGTGGCTGTTGGACCTTTCCCCATCTTCTCACCCAGGAAGCCAAGTTGGTCTTTGGCCTGGGTGAAGCCGTTTCATAATGTTGATGGTGAAACTGGCAGCAAAGGGTTTGGGTGATGCCGGTTTGGAAGTGTATCTCCTGACGCGGAGAGTGCCTCTTTGCAAGGGCAAAGGATGGCCTGCACGCCAACAGCATCCTCGTACCACATCCCTCACCGAAATCTCGGCAGGTAGCTCGGGAGGATGGTGCTGTTTGGAGCCCATCTTTCCCTAAGCAGATGGCAAGGAGAGAGCCTCTACACAGGCAAAATTTGAAAACCCAGTGAGGTAACCATGTGCTTTGGTAGCCCAGCTTAATTCCAGGATAAATAACGCCGTTCTGTGATATCCTGCCAATCTGATCGCTCTCACAGTTTTAAAAGGAGGTGACAAATTTCCTGTCCTCTGCAGCGTCTGGTCTGCTCCAGCTCAGGCACGGCTGCATTGCAGCGGGTGGATAAAACCCTCCTTTTGCCCAGGAGCCTCTTGCGATGCAAAGAAAAGACCGGGAGCCTCCTCACTCACTTTGGCACACGCAAAGGCCACCCCTGGAGCCTCAGCCCCTGCTTTCCCTTTGACAAACTCAACCCGTTGCCCCTATTTAATCAGGAAAGGCTGCAAAAAAGGGGAGGAAAATAGGAACTTCCTCAGGCCTGGCTCACATCCCTTCCCCTTCCCTGGGTTGCTCGGGCTCCTTAGCTTTCTCATCCCGCCTTGGGAGGATCAGAAGCTGGCTGGCGTAAGGCTCCAAGCCGGGCTCAGCCTGCCGGCGTGGGGTGTGTCACCCACCATTTCCTAAGTTATTCTTTTGGGTTTCCTTTTCTCACTATTAATAGATTTTCAGCCAATCTGAGCTGTTTTAACAAGGTGGACAGGGGGAGGAGGCGTTACCGAAATAGGAAGCGGGAGGCTGTTGGGCAGGGAATTAATCAGAGGAGCTGCATGCAGAGGTGGTGGCTTCGGGTGGGCTGATGGGAGGAGGGACGGGACATGTCCTTTCGCTTTGCGTTTTGTGCCGGTTTTCTTCTCTTTTTGTGCTCCAAGCCATGACCTTTCCAAACGAGCAGCTCCCCCTGAGCATCTTCCCCAGCCTGCAAAATACCACACAGCTACTGCAATGAGGTTACAACCAGAGCATCGCTTCACGGCGTGGTTAGCGGTGGTGCACAGCGGCTGAAAACAGTGGCCTTCGACTGATGTTGCAAGGCGCTGCGTTGGCACAAACCAGCACGGATTTTACATTTTGGGTGGCTTGTCACATCCCTCCTATCCAGGGCACTCCCACACCAGCCCCATCCAGGAATGCCTGCAGGAGGAGGGACCGACAGCAGCACTTCCAGCCCCCCAAATATTGCTCCCTGGGGGCCGAACAAGCCCATCTTGATAGCGAGCAATGAGGGCAAGTTCTCTCCCCTCCGGGGCTGTCCCCATCACGCAGACACCGTGTTGCAGGCACGGTCATGGGATACACGCATCCAGAAATGAAATCATGTTTTTGCAGCGTACTCACTTCCCGCGGGCTGTTTGGCCACCGTGCACACGGATGCGTGGACGGAGGGCTTGCACTCTCCTCCTGCGGGTCTACCCCACACCCAGCACAGAAGTGCAAAGATTTGGGGTTTTCTGAGTGATACGTGCGAGAGGAGAGGTGCAGACCAAAGCATTAGACTCACTGCAACCAGTGCTGTCAAAATGCACCGGTAGCTGCTATATTACTTTTATCTTCCTTAAAGTGAGGAATTGATGACGGTCCAAAAAGTGAAATCAAATAAGTGGCCTTGCCCTGCCAAAATCCAGCCAGGAAGGTGAGGAGCAGGTAGCTTTTTCTGCCTTCTGGAAAACAGGGTGAGGGTCTCCGGATGAAGTTAAGTGAACTTTCTTTTGGAAAGGATCTCCTCCTGGTAAGGGGAGTGATAGCTTAGAGGACCTCTCCTCCATCCTCCTTCTCTCTCATAGCATGCGTTAAATCCTTTTATCTCCGGGGCTTACAGCGTGAAAGGGCTGTTTCCTGCAAAAGGACGTACTGTATCTTTTGTGAGTAATTTTCATGCTAAAGGGGGACCAAACATAATCCTGTCCTGTCTGGCTGTTATTACCACCAGTCTGTGGTTGCAGGGGTTTTCTCCTCCTTCAACCAGGTCCTTTTCTTTTCTTCTGTTGAGGACAGTTGTCAGGCAATACTGGCTACCAGCCCAGGCAAACAGGGGCTCATTACCAGTTATTACCCCCAGGTCCGCCGCCGAGATTTGGCACGGGTGGCCAGTTAGGGAGGAAGAGATAAAAAAATAGTTCTCTGGCGTTTGAAAGAGATGATATAGCACGTGTGGAAGGAAAACAGTGACTCCTGGGCTTGCCGTGCTCTTGCTGGTTGTTCTGTATTTGTTTCTGCTTTGGAAAGTATTTGCTAGGCTTCTGAAAATGAGTGCAATGGGTTTGCATAAGCCAGGTCTTTTGCAGGTGGTGAACCTGCAAGGCACCCAAAAAAAGCAATTTGTTTTTCCTCAGTCTAAATAATTTTTTTTTTTTCCCCAGTGCTGCAGTGAGACGGTCCCTGGACAAACAACTAATATTAAGCTCAGAGTAATAAAACTGCAGAAAGGCGTGCAAACCTGCGACAGCAGCAGCGTCTGGCTCCTTGTGCAACAGCAGTGAGAAAACAGTTTAATTTAATGCAACTGGAGAGAGAAAGTAAATTTCACTGACAGATGGGTGCCCCAAAAAATCTGCGGGACAGGTGTGGGGGGTGGGTAAGGGTGCTGATCCTCTGTGCAAGGAGGATCTCAGCCAGCCGTAGCTGTGGCTGCTCTCCGCTGGCACGTTGTGGGTCTGGCCCAAGGTGATGCAAGTTGTCTTGCAGAGTGTCCGGTTTGCAGCCTGCCTGGATTTCCTCTTCTCGTGGCCACGTCCGTGGCTGCTGTTCACCACAGCCATTGCATTTCAGCCAGCAACAATAATTCTTCAAAATATTCTGCTTTGAGACAAGCCGGCTGTGGAAAAAGAAAGGGGGAAAGTGAAAATTTCGTAGCAGCCCAGCAGAGCTGGGCTGGAGATTAGTAAAGAAACGTCACCTTCAGGTCAAGTTTGGGATGGGAGATCTTTTGCAAAGGGCTTCCCAGCGGTCGCATCCAGCCCAATACAGCAAGAGCAGGTTTGTAGGGAGCGAATGGTGTGGTGAAGTCTCTTCTGGTTCATATATCATTCGCGTTGCCACTTGCCAAAGGGATGCAGGTCATTAGCCAGCACAGGAGAGTGATTTCTACCTCTGTGGCACTTAGCATCGCCTGACCTCAGCCAGGCCCATGTAGTAGGATGGATAGCGTCCTACCTGCCTGCGTCGTCAGCACCCACTGAATCCATCCATTCATCCATCCATCCACCTGCATGGTGGCTCACCACTTCCAAGCAGGAGTGTGCTGGCTCCTCAGGTTGCTTTGAGCCCACGTGAATCACTGCGCCTGGCTTAACGATGAAGAATGAACTGATCTTTCAACATCTCTTGACCTTAGCAGGAGAGGAGTGCTAAGACTGGATGCAGAGATATGGAAAGATAAAATGCTAGTAAGCTTTGTGGGCATCAACTTGAGTCTTGGCTCTTCTCCCAGTTGCTTTTTTGGGCTGTGTCACCCTGTGTCCCTTGAAAGAGGCCCTACTACCACCCCAGCCAGGGCAAGCCTGGAGGATCGCATCAGCTTTCTCTGTCTGCAGAGCAATCCCTTGCTTCGGGCTTTTTCCCACAATTTTTGCTAGAAGTGGTAAAAAATGTATCTGCAGCTCCCCGGGGTGGGACGGGGAAGTGCTGGGGCTGGGACGCTGGTTTCTTGGCTTGCGGGGTCCTAGCTGGCCACTGAGGCTGGCCCAGAGCCAAAGCACAGACCTGCCCCTTTCTCTTTTGGATCGAGTTGAATGGAATTGTCTTTTCTACCTCTCCTTGGGTGCCTGTTTGCTTCCTGCCTCTCTGGGATGGGGCTGGGGCATAAAAAGGAAGCGAGAGCAGTGGGGGATTTCCTCCACCTTCCGTCCGACTCTTTCTTTATTTACGTCCCTTTTGTATTGTTTCTACCTTTAAAGGATTTTTTTTTTTTTTTTTACCTCCCTTGTCAAAACTCCTGTCAAACTTTTACAGCCCTGTTTATGGGATAGACCCATTTTGTGGCTACCTGGGTGCCTGGTCTCTAGCTTGGTGCAACCATCACTGAGAATTCAAGCCAGGCAAGTTGATAATACAGCTAAGGAGGTGGCTAGATGAAATCTCCCTCCTATCTTTTGCACCTGGGTTTCATCTGCTAGGTCCCCATGCCTGTGTTTTGCTTCCTTACCTCTTCTCCTGCAGACAGCGGTCGGTCTATAGGAAATACGGCTTATCTCCACAAAAGCTCTTTTCCTGCCCATGTAGTGGAGATGTTTTCTCGCCAGCCCAGGGTTTCCTAAAACAATTCATGGTGCAAGTTTCAGTTAAACTCACATCTTACTGGTGATTTCAGAAATGGCTACTCCCAGCAGCTGGTGGGGAAACAGGAATAGGAACTGTGTTTCAGGAGGGGGTCTTTTGGCTCTGCATTTCCCCTGAACTGGTCAGGCAGCTGAACTAGGTGATCGTTGCAGGTCCCTTCCAACTGAAAATAACCTATTCTGTTCTGTTCTATTCTATTCTATTCTGTTCTATTCTATTCTATTCTATTCCCTGTTCAGATGCCTACACAGAGCCCAGCTGTAGCCCCTCTGCCTCCTCCAAACCCACCCTGTCCCCAGGCAATGCTCGTGAGACCCCAAACCTGTTACAGCCTCCCCATCCCAAATCCCACTCCCCAGGTCCTATCTCAAACGTACCTCCACCACGCCGGGTCCTGATGTGGTGGGGTTAGATTTCCCCAGCAGTGGGACTCTCAGAAACTTGAGCTTCCATCAGAAGCACAACCAGTGCTAATAAACAGGCTCTGTAAGAGAAAATACTTTGCTGGTATGCCACCACGGAGGAACGAAGCAGATCCCTGGAGAGCAGCATTAGGGTATGGCTGAAAATCAAACCCTGGAAGTGTGGAAGTGTGACTCCTCCTTTGGAGGGTTGGAAATGATACAAGTGCTTCATGGGGCAAAAAAAATAGCCCTGTTCTGCACAGTCATCAAACGGAAGACACACCCACCCCATATCCCCACACACACCCCCACCTCCCCCAAAATCAGGTGGTTGTCTTGACTCCAGACAGATCCACTGAGTAGGACCATGGAAGTGATTTTACCCCTGTACTCGGCACTGGTGGGGCCGCATCTTGAGTGCTGTGTTCAGTTTTGGGCCCCTCACCACAAGAAGGACACCGAGGTGCTGGAGCGTGTCCAGAGAAGGGCAACGAGGCTGGTGAGGGGTCTGGAGCACAAGTCTTCTGAGGAGCGGCCGAGGGAACTGGGGCTGTTCAGCCTGGAGAAAAGGAGGCTGAGGGGAGACCTGATCGCTCCCTACAACTACCTGACAGGAGGTTGTAGCGAGGTGGGGGTCGGTCTCTTCTGCCAAGTGACAAGCGACAGGACGAGAGGAAACGGCCTCAAGTCGCTCCAGGGGAGGTTTAGGTTGGATATTAGGAAGCATTTCTTTACTGAAAGGGTCATTAGACGTTGGAACGGGTTGCCCAGGGCAGTGGTGGATTCGCCATCCCTGGGTGTTTTTAAAAGTCATGTAGATGTAGCGCTCAGGGACATGGTTTAGTGGGGGACTTGGCAAGGTTAGGTTTATGGCTGGACTCTATGAACTTAGGGGTCTTTTCCAACCTAAACGATTCTACAATTCTATGATTCTATTCTTCTGTGCTATCAAATAGTGATCCCAGAATCACATATTTTTGTGCCTTGTTTACTTATTGGCATCATCAGCCACTGGGGTAATAATTAAGGCAGACTTTCAAACCTCAGCGGTTTTAAGACTGTCCCATGAGATTAGCCTCTTCTGCAAAACACCTAAGGAAGAAGTGACTCTTATCTCACCTGAGACCTTTGAAGTCTTTTGAAATAACTAAGGAGAAAATACAGAGCAAGTAAAATTCAGCAAGTAACATATTTCTATGAAAATGTCAATAAGCGAAAAATAGACCTCTCATCGGCTTCTGGTTTGAAACGTGGTTTAATCTGAACAGTGACTGGAAAGGTTTTTGTTTCAGAGCCATTCTGCCTTATTGAGCTCCCCTAGAGAATTAGAAGGAAGTTGCTGGGATGCTTTGAATTAGGGCTCAAGGTGGAAAACTCTGATTCTTCATGGTCAGAAAGCACAGCAGGATCTCATGGCGTTGGTATTTAATTAAAGAGTTTGGTTTGGTCTTCTTAATACTAATAAAAAATAGAATTCTGAAAAAAAAAAGAAAGTCAGAGATTCTGAAAAAAAAAAGAAAGTCAGAGACAGAAGTGGAACATACCTTTAGCTCTGTAAAATCAGCCTCTCCTCAACAGACAGCATGTTGCAAAGATGCCTACTTTTCCTTCCTGAGCTTCTCTCCGAACCGGAGTAGGGAAAGCACCACTGAGCCAGGTCAGGTCTCTGCAGAGTTCTGCCATATCTTCCCCTGCGCCTGAGACAGTATGTCTCAGAGAGAGGTGAAGCTTATTTTTCTCTACAATGCACCTTATTAGCCTACTATTCTGATCCTGGACCCCAAAGCCCCCATGCCGGATTTACCAGTTTGGATTGTCACTAGTTTGGGGGCTTCTGTACTTGCTTCCTAGTCCGTTGCTAGTTGTATCCAATGAAATTTTCCTCATTTAAAGCAAAGAAACAACAGCCTTATGGCTCCTCTTCGCAGGGTAGGAGACAAACATTCAGCGCTTTGTTTGTCTCTTGGGTGTCCACTGAAATCTGTTGAAATGCAGAATTCACAATATCCTGGAGAGGATGGGAACATGACCTTGAGAAGAACATAATTTTGCAGGACTGGCTCAGGTCTGAGGGCCATCTAAGTTCACTTCCCTGTTCCTGACAGGAGACAGATCTGGTGTGTCAGAAAGAGAAACAAGATCCCTTCCCTTGGGGCTAATTAATTCCCACATCAAAATCGAGTAAAACCTCAGCTCCTCAAGATTACTTCTGAATTCTTATAGTAGGGTGCCCTACCACAAAAATAAGTGCACACGCACAATATAAGATTGTAAATAAGTGAACAGGATATATTTTTAATAATAATTTCTGCAAGTGCAACACAGATTCAAAACACTCTACTTCATCTAATATATCTGATGAGTCATTCGAGTTTAGCTTTTGGAGACAAGTATAGTTGGCATTGGAGATGGGTTTCTGCAGTCAAGCCCAGCATGTGTCTGCCGTTCTTTGCAAAAACATTGGTCCTTATGATGCTGTAGGATCAGGCATCACTCCCAATGAACTATATACAATACCAGCAGAAACAGTTTCCCTTCCAAATTTAAGCTTCAATCCAGACCTACCTATACATTCAAACACAAAACTTTCTGAAATGATTGCTAAAAACAACAGGTTATGACCTAAAGATTCCACCTCTTATAAAAATAAAAAAGAAAACAGCAACCCAGCAACAGCTGCTGTTAACAAGTTTCAGATGCCCAGCTTGCAACGCTGCAAAGGAGTGGATCTGATTTAGGTTAATTGCAGCAGGTTTCCTTATAAAACAACAACACCAACAAAACTTTTCTCAAAGCCCTGGTGGGTTTGCATAGTCACTTGATACTATGATATATCGTCTCTTTTTTTTTCTTTCCTTTTTTTTTTTTCCAGAAGTTTAGCTACAGTTAAGGTTCATCAAAGAACAGATATAACTCCAAAGAAGCCATCCTAGATTATATATGAAATTCAGTAACTACTGAATAATGGGAGTGTCATAAAATTCACATTAAAGGCTGAAGGCTTAGAATGAGTGAAAAGATCAGGAAAAAGCACAGAAATATGCCTTTGAGGTCAAATATTTCTGACCAGTTTTATTTGCCAGGCTGAGCTGTGGTCTCATCCTAGGCAAGGTACTGTCGTGTTACTGCTCTGTCCCTGTAGGCAGAAATCAACCCTGTGAGAAGACCCCAATTTGACTAGAGGTGGACCTGCTCCCACATCTCCTTCTTATAAGCTTTCAACTACAAAGTAGAACCAAGTAAGAAAATCCAGCTCTGCTGGGCAACGAAGATAAAATAAAATGGTTCAAGAACACACCTTTTCCTCTTCTCACTGTGTCCCTGCATGTCAAACTCATTTCTCCCCGCTGCCCAGCTGCAGACTCTTTATTAAGCCACATGGTACCTTCACCATGGCCATTACTGTTCAGATAAACCATGAACAAACTAATCAAATATTCTATTCTGAATAGGTTTGCATTCCCTCACAGTTATGAAACCTTATGTGCCTGGATGTACCTAGTGTATTTTTAACACAGTAAAGGCTGTATGAAAGAGCTTCACACAGGACATCAATGAGGACTTTTTTCTCCAGTCTCTGGCACCTTGTTGACTTGTAATGTGAAGGATCTGAGTTCAAGTTCTGCTGATTCAGGACAAGAATCTGGACCACAGATTTTCAGAGAGCCTGTGAAGGCAGAGGTGAGAGGTTTTATGTGCTTGTGATAAAACTGTTCCATTTTCTATATGATCTTTAAGTATAACTAAGAGGATAGGGAAAAAAAGGTGCCAAACTGACCTCAAAAGTGTAGGTTTTAGTCAAAGGGGGACAGGTTATACAGGACAGGAATTGTGACAGCAGATTATATAGCATGATGGTTATGGCATTGTCTTACAATATGGAAGGCTTTAGGTTAAATCCTTTCTTTGTGGCTACAAGTTACTCCTGGGAAGGTTCCGACTGGACACAAGAGCGAAATTTTTCACAATGAGAACAATCAACCATTGGAATAATCTCCCCAGGGAAGTGGTGGATTCCCCAACATTGGACACAGATTCAGCTGGACAAGGTGCTGGGCCACCTTGTCTAGACCATGCTTTTGCCAAGAAAGGTTGGAGCAGATGATCCTTAAGGTCCCTTCCAACCTGGTATTCTATGGTTGTATGATTTAAAACTAGGGTAAAACAATTTGGTTCTGAACATCATGTTGCAGATCAAAGTACCTTACTCAGGGTTTGTAAATCAGATACCATCTCCTTATTTCTGTTGGTGTGGATGTTGCTTTTGAAAGTTGTCTGAGAAAAAAAACAGAATTAATTATGGGAAAGACAAAGCAAACCATACTGGTGAAGAACAAAAATAATCCTTGGTTTCCATCTGGTTAGAAGAATCCCATACAGTTGACCTGGATTTGCAAGTACTTTCAGATCAACTTACTTGCATTTTTTAATAGAGAAGTGGTTTAGTCATCTTTCTTTCTCTCCTACATACTCCATTTCTCAAGTAATCAGGTGCATTGTAAAGATTTCTTTTTTATATTTGGTTGTGGCATATTTCTTTATGACAGAGACATGGTATAATTTTTCATAGCAAACCTCTGTGTTCCCACAGTTATTAAATCACACACACAACACATTTTCTCACACATAGAAATGGAAAAAATTCTACTGTCTATCCAAAAGATAATTATTTTCTTTTGGTAGCAGTTATAAATATTCTTTCCAATTCTTCCCTAGGACAAACACTGATGAGTTTCATCCAGATGATGTTGAATTCCTTAGACATTAATACAGATTCGCTATATCCAGCTAGATTACTCCATTGATTATGAACTGGAGCATGATCAAGCACTCGTGCTTTCAGAGGTTACATCTCGATGGGCTTTAGACTCACAGAAATATTAGGAGGTAGGCTGTAGATTGTAGAATAACACGAGAAAATAAGTATTTCAGCGAAAAACAGAGTCACTAGAATTTTTCACTTTCTACCTAGACTTAAGCTACACAGCAAACAGAGCTCTGCATACCCACTGCTTTGGTGAATGAAGACATTTCTGAAGGTCTGAGTCACTTTCATGCTGTGTAATGTCTGGGGGTGGCTCACAGGCCACCGCTTCGCACATATTGCTCGGTTCAGATCAGCATCACCGAACCTGTCCCAGATAGTTTCAAAATCATTCAGAATCCCAAACCTTCAAAGCCTGAAGCGTGAATGAAAGTTGAACGCATTCAAGCACAACCATGAAAGGGAAAGTTTCATGACAATTTAGCATTTATTATTTTTCCAAGGAAAGGATGAAGGTTTCTTCTCTCCACCCCACCTGAGACTAACACACTAAAAGAATAAATTCATTCTCTGTGCATGTGTGCTCTAAAGTAAACTCCCTCTTTGGACCTTCTCCCTTTCTCTTGAGCACTTCTTTGCTCTGAATCATGCAATGTGCTCAACATATTTTAACATTACTCATTCTTATTTATAGCAACTTATAGCATCTAACACAGATCTTATTAATGGCAACATAATCCCAGCTCCGTTATATGGTCACTGGGGTCTACGTTCATCCCTCTGAACTCTAGCTGCCTGAAAGCAGCCTAAGTTACCCATCCATGATCTCTATAGGCATGTGATAGGCACCTCCAGAGTACAGTTCCTCCCAGTCTGAGAAAAATTGTCCAAAATAGGTAGGTTGACGTATCGTCGGAAATGCCTGTGCTTGTATGACAGCATTCAAATCTCTTTTCCTCAGTTAAACCATTTTAACTCCAGAATTATTATGCTGCTTTGCTTCACAAGACTGTCACTCAGATTGTTCACAAACTGCTTTGAAGGTGGAAAGTGTTGAGTTATGACTCAGAATGTGTGATTGTGGCCTCCCTCTAATGACAATGGATACCAGTTTCAGTTGATGTGCTAAATAAGAAATAAAGACATAAGCAAAAAACACAATGTGTTTGTTAGGCTGTGAAATATGAAGTGAAAGTATCCTCCGTGTTTTAGATGAGTAAATGTTTCTTCACCTTTCTGTAAAAGTGCAAATATTTGTACCTGAAAATAATGTACCATTTTAGCGGTGAACTCATATAAGATAGCTGTAATCGCCAATTTGTATCAGCTTTAGAATTCAAGAATAAAACTGAAACTTACATCTTTATCAAAAATGGATTTTTAATCTTGGTCTTTACACTTTATGACAACACTTTCCCATTGAGAAGTCAAACTGTTTGTCCATTGAATTGCTTCCCCTTTTCAATTGTTAAAGACTATTTTTAGCTCAAATTTAGAATTATGTCAAACAAAGAAAAATTCTTGAGAAAAATAGTTGCTTTCTAAGCAGTTGTAATGAAATCAGGTGTTTTAAGGACAACTGTATCCAGTGTAGTAACAAAGTACAAGGGAAGTATGTATCTCATTTGATGGAGAACCAGAGGGAAAAAATTGACTTCACATGAGAGAAATACAGAGATAGAGACAGAGAAAGAAAGAATAAGGAAGAAAGAAACACAGTGCTATCTCATTTAAAAACAACAAAAAAAAGCCACAGCAAAGGTCATTCTTCAATATTTTCTTCTTTTTTTTTGTTTTTGAAAGAGAGGACATTATGAAAAAAAAAATCAGAGAAATCTGAAATCATAGAATCATAGAATCACAGAATGGTTTGGGTTGGAAGGGACCTTAAAGGTCACCTAGTTCCAACCCCCCTGCCACGTGCAGGGACACCTTCCACTAGCCCAGGCTGCTCAAAGCCCCATCCAGCCTGGCCTGGAACTCTGCCAGGGAGGGGGCACCCACGGCCTCGCTGGGCAAACTGTGCCGGTGCCTCACCGTCCTCATGGTAAAGAACTTCTTCCTTTTGTCCAATCTAAATCTACCCTCTTTCATTTTAAAACCACTGCCCCTTGTCTTGTCACTACAGGCCTTGGTAAAATGTCTTTCTCCACCTTTCTTACAATCCCCTTTTAGATATTGAAAGGCCACAATAAGGTCTCCCCAGAGCCTTCTTTTCTCCAGGCTGAACAATTGATAACAATCACAACTAACTTTGGTTTTGATCAAAAATAATGAAAACCTGAAGACCAAAGGAAATTTAATTTAGTATTTTTGAGAGTTTCTTCACCCTTTGGGAAAATTTAAATTTGTCACACACACCCCCACCTCTTCCTCATTTTTGTTTTTTTGTTTAAAGAAAAGTTAATGTGACAATATTTGCCTGTCTTTATTTCTGTATGAATGATCCATAATAATGTGTGTACATAGCAAATTCAGAGTGTGTGGGAATGAAAATGCATATTCTTACACAAAGCAGTGAGAAAATAATTGTGTTTGGCATCAGCACTTGTAGACAGGAGTACAGTTAGAAACAGGTGGGCGGCTTTGTGGTAACAGTAGGGGGAAAAATAAATTCTAAGAAATAAGAGGGGGTTAGTAGCTATCTGGAAAAAGGTGGGTTATTTTTAGACCTAGGGAACATGCTGTGCTAATATGAAAGTTTAAGACTTGAACATTGCCTTGGTGTAAAAGGGCAAGTTCTCAAATTCCATTTTTTGGACTGACTTCTTACGTACATAAAATGTGGTAATAATATAAAAAAGACAATATTAATTCAGGTGTAATAATTTAATTTGCTAGGTAGGATTAAATTGGATTTTACTTATTATTGTAACACCATTAATTTCATATTAATGGAAAGTAATGGATTAAGATCTGTGATAAATAAACAGCAGGCAGGACAAGAAATCTGTTCTTCACTGTCCATTCTTGACAGGGATGACTTTCAGGTGTCCCTAAAATTGATGTATCCTTCCACATTATCTACCTCTGTTTTCCTGTCCAGCAAACTGGGCTGTGCCAACCATTAATGGCACAGAGTAGAACTGTCACCTGGACAATCAGCTGCTACAATGGAAACCCAAATGCAGTGCTCAAAACATTTAGAAATACCTGTTGGGGGGTGGGGTGACAGGGGGAAGAAGAAGAAGAAGAAAAATCTCAGTAGGCCCCAGTTATAAGCTCTCTCCTCTTTCTGGACAGATGACTGATTTCCTAAAGTGCCTTTGTGGCAGATGGACAGGTTTTGGTTCAGTTTAACCACTGAGTACTATCCAACAAAACTGAAGGACAATTGCTTTGTCATATTTACAGTATTTCCATGGACACAATGTGACAGCCACTCTGGGCAGACATATAGGGGAACTAAGGACCCTCAGTGCTGAAAACAAAAATATTTAAAAAAACATCCCCACAAACAGGTACAGTGTGGGCTAATAATCCTACTCCAGACGTACCCCTGCTGTAAGAACGCGTATAGTCCCTGCCTCAGTTTCAAGTAGGGGTTTGTATTCTTCAGCAGGTAACGACAACACTAAGATGTGCCCAGCTGGCTATTTTTTTCTGACTCCAAGCTCTGCATAAAATACTGCACAGACTGCATGAACCTAATTGTAGGACCCAGGTTGCATTGGCCGTTCTACGGAGATGGAGGTACCCAGTGCACTGCATAACATCGGAAAGTAAAAGTCTTTGACTTGAGCTCATTGAGTTGTAGGTAATATCAGTACGAACAAGATGACAGTGTTTCTCTCACCTCCCTGAGTTCTTACCACAACACTGCAATGTTTCTGTTTCATGTGTGGGGACACATGAACAATTTTTTCCTATGAAATGGCATTGAGAGAGACGTGGGTGATCTAGTTGACCAAGGAGAGCTGAGTTCTTCCATTCTAACTTAAGTCATATCTGGTGTTGAGGTTAAATGAGAGAGTCCTAGAGATATTTAATCTCATCTGAAAACGCTAAAATTAAACAAGTTCTTGAGGTGCCTTTTCCTGTCCTTTAGATTGACAGAGAGCCTACACCATTCACTTGCTTACGTTAGGTACCTAATTTTTGGATGTCAAAGGAAAATTAAATCTTTCCCAGCTAGAATGAAAATGAGCCAATAAAGTGATTTGGCCGTGAAAAAAAGCAATTAGCAATTTAAGGGTGTCGCATCAGTTGTTTCTCCCAGACACAAAGAAGACAGTGCCATTTAAAAGCACACCTCAGCCTTTGTCTAGGGTAATATGGACAAGGCTGATTATGCATTTACAAGAAGATTAGTTGAAAATAGGAGAGGAAAGCTGGAAGAGGTCACAAGTCTAAGAATAAGTACAGTAGACTACAAATATATTTAGGAGTTGAATGCAAAAGAGAGACAATCTAAACGACAATGTTATCATGAATAAGGATGATATAAATTGTCCATTAGTACATTTAGTCTGGAAATAGGGATATGATCATATGTTTTAGCAAGAGGCTGACCTATATAAAGCAGGATTCACCATCCAGTTCCATGTGCCTATGATACAGGCTGTGCAATCTCCTTAGCTATTCATGTCTCATTATACATGACACATCCTTCTTGATTCACATTAGCCACAGAATGCTGTTTTTTGCTGACTGCATCTTTCTCTTAAAAGACATTAAAAGGGGTGAGGGAAGTGAGAAGAAAACCCTTAACTGTGAAAGTAGGAAAAGAAAAAAAGAAGCTTAGTGCAATGCGTTCATGTGTGTGCTCATTTGCAGATGTCCCTAACACTAAACACAGTGTAAAACGTTTAGTCAGAAATGGATTAAGACATCAGGCTGGAACTGAAATTCAATTTTTTTATCTGTCTCACAGTTCTTAATGGATTTGAGATTTCTTAGCTTATAAAGTATCTCAGAAAATGCATTGAATGCTAAGACAAAACTTATAGTCGACCACCTTGCCTTATAACAAACTTGTCTAAGAGCTGTGTCCTCAGACATATGCTAGAAATAATTTTCCTGTTGTTTAAACACAGAACAGGTAGATGCTGGGCAAGGTCTCAGAAAGAGTTCATTTGTTAGGCTCAGTGGATCCAGCTTGGGACAAGGTATTGAATTTCTAGGCCACAAAGAGCAAACACTTAGTCTTTGACCTAGTGACTAATCCAGTTACTCCTTGGAAGAACATCCCACCCAGAGGCATATCTTGAAAGGCAGAGTCCATGCTAATCAGTGCAATAGCATGACCTACATCCTACCGCAAAAATCCATGTATGTGAAATATCCCTGTGAGGCCTGGGGCACTCCAGAGGTTAAAATAAGAAACATATTTACTTAATAGTTAGCTAAAGCCCTAAGAAAAGCTCTTATAATTATAAAAGCTCCCAACCTCTTTTCCATTCCCCTTTCTTCCTCCTCCCTCTGAAACTACAAAGAGAACACACACCAAAATACTGGTTTAGGGCACAGAAAGGCATCCAGTTAGGTCTTTTGGGGTTACGTGATGAGATGCAATTTACTGTCTTAAAGGTCAGAAAATGTGATGAAAAATGAATCAAGAGACCAAGAGAGAAACCAAACAAATTTCAGCAGCAGAGAACAGCAGAGCGGAGACTCTTGCAGATGTGACTAAGGCAAGGTAATGATACCTTTACAGAGCAGGACAGGGGTCCAAAGCCTGTTCAGTTCACCCTGGTGACAGTGCCAAGATGTATGCCTGAGTAAGGTGAGAAAGGGTCAGACAAACAGGTATTTCTTATAGGCAAATGCCACAAAAGATGCTTCTCTTTACAGATATATCCAGCTCTATTCTCCCATGGACTGCCTTTGAAGTGCATTATTTTGCTAAGCAGAAGACAAGTTTTAGTTGCTGAACTTACAGCAGAAGCATGTGGAGCACCTTTTGCTCAACAGGAATAGTGTACTTTAAAAGCAATATACTTTAAAAAAATAATAATAAAAAAATAACTTCTCGAAAATCCCAGCAAGAGCGTAAGTTTTTGTTGTTGCCCGTAAATAGAAGATAAGATAGCAGTAGCTGGAGAAGGTGGATCCCTAGGACTTGCTCCAGACACCAGTGTACTCTTCTATTCTAATATTGTTCCCAGTATTCCCAGAAAAAAGTATCAGCATTCCTCGTCAGTGCACCCATGGAGAGATCTCCAAGGGCCCCTGTTATGTGTGATCTAAGATATGGCTTCCCTGCCTCCAAATTGGAGCACACCCAGAACTCTAGTCTTTTACCATCCCTGAAAGACAGGAAGGGCAGTGGTGTTGTGATAAAACTGCAAGTGGGAACCGAAGGTGTGGAGAAACTACATCAAAAAAATTTCACCAGAGTGGGGACCCAATACAAAGTATTCCTACAGCCAAGAATAATCTTCCTTATTCTTTTCGTAGTCTTTGGTCTATTATAATCTCAATATATAACTTAGTCCTGAAATACAGAACCTGTGTGGTTGCAAACTACTGCTATGTATTTTCCATTTATCCACATATGTAATTAAATCTGTGGTGGATTGGCATTGGCTGGATGTTAGGTATTCACCAAGCCACTCTATCATTCCCTTTCTCAGCAGGATGGGGCAGGGGAGAAAATAAGATGGAAAAAACTTGTGGGTCAAGATAAAGGCAGTTTAATAAAGCAAAAGCAAAGGCCAAGCATGGAAGCAAAGGAAAACAAAAGATTTATTCTCGACTTCCCATCAGCAGGCAATGTCCGACCACTTCCCTGGAAGTAGGGCTTCAATACATGTAGCAGTTGCTCCTGAAGACAAATGTCGTAATAACAAATGCCCCTCCCTCCTCCTCATTTCTCTTAGCTTTTATTGCTGAGCAGACGCCACATGGTGTGGAATATCCCTTTGGTCAGTTTGGGTCAGCTGTCCTGGCTGTGCCCCCTCCCAAGATCTTGCCCACCCCCCAGCCTGCTGGTGAGGGGGGAATGTTGGAGAGACAGCCATGATGCTGTGCAGCACTGCTCAGCAGTAGCCAAAACACCGGTGTGTTACCAACACCTTTCTAGTTACCAATACAGAGCACAGCACTGCGAGGGCTGCTGTGGGGAAAATTAACTCCATCTCAGCCAGACCCAACATAAAATCATAATGAATTTATTCAAATACTTACTATATCAGAGCATGATTTTGGTGTCTGAGGGGGAACTGAACCCTTCTGTAGTTCATCACTTTATTCTTGTTTTATTTTCATGTAATGGATGTCTTTCTACCCTTTACCCATCTGTGGAAAAGTTAATGAAGCTGGTGCTGAACAGGGAAGAGTTAGAAACATTGATCACACTGACCATGGGAAATTAGAATCATAAGCAGAGAATATCAGCATGGGATTAAGACTGGGTAAAGGCAAAACACATAAATAATCTGCAGAGAATAGTATATATTCTAAACAAAGTTTAATATAGATTGGAATTAGGAAAGGAAGCCAACTCCCTTTAAATCTGGTCTTCATTATGAAGCCAACGTTTCAGGAAGGGAACCAATAAGCGGAGAACGAAGACGTCTAATAAAAAAGGAGGAAAAAGAATGAAAAAAAACCCAAAGAAAACCAGCTTTTGGATTTTTTCAGTGCCTCATGGGGTAAAGCAAGCAAGCAAGCAATGAAACAACAAAAAACAAGAAGAAAACATCAAAAGAAAGCTGAAATGTTAAATTATTCACCTCATCCTTGTCTTCAACCATTTGTATGCCTCATTGTTCCCTCATGCATGAAATACCGCACACCTCTATCAGTTTTGCTATGAAAACTGTCTTCTCCAGGGGACACTGAAATGAAAGAAAAAAACCAACTTTTTAAGTGACTTTTCTGACTGTACCTTACAATTTAAATAACTCAATTTTTTTGCCATTAGAAGACAGTAGAGAAGTAGAGAAAAGTCAGAGGAAAGAAAAAAAGGAGAAAAGATGAAAAATAACGGGCAGACAGATGAACATTACCTGGCAAAGCCCTCTTACACTGCAGTAGAACTGCGTACATGTTAAGCAGATGTTGAAGCATTTATCTGGACCAAGATGTGAAAGAAGTCAGGGTCTGATGAAAAACTTGTTGGAGTCAGCAGGAAGACTTCCATTGATTTAAATGGCTATCAGTAAGCCCTAAATTTGATGTGCTACAGAACAAGAATAGAGACATAGGTACCCATAAATATTTGCAGACTTGAAGTCCATTCTATATTTCATACGTAGAAACTTTAAGGGCGTTTCATCTACACTGATTTCTTTTGCATGCCGCGGTATGCAAGACATCTGAACATCTCCTTCCTCTTCCTGAGAACAAACACATTACCCTGTGATGCTAATACATCTTCTGTCATTTGACATTATTTCAGGTGACTTCTTTGCTATTCAATCATGTGAGATAGCTAGAAAGATAAATGCATTTGGGGATAGCAAAGAACAATACAGCAGTATTTTAATCTGTGTCCTGGGTTTCTCTCTTTTTTCTTATTTTTAATTCCCCCCTTTAAAGTTTACTTGACAACTGCATTTATTTCATGTTGCAGTTGTTACAGGTTAACAATATTGTTTTATCGGGAAACATTTATCTTCAGGAAGAAAGTTATCCTAATACAGGAGATATCTTATCCAAGGACAAATAGAAAGGGGAACATTTCCAGAGGGTAATGTTAATGTCCCTAATGCTATAAAAATAAATGAAATCTGATTAACACCACTAGGAAGAAGTAAGTCATAGCTTGTATATAAAATATAGTTGCCTTGATTGGGAGCATTATTTTTTGGCAGTTTAAGGCAGTGCATTAAAAGATGTGATGGCATTAAAACTATGAAAAATATCTTAGTGCTTTGGCATTATAAATAGAGCTTGAAATCTGGGAACCTGGAGAGCTTTTAAAATCAGCTTTTGTGCAGTGAGAAGGAAGTAACACACTGCACATCCCCATGTCCTCAGCTTTCTGAGAATGGGATGGAAAATGACACTTGCACTGCGGGGAAATTTGGGCTACATGGCAATGGGGACTTTGGGCACCTCTTGTTCCTGGATGTTGGGTCATCAGAGGGCTCCTCCAAATGCCAGTATACTTTAGAGCAGTCTCTGATATGCTCAAAGACGTGTTTTTTAAAATGACCTTACCTTATACAACTTCTGAGTGGAGTGCAAAGACGTGAGCAGCTTTGCATGTACCCTTCAGCCTCCTCATCTCTGTAGAGGGTGGAATGCCCAAAGGTGAATGCTCAGACCTGCCAGCACATCGTTAAATCAGGACGATCTTCTAACCAGAGACAAACATCTAAGATGTGAAGCCAGCAAGGGACAGCAGGTTTGCCAGGAGAGGTGCCACCTTGGCAGCAGAGCCCAAAGGCTGTTATCATCCTGCTGATCGGAGAATGATGGGACAAAGGCAGCTGAAAGTCACAGAAGAGACTGTGCTGATCTTACTCAAGTGGCCATTTTTCAGGTGCCTGAGATAAAGAGGGTTGCATGCGGAGCCTGGTGAGGCAGTGAGGCAGCGCGCGGGGAGCAGATGCCTTTTCTGTCTGAGCACAGAATGACCTTCCCTGTGAGTCTTAAGGCTCTGACAAGTAACAGTGAAAGACTTTTTGTTCAGCCTCTGCAGAATTTATTCTCTCTTGTGTTCTGGTAAATGCACACACAGTCGCTCATGCCTTGCATGCGAATTCAGGAAAAGTTATTCTATAGGGCATATACTCAAGAGGCGTTCAGGAATCCTCTGAAGACCTCTAAGGAATATGAGGAGGAATAGTGAGGACAAGGAGAAAGAGTATTACTACATGGAGTCCAGCTCTTCCAAGGAGCACTTGAAAGGAAGCCTGTATCCCATGAGTGTGCCTAGAGGCTTCAGAGGGGTGACTCCAGAGAAGTAATGACCACAGGATGACAAACAATTAGATCTGCTGGTAAGTCTTTCACAATTTCATCCACTAGGATAAAATTTCAGAAAGGAAAAAACATGTATCCAAAAGACTGAATAATAGCCATCACCAATCAGGAATGCAAACAACAATTCTTCTTCAGGGCCCTGAGATCATCTGTTTCTTCCTTTTTTCCCTTGCTCTTCTGTTTCATAACAGATTCAGAGGTATACGGAAACTGAGTCACCATTAAGGATTCTGGGCATCGGCAACTTCCAGGGGTATTTGGAAGAAATTTCATCAAATACAAAACTGAAATCCTGGTATCAGATCCAGACGCAGTTTTCAGATTCAGTCAAAGTAATAAGACTCTTGCTTGAAATAAGCTGGGGGCTAGTCCACTTCTGAGCTGGAAGCATAAATGCAATCTTGTCCTTATATTGCATTCTGTTGTTAGTTGATAATCATTAGTATGAAACCTAAGCGGAATCAAACAGGAATGGATACCACATTCCCGTTGTATCCTGTTATAACAATTTCAGGATACAACATTTTGAAAGAAGCTGGGAGGGACTCCAATTTTCTCTGTTAAGGAGATTTGCATTGTGACTGATTTGCATTGTGTAAATGATGTAAACACAAAAAATCCTCACCTTCCCCCCTCCCCTGCAACAAATAAATTAATTGGCCAGATTCAGCTCTGATTTTCAGTTTCCATGAGCATTCCTGTGGTTCCTGTGGTAGAATTAAACACAGAGTTAACAAGGTCTCAAGATTTTGCATTGGCTGTTACCACAATGCCAAAACACTAACGCAAAGAGAAGGGCATAGCTGCAGGGATCTACTCAGCAAGTTAGACATCTACTTTGGATCTAAGTTGTAGGTGTCAAGTAGAGGAAGCTTTCTTAAATACCTAAATTTCCTATATGGTCAACAGAAAGAAGGAGGGGGCTTTGAAAGCCTTCAGAAGCTTTCTGCTTTCAGAGGCAGGTCTCTTAAGGATTTTAGGTACCTTCCTTAGATAGACGAGATCTCACTCTGGAGAGCTTCAGAGGTTTGTTACTCTCCACATTGCACATAGGAACGCGGTAGGAGGTGCCAAAAGTGTTGACGTACATAAGATACATAGTTATATGTCCCCTGCTGCATAAGCATCTGCAGAACGTAAATGGAAAGCTACATTTTAAAATCATTATTACAACTGCAGGAAACTCTGGTTTTCTGCAAGATGTTGAAGATCTCTGAAATTCATGTCATCATTAGAACTGGAAAAGATGGATTTTCACTGAGAAATGTCACATAATGGAAACTGAAAACTTCCATGGAAATATATGCCTGATCTTAGAAAAAGATGGCATTTAAAATGAAGATTTTCCTTCTCCAGTAGCCTGGTATACAAGAAATATTTGCAGTGAAAGAAAATTAAGGCTCAAGTCCCTTCTCTATGTATCCAGACCAGAACACAGATATTGTGGGTGTCCTATCCAATAGGTCACTGGTTGTTTTGAAACAATAGCCATGGACTTGCAGTGAAAATTCTGCATATCTGGAAATTACTTTTTTTTGTTGTTCACGTCAAAAGAAAATTTCATCCATTATTATTAATCTGTTGACACAAGCCATCTCTGTCTGAAAACTAAGGAACCAAAAGAGTTCAGGTCATCTTTCTGTTTCATCTGTTTTTCCCCCTTGTATTTCTATGTTTTCATTGTACTGATGAAGTGATGCAATGCTCCCTTCATGAACACACCTTGAGTACAAAATAGAATCTTTATATCAAAGATTTCATACCATAGACAGGAATGCTATCAGTTCTTATACAAAAAGGGGAATAATTATAGCCATATAAGGCACCCTTATACTGTGTTCACATGGCAGCCCATTTCTTTAAGGAATGACAGCGTACCTGATGTTAATTGAGAAATAGTTATTCCCCTGTGAAAAGAGGAAAATCCTCCTACTCTCTAAGTAAGATAGATTGCTTCACTTTTTTTTTATTGCATTCATATGCACTTAGGCACATCTTGGGGCTGCAGAACTAAACTGAACTAAACTTACAAGGCTGTGAGGTCACCATTTAAGTCCTTGGTTCCAGCTGGATTTTCACAGTGCTGTGAGCCAGTGGCAGACACAGCCTTAATGTTAACAGAATCATAGAATCATAGAATCGTAGAATTCCCTAGATTGGAAAAGACCTGTAAGATCATCTAGTCCAATCAGTACCCTGACACTGACAAGTCCCCCACTAAATCACGTCCCTAAACACTACACCTACAGGACTTTTAAAATAGGTGAGGTCTGCCATTGCAAGTCTGTCGCTGGACTAGTTTGAAGCACAAACCACACAGAGGAGACGCCCACTGCTGGAACCAGGCTAGCGTCCCCGCAGTAAATCCGCACCTGCACGCAGCTGCAGCGAGGAGAAGGAGAGAGATGAATGGAGCTAAGACATTTTCAAAAGACAAGCTATACGCTGAGATGCTGGAACAGTTTGAGGAGAGACTGGCTCTTGTTTCACATCCATTCCTGTTGCCACAAAATACATAAGCAAAACTGTTACCAGAAACAGAAGAGATCCACGACCGTGTCATTTCTCACCACTGAATTCATTTACATCATTAAGAATTAAAGTCTTCCATTATTTAAAATTTCCAAGTTAGCAAAGCCTGTAAGCTTTTACTATTAAGCTTGTCCGTACTTCAACATTTACATTTGCATCACTTTTTCTGGTACATTATTCATTAGCTTATTTATCTATCTTTTTAATTTTTATGCCCATCTGCTTAATTATCTTCTTAGAGAGATTATCAATGCTTTCCATTTTCTTTGATGTCAATTTGAAAAGGGACAATGAGTTTACAGACAACTATCATTTCAGCCATTTTGATGACATGTCTTGCCCTTTGACCAGCTTGGCAATCATCTGACCTTCCCTCCTGACCTTTGCATAATTACCTATCCATTTTCCTTATCATGATTCTCGCTTTCAGTTCCTAAAAGCAATATAGCTCTGGTCACTGTCAAAGTCATGGTGACCTTGTTAGGACTCCTTCTATAGCCCTAACAAGATAACTAATTAATGACTTAGTCCTTTATCTCAATGTCAAGTAATTTCTAAAACTCCTGTTATGTCTTCTTTTTTTCTTTGACTAAGTGTTAATTAACTTGACCAACTTTTCCTCTTTTGTATTCACCCATTATTTAAAACATAATAAAATATATCTGAATAGTTTAGTTCCTACATTTGCTCCATATATTCAGAAAGTCCAGTTACTTTCCAGACTCATTTTTTTGCTCTACTATGTACTCCTTAAATAAGCACAAAGTTTAAGAAAACTTTGTGGAAGCAAAGTCTGTGAAGTTCTTCCACAAATCATTCCCAAGAATAAATATCAGGTCTTTTTCTAGATGGAAGAGGTGGAAAAAGTGTCAGCTTCAGCTTGCTTTCAAGATAAGGTTGGAGGATATTCTACCTGCCTTCCCTGCTGATTTCCTAAGTCTTTCGGAACCTCCAGAAGAAACAGATGGACCACCCCTGAAGACCATTAGAGAAAATCATAACTGGCAGAAAAAAAAATTTTGCTTCCAGATTTGCTCATTTGCCATCCCTAACCTCTTTCTCTGCTTCCAACACTTGCAGAAACCACTAAGTATGTTCCATACTTCTCAGAGGAAGTTGCCTCCATGTAGAAGTTGCCCCAATTTAAATTTATCAAAGACCAAGGCAAAATGGAGGCAGGAAATAAATAACAGACTGAAAAAAAGGGTCTGTCAAGTCCATACGAGCGCCATAGAGTGGGTTAAGGAGATCTTCATGCCAAGACAATCCACACTGTTGCTGTATAGCATCAGTCCAGGTATCTATAGCCACAGCCATGTTTACGCTGCTTTCAGCTTGAGTTAATACGCTTTACACGCACAGGCAACTGGCTCAATTAGTCTGCTGAGCTGTCCCTGGCCTATATCTCCTCTCAGGTCTGATTCCAGGGGTAACTTGTGAGGAGCCAGCTCAGGTGTATGCAGCCACAGGATACGCATGCCTCAGGAGAAGCTGAATCAAGGCTGAGAGTACAGGATCTAGCATGTTGTTCAGGGATATCAGGCAAGCTGGCTTTCAGAGAAAAGGCAGCAATGGAAAGGAATATCTTCCAGAGGATGTCAGGTGAGACAGGCATTCTGTAGTCCTTTCATCTGAGTCCCAGACAAGCCATTACAATGAAAAATTGAAGTGAAACCTCTTGATAGATATATAAATTTTGAGGTCAAAAGGACTGTTCTGATTATCTACTCTGATCTATGAATAGCAGTGCTGTGGGCTTTTACTACTCCCCCGTTAGACTATTTGCCATCCAAGAATATGTGCCTTGAAAGAATTAAGGTCTCATCAACAAAATTTCTCTGCAGCAAGTGCTCTTAAGTTTGCCGTGAATCCCTCTAAAACTGCACATAAACAAAGTCAACAGATGTTAAATGTATGATCAATAGGCAAAGGCTGTAACTGAACAGCATTCATCTTTCCTTCAAAACTGACATATTCGTGGAGGGAATCAGTGCCAAAACACATACAAGCAAAGCAATAGCCTGGAAATACTTTAAACATATTATTTGAATTCTCAGAAGTATCATTTTTAACTTAAAGCAAACATTGGCATGCAAACCTAACAGTCTGCGTAATCCAGTCTTGAAGTGTAACTTTATTTGTTATGGGGATTTGCTCAAGGAAAGGGGGAGGGAGGGCAAGGTGGAAAAATAAAATAAAAAAAACCCTCCTTCAAAAAAAAACCCCTCCTCTTCTGCTACAAAGAGGAACTGGTTGTTTCTGCAAGGCTGCAGACATTTTACAAGGTCAGGGAAGTGTCTGTCTCAAGCTGCTTTAGCAATCTGGGAGGAAGGAGGGATTGAATTGTTATGCACTTGGATGTTCATTTGGCACACCGGGATGAGTAGTCTTTGTTGCTGTTTTAATAGGAGTCAGAGGCTAGGACATGCCAGCCAGATTTCCACCCCTGCAAGCAGAGACGCCGGGAGCTGCGGGATTGCTCTTAAGTGAGGAAGGAAGGGCCATAACCCTCCTTCTTTGGGAGTCTCTTGTGTCATGCTGCGGCCCACCAGCTTTTTCTGAAATAGTGCTGGCTTCTGGCAGTCTCCAAATAAGTCTTCAATTAACAGGGAAACAAAAGCCTCTAAGGACTCTAGCCAGGATGTGCTATTAAATGGGAGATGTTGTGAGCACGTTTTCCAGCTGTGAGAGAAATGAGGAGAAGTATATCGGTAATATTTTAATGTGAGACTGTTGGCAAAACAGCCCTCCCTTGCTGGGGATCAGTTTTATGCACTAGGGAAGAAACGGAAATCTTTATGATTTGTCCCATCTAAATACTAGCCAATAACCTTCATTTACTAATAAAGTAGATGAGTCTTCTTGGCTTTATATGCATCAAGTCTCCGTCTTAACAGAGTTATCTGACTTTCAGGGCTCACTATTCCTTGACCAAGCTTCCTTTTGACTGTGTTATCTTTATTGCAAAACTAAAATTATCTCACTTAATATGATGCCCATTTTTATACTGTGATACACCATTTATACTTACCACCTGAAAAATAGATGTTGACACTGTCAAAGTCTAGTAATTTTAAAGGAAAAATTAGTTTCATCTCCCTTAACTTTATATATCTAAAATTGAGATGTCTTGTTGAAGCTTATTATTTCGATTTTCTCTCTGGACAGAGAACTAGAAGCAATTTGTGAAGAGAATCATTCTGTCCTGAGGTATTTTAGTGAAATGGGTAACATAAGACACCCTCACTAAGTATCCAGCTCTCCTCAGTGAAAGAAAGAGGGGTCCTTGCAGACCAGCTTAAACTAGTGTCTTGACTTCTAGGTGACCAATGGTGAGGTGGTGAACCTGACCCATGCTGACCCATTTTATGCACTAGGTCATGTTGGAACAGGTAGCATTATTGTCATTTACCAGTGGGAAAGCATGCAGAACTGACAGCATATATGACAGATTGCATAGACTACAATAGATTTCTGTTTTCATATACTGCTTCATATAGAAAACTGAGGGGAATTTGTCTCCACTTAATATTAAATAATTAAATATTCATTGGAACAAAGAGACAACCTGGTTAAGTAGTTAATGCTTTTGTATAGATCATATGGAAGATCATATTTTAAGTCTCTGCCCTAATGACTGTTTAATTATTTATAGAAAGTGGAAGCACTTCAATAGGAAGTTCTGAGAGACACCTACCTCCATACTGTCACTGTCACAGGAACTCACCAGTCCCCTGTGTTTGCGACTCTTATCCGGACTGTGAAAATGTGAGGCCAAGTTCTGGACGTAACAGGAGAAGTACTTGAAGTTAGATTCTTTTCATTCTTGGTGAGTCCCAGAAGCCACTGTACATGTCAAGACACATCTACAACTTTTCCCCCCAAATTAAAAACTATTGTGCCAACGTAGAATAGAGAGGGCGGGGAGAAATGAAAGCCAGAAATGAAAGTTATATTCAATGTTTTCACATCTTGGGAGCTCCTGGTTTCAACTGAAAGAGCCAGCAAAGAAGGTTTTAACCTGAGATTCTCAGCAACACATTTTCATAGTGTGAATGCAGCCTCACAAACTACTGAATGACCAGACATATCTGCTATGATTAAAAAGAAAATTAGAGACGTTATTTAAAGAAAAGAAAAAAAAAGATTTAAAAATCTAACCCTTCTCCTCTTCCCCACTCTCTTAAAAAAAAAAAAAAAGAGTAGAAAACAAAAACTCAGCATAACTGAAAGCCAACTCACCTCAGGAAAATAATTTGGCATCAGCCTTTATCGACAGCTGCACTTCACTTCAGCACCTGTGTGTATCATTTCAAGTGATGAATGATTGGGGAGGCTGTTTTGTATTAATGAAACACGTTGTGGCAAAGCATGTATTTGTATTTACAGGATAAGTTTGAGTTGAACCTGTCTTATGAGACTCAGAACTTGGTGGTAGAGGTGGGATGTATTGGCTGTGTCTATATTATTAAACTTAGGAGTGCTTCCAAATTCTAAGGTCTGAGTAGATATGTTGGCCATGTCCCAACTTGGTGTTAAGGTAAGACCATCTCCACCTTATCCCAAAGTCCTGGTTTTCATTCAAAGGTAACACAGTTTCATTAGACAGAAGCAGTGCTGCTCAGGAGCTGCTCTGTGATCGTGATGATCATTTCACAAAAATCCCATGGCCTTTCATTTTGCACTCAAACTGTAGAAGCCAACAAGAAGAAAATCAAGATTTAGCTGTAGGAATCCACAAAAAGAAATTAGATTCCTTTGTGCAAGGGGAAGCAGAAAGATAACCTGTATAACTTAATGCAAAAGGAACTGAAATTTTGTAACTTGTGTGAGACAGTAGATAAGCCTAAATACTCAGACGAACTTAAAGAAAAGTATTGAACACAACAATTTTACTAAACTCTCAAGTGTTGTGTCTATGCGAAGCATGGAAAAAACATATGGCAAATAACTTCACTCAATAAGAAACTTCTGCAGAAATCAAAACTATTCATAGTGTTTGGTGCAAATTTAGAAATAATTTCAACCAGGATAAAGGTGGGGAGTGGAAACAGAACTAAAAGAAAAAGTAGTCAAAGTAAATCATGTTACTATTGTATTTCAAAATGCCATTTTCACAGAGAAATTAACTTGAATCAGGGAAGAATCTTAAAACGAGGATAAATAATGAACAAGCCAAACATTTCATAAGGCATTGGAAAAAACACTTGTCCACTAAAACTAGAGAATTGTTTCACACACAAAAAAAGAAAATAAGTTGTTTTGGATTAATCTAAGCTGAAAATGCTTTTTCTGGAGATTTTTGTTTCTCTCATTAAATTGAAAGCTCTTCTTATTTATACTGCTTTAAGATATTTATTTCCAGAAGCTTACTTCAAATCCCGTTGAGTTCAGCAAAAGACTATCAGGTGATATTAGTGAGTGTTCATTTGAAGCCCATGCTACTAAACTTTCTTTTCCTCTTATTTTTTTCTTTTTTCTTTAAAAACTTTATGAAAGTTCCATGAAAGAATGGTGTTGTCAAGATCAGGGAACGTTCTTCCTGTTGTTCGTCATTTTCTTTATTAACATTGCACTTTGGAGTGATATATATATTAATTATTTAAAGTGCCTTACAAAAAGACAAAACAAAAAGACAAAACAAACAAAGCATTCTTCTCTTCTCTCAGTGGCACTTATTTTTGGATATACTTGGCATAACGTTATCATAATGCTAGAATTACGGATTTTTGGCTGGTGGAAATTGCAACAATCTAATTGATAGATCAACATCAGTTTATACTTCTTAAAAGTCTGCCCCACCATTTCTTCCAAGTCAGATGGTCACAGCACACAAAACAGGCTGCAATAGATTGGAGTAATGTTTACTCCATCTAACGTGAACTGATTCCAGGATACAGGAAGATATTTGCTATGCATCGGTTTTCTTACCCAAGCTGTTTGCCAATGTTTAGATAATGCAACATTTATGGTGGAAAAATGTGATCATTGATTAACAGGTATCTACATTGATTCTTCTGTTATTGAGGTTTTAGGTTGTAAAATATATATTTGTTCATCAGTACAGGATCAGTACTGCCCCCAATAGCTACTGCATTTTTCTCAATTCCTGACTACTATTAAAAGTCATCACATATTAGTTGTCAAGTACTAATTAAGAAATTCTTCCTATCTCAAGTCCGGAGGGCAATGCAGTCTTTGACATGCACTAAGCTGTCTCAAACACAGCTTGACCTCCACTTATCCTCCAATTTACTCAGCTGAGTCGTTTAAATGTACAACTTAGCTTGTCTGTATTAGAGTCTTCCAATGTGCTCCTTGGGATCTGAAAACTGAAAAATTCTAGCAAAACAATTTTAACCGCAGCGAAAACAGCTTTAGGTCCCTTCTGTCTTGCTATGAAGTACTTTTAAGCATGAAGCAACTGGAGCACTTGATGACAAGAAGGATCTCGGGTTCCTGAAGAGACAGTGCCCATGGTCTATCAGTGAAGCTTTAGGGTTGTATGTCTTCTAGACTACTGTGCAATCCTACCTGTAGTAAACTAGCTGCTATATCAGAATCAGTATGGCCACAAAGAAGATAAACCTAATTTGACGTAGTAGAGCTAATTTCACAGTTAATATCTTATGCATATAAGGACATCTTTTTCTACCATTAGAATTGTTTCTCCATCTTCCTCTTTATATCCCTCAAGGATGCATATGCCCACACATTCATACATACACAGAGGTATTTTAACTTGAAATGGTAAAGACTGATGACGTTTTTTAAATAGGGCAGAAATGGCTTTTTCTGAACTGGAAAGAAAAATCCTCTGGAAAAATGTATTTTAAGC
Organism: Sagittarius serpentarius; assembly: GCA_034782735.1. Taxonomy (NCBI): domain Eukaryota; kingdom Metazoa; phylum Chordata; class Aves; order Accipitriformes; family Sagittariidae; genus Sagittarius; species Sagittarius serpentarius. The sequence goes on along the minus strand of JAVKLA010000005.1, from coordinate 5,614,060 downwards.
TGATGAAAATTTAATTTTTACACTTTATATTACACTGCATGCTTACAGTACATATAATGACAAGAAATTGAAAACAAAAAGCCATTTAAAAACAGGAAAAATTTTTTTTTCAGGAATGATAAAATTCAACTGTTTATATTGTCAGAAAAGCATTTATTTTAAAAATTAATTTCTGGTGAACTTCACTCCAGTCTTTCAGTTCAAAGAAATGCTTAAGATGGAGTTACTGTTACCAAATGCAGTTGTATCCATTGACCTAAAATTTATCTTCCTGAATGATATAGTCTAATCAAAATTTTTGTCATTGTACTTTAAGCTCATATTTGAAAATTAAAATAAAATATATTCTCACTAATTATAGCAACTGTACTATTATTTTTACAAATGGTCTTTCATTTTGTCCATTTTTCAAGGTAATTCCATGTGTTACCCAAATAATTCCTTTGGAGAATGAAATGCATTTGCGTAATTACTACAGGTGTGATATTCCCAAATGAAATGAGTGCTTTAAAACGAGCCTGATGCACGCCATTGGTGTCAAGGGGATTATCTATTTGCCTAGATCTAATTATGCTGAAGGGAATCTCAAATGCAATTAGCTGCTTCTCCCTCTTTCACATGGCAAGAGAAAATTAGCTGCTTAATTAATAATGAAATTTTCTTGATTTTACCAATGGAAATTAAAAGCGTGTGTTGATACCTTAAATGAAGTTCGGTTGAAGTTCACTTGCTTGCAGAATGCTGCACTTGTTTTCATTAAAAATCTACATACAATATTTAGAGGGGAGATCGTCTTGCCTAACCATTAACAGTTTAGTCCAAGCTACTCATCAGACGTAGTCTTTTGGAGTCAAGGAGGACAAGCAGGAATGCAAGATGTCAGTGGCTTCCATGCTCTGTTTACAGGACAGACATGGAATGATACTTGAGTTAACTATGAATTAAATAGGTTTGAGAACGATTTGGACATGTTATTTTCACAGGTTTGAACTTAAGTTATAGCTAGTTAGGGTAGCTCTGCATAGTCAAACCTGAAGGACCAATGTGTTCCCCAAACACTGCAGTATCTGAGCATCTTTTGGCCACCAAACAGCGCTTGTCATTTCTACTTTATTGCAGGTAAGCTGAGACAATGAGATTCACATAACACAACTCATATCAAACCTTCTCTGAAAAAGCTAGTGAAACTTGGTAACACTCATCTACAACATGGGAGAGCGGTACAGATACAGTGGGAACCACTCAGCTCTTCTTCTTCTGTGACTTTTTTGAAAAGGTCCATACAGGCATGCAGGGTCTGAAATGCAGCATCTGCCACATGTGGGACAGAGGCTTGGCAAAGTGATTCTGGCTGCTAACTACGGGGCCACTCACACCACCTGCCTCCCTCCCTGAGAAAGCAGACACAACAGTAGCGGTGCTAATGTAACTTTGTCCAGAAAACAACCTATTTTGAGCAGCAGTTTTACAGGATTTTCCTCCTCTGGGTTCTTCCTTGGGACTGTGGATTGTCCGCTGCAGCCCATCTCTGTCCATCACCTTAAGAGCTTTTGCTCTGTTTTTCTCTACATATGCCTTCTCCATGTCATTCTCTTTGGAATGTACACATGGCTATTATGCATTATTAACTCTTATACTTTGCATTATTAACCCTTTTTATGCTACTTCAGAAACTTTCTTTGTCTTCACTCTGTGATGTCAAGTCCTCATGTCACCTTTTAAATAAAAATCTTGACATCCGTTTCCTGAAACATCAGCACTGCTTTCAAAGCTCACTTAAGCAGGACTTTCTCTGGGCTGCTCTTGAAGAGGTAAAAGGCTTTAGTGGTTGGTTACTGGCTCTCAGCCATGATTATCAATATATTTTTTTATCCAACTTAATTTTTTTTGTCTTTTTGAAGGATTCGGTGGAGTAGTAGAAGTCACAGAACATCTGCTGAGATTATGTCCTGCTTTCCTGTTACAGGCTTTAGGCACTAAAAAGTCGAGGATCAGTACATACTTTCAAGGACTCAGCATATCAAGCACACAGTGTACATGTTTTTTGGATAGAGTCCACCTTATTTCTCTAAGGTATATCTATATGAACAGAACCTCTTCTCTCCTGCCCTACTTCTATCAGATAACACTAAGATCATTTTGATGCATGTATTTCAAAGGAGAGGAATTGTAGAAAAAGTACCTGTGTATTGTGTTATCATGTATATTTTACCTAGAAAGAGGATACAGGAACAAAAGAGTTTAATTACTCTGAATACAAGCTGCACATTATTCCTCGTCCTCCTTTGGAGCATCCAAGTTTGCATAGTAAGGAACTCATGCAGACACAACATGCAACACAGAAGGCATACTTTTAATTTTACACTAAACTTCACCATGTTGGAATTTGTCAAACCTTTCAAAAGGGCTTTTGACATGTCCAGGGTTTACCAAATTTATACAGATTTAGCATATCTTTTCTCTGACTTATGTTATGTCTCTCTCGCTGTTGCCAGGAATTAGTTATTTAAAACAAGCACATACCACTATCTAACAGAATTACCAGATCTTTTAATGAAACCAATTCTATGTAAAAGCAATAGAAGAATCAGATGCAAAAAGCCATCTTGATACATATCTCTGGTATATATCATGTGCATATTTCTCTGTTACAATTTTTCTCTTCTGCTTCCTCTGCTTCATCCTCACTCCAATCCCTTTCGTATAAATTTTCAATTTGTTTCACTCTGCATTCCCTTAGGAATCTTTCTCTGTGTCATCTTATTTATTCCTTTCTTAATAGTCTAATTAGGTTCAACTTGAAGGTGTATATCCAGTCCTTTAACGGTTCATCAAATTTTGAAGAAGACAAAACAAGATTGTTTACTGTTATTACAATACCTTTATTTTATGCTTATTTTGAGGACATTTACTATGCCACATAAAATATTCATCTATTACTATTTTACTTTATAATCACATCTTCTGTCAAGGCTGTTTTCTTATCCAACAGGCTAGGCAAGCTGCAAATAAGTATAGCTCAAGATGGTTAAACCAGGGGATGTTCTTTGGGACACTGTAGTTGGTTAAAGAAAACTTTTAAAAAATCCTCCATACCCTGAAGGTAGAATTTGTCAAGATGCTCACGTAATTGAAATTTTCTATGGCTGTTAAGAACCAAGAGAATAGTAGTTCTTCCCTCCAAATGAAATCTCACTGCCAGATTTGTATGACATTTCATGATCCAAGCTTAATTTGTTATACATTGTTCCCAGAAGGTGAGATGAGATTACATGGAGCCATACATTAGTTAGAAGATTTATTTTACACTTACCCACTCAAAGTTCCTTTCTAGTTATTCAAACAGAATAGAGCGATCTTGATTAGTTAATCTCTCTACATCAGCGTTTTTTCCACAGAGCACTTCACAGAAATGTTTTAAAATTTCACCACAATTAAAAAAGCAATTAAAAAGGATTATCAAAATCAAAGTTGATCTTTAATTACTGCCTCTATCTAGATCTTTATTCCATGATATACCAGATAAAATACTCTTAAAAATGCTTTGTTAATAGCTTTTTATTATTGAGAACATAAGAAATTTCAGTCTTTTGAGGCACATCCCTTTTTAGATCAACTTCATTTTCAGGTTGTCATCTAAAACTTTATTTCCATCAATCTTGCCTCGCTATAGCTGAGTAAGCCATTCCTTTATCTTCTGCCCACTGTAAGAACTGGCCACCTTGCAATGACTTGGGTAGTGTGGTCAAAGTACAGCTGTAATTTCTCCAGTGAAAAATTACTCTCTATCTCCATCTTAGTGAGCAAATCTCTTCTGGCATCTGTTCAGTCAGGTCTGCCTATGTGAATGCCTGCAATCAATTTTTGGTCATTTGGACTTCTACAAATATTCAGGGCCATCAGTGCTCTTTTTCCTCAGACCAGTGCCGGCATAATGGTGTGCTAAAAGTCTTTGCAGTTCTACAGTTCTTGCTGGAAAATAGCTGTTGTTGAGCAGAAGCAATAGCAGAATAACAGAAGCTTCTCCATGGATGATTTCAGCCTGACTGGCTGTAGTATTTGGATGAACAGTAGAGAAGAGAAAATGCTGGTACTAGGGACTGTCCTGTATTTTGACATACTCACATTTAAGATTGTATCAACAGTACAAAATTCTTCAGCTTTTCACTGCCTCTCTTCTCTTAGGAATAACGGTGCAGGATTCATAAGGGATGTGCGTTTTAATCCATGTTGCTTAATCCACAGAAAGCTGTTTTTATCTATATGGCATTAAAACAGTATTAGAGGACACTGGTAAAAACATACAGTACCTACATTACAGGTTTTGTCTTTGGGCTTGACAGCGGGATTTCATCATCACAGAAAAACTCACATGTATCCCTTTTACAGTTAAAGCACAAATGTCTGCCTGGCTATGGGTGGTGTCACTGTCTGTCCTTTGAGGTATTTGGGGATAGGCTGTCCTAAGCAGATTTTTCAAAAAGCCTTAAAAGAGACTCATGTCAGCTATAGGAAAAAAAGACCCTGTTCTTTCTTTCTAAAACTCCTCAGTGGTCTGACTGTGCAAGTCCTCATAGAACTGAATGTTTTTGTTGAAGCAGTCTATTCATGTAGACCAATGCATTGTATCCTGCATTTCACTGTTCATATTTTGATCATGAGCAGTGACAGGGAAGACCAGCATCTAAAATGAAAGACAATCTGCATTTTCTATTTTTAAACCATTCTTGCTGAACTTGCAGGAGATATTTAGGCACATGAAAAATAATGAAGATATTTTGCTTATTAGGTTTTCCTTCATTGAGCCTTTTTTAGAACAGAAAAGTAAATTGACAACAAAGGAGGGTTTTCCATCAGATTAGCCAGACCCCCCCCAATTAAGCAGAATTCAGATTAAAATAATCTAGATTTTACTATTTTAACATATTTCTGATGACCTGCATTATTACAGGACTGCTGACATCTAGGAATGGGATAGAAAAGAGAAGAAAACTAATTATCTTATTATTTATACTTCACTAGAGACTAGAGGTCCCAAGTAATATACAGGATATGATCCTGAGCATAGAGAAGAGAAAATTATTTTGTCCTGGACAATGCTAAACTCAACTATAAAGTCACAAAGTCTCTCACCCTGCCCAAGAAAGGATGCCCTCTACCTAATTCTTGATTGATATTCATCTAGGCCTTTTTTAAAACTACCACTGATGAGCATCCCTACTGCCATTCTCCAGTACTCACTTATCCTTACATGTAGGAAATTCCTCCTCTCCAATATTTAGTCTAAGTCATCTTTGCTAAAATTTAAGCCCATTACCTCTGACCACAGTAGACATGAAGAACAAGCTATTCCCTTCCTTATTCCGTTTTCTTTTTTTCCCAAATGAGGATCACATTCTTTTCAGAACTTGGTTTTTGGAGTAAACAGTGAAAAGAGTAGTTCTTTCCATATTTTCTCAAAAGTTAAATTTCTCTTCTTCCTCCTTTTGAAACACAGGTGATACTCCTGTTCTTGTTGATCCTCCATAATTTCTAAAAGGTAATTCCTCGGTTCTGGATCTTGCTCCAACCAGTTGCAAAAGTAGCCTAACAATTTGAACTTCGCCAGGTCCAGGCAATTTGAAAAGATCCGTGTACTGTCTAACCTGTTTTTCCTTACCTATTCTCAGTTGGTTTACACTCTTTGTTAGTCGTATCAAATACATTAACTTCTTAATCACCATTCTTCGTTTTAGTTTGGATGTGAAAAATACTCTGGTGTTCTCAGCATCATCTGTCTATTGTTTTCATTCTGAATCGAAGATACACATTCTTTAGGCTGGTTCTTGTTGTTAGAGATCTTGCAGAAGTTTGCCTTCTACTTTTCTTTATATCCCTGCCAGCAGTACCTCAGTCCGTTACTCACCTTTTCTAATTTTACCCTTACATAGTCTATTCTTTCATTCCTGTGTATAAGAGTAGGCTTGTCCTTTAGTGCCTTTTCTTTGAGGAGCTTCCAACCTTCCTCCTAACCCCCCATTTTCCATTAGCTATTATCTCCCACTTATTTTACTTTACTGGACTTACTTATTTCCCTCTCCACTGCCTTCTTTCCTTCTGAAGCACTGTGACCTCTGTTATTCAATGTGCACTCTCTTGCAGCTTGCTGCTGGGAGCTCCATTCTCTACGAGTTCCTTCTTCACCAGTAGTGACTGGTGAAGACCATCTCTCTAGCTGCTTTCTCAAAATTCCTTGTCAAAAACTGTCCCCAACCCATCCCGTGAGACAGCTGGCCAATGTACTTCCTATTCTATTTCTTACTCTAGAAAGTTTCATCTAGGTATGAAAAAAATAGATAAAAGACAAGAGGATAAACAGATACAGAGATATGAAGCCACTTTCTTTCAGGAGGCTAAGTGACAAAACAAGATCAGATTTCTTGTTGATGAGCAACTAATCTAGGATCTCATCTTTAAATCTTACTGCACCCAAAAGTTTTCATGGTCATTAACTGTATTATCATTTAAATCACTGATCACTTAAAACCAGACATTACCCTCTTTTTTTTCTCATTAAATGATCATGTTTTTTTTAAACAAACATGGAAAAATCTTGAGCCACAATTTTGGAATCAACAAACTTCATACTGTATTGATGAAACTTTCACATTGCACAATTACTTTCAGTTACTCTGTATTATGTAAGAAGTGAAGACATGCTAGTAAATTCTGGCAAACTTTGGACCTTTGAATCCAATCTATATTATAATGTTAATATCTAAATAGATTCTGGACACCTAGGTAGGGCAGAATTCAGCTCCACATTTAATGCTTCTGTATTTAAAGTTGGGATTCATTTATCATAACTTCAGCACTGAAAAGACACCTGGGATCAATTAATTTCCTATATGTTGATGCACAGTGATATTTGAGATGTCTTAAGTTATCCCACCAGGTCCACTGTTATTGCTCTAGAAAGATATCAGTCTGTCGTGGTTTAACCCCAGCCAGCACCTCAGCACCACGCAGCCACTCACTCGCTCTCCCCACCCCCAGTGGGGTGGGGGAGAGAATCGGGAAAAAAAAAGTAAAGCTCGTGGGTTGAGATAAGAACAGTTTAATAGAACGGAAAGGAAGA